>JAWWEE010000105.1:46572195-46808300 GCA_035221455.1 Xenops minutus | reverse complement strand
AAGTAAAAGAACTCTTCTCTACTTTACCCACATAAAGTTGTCTTGGAAAGTTTTTTCCCCCTCTCCTTAAGGCAACAAGGGAAACAGGTAGAATCTTTACCTAAGGGATGAAGATGTTCTGCAATGTACCATGGACCTCTAAGCACATCTCTGCAGATGCCAGTGCCAAAGTGATATGAGCCTTGTCACAGGCAGGATGGGTCACAAGGTGGATAATCACAGCCACACTCATTCCAGCAATGCCTGGCCGTACTTCTGTCACCAGGACAAATATGACAGGAAAGAATCAGACCTGGGAAGTCATACTCAGGTAGGATTTGAGTCCAGTTCAAATGGCACTGGAACTTTCTCAGAGCAGAGAGTCAGTTACAACTGACTGTAGTTAGTTATATACCCACATACCCTTTTCATTAATTCTTTGGGTTTAGGTTTAGTTTCTATATTTAAATTAATGTGAATAAATATACTCAACATCTTTGAAAATTTGAACGCATATTGCTCACCTATCCATCTATTTCAAAGCCTGATCTTACACATTAAAAAGTGCCAGTGCATCTTAAGAAACTGCAGATTTAGAATTACAGCCCATCATTGCAACCACTGCCTTAGTGCACAGACTTCATGAAGTAAAATTTGGTACATTATCAGTCCATAATTTTAAAAATACCCCCTTGGTTAACCCTAAACCAGCTTGTTTGAAAGAAAGAAGACATCATTCCTTAGTAAAACCTATTCCTTTGCCAAACTTTAACTTTTCCAATTTGGCAGAGTACATGTACAAAACAGATCACCAGTTTGATTCTTGCCAGGGATCAATATAGCATGCATTTATACAAACAAATACACTCTAGCTTACTTAAATGAATAGGTTTGAGAAAGTTAAAATTACATCATAACAGGAGCAAAGAGAGGGCAGTTTGATATATTGATTATGGGAGCTATTACAACCAATGTCAATATAATATATATGTGTATTTACAGAGACTGCTGGCAAGATTGCCTCTTTTCTCTAGTAGCACATCTTTAACTCCTGCTAACAGCAGTTTATTATGAGGGACAGGTTAATCAAAGCTGAGCATATCAGTTACAAGTGAAGACATGCATGTGACAGTATGTGTATTTATGTGTACACATACATATACCAATCTTTTAGAATGTCTTCTTAGTGATTGTGGAATATTCATGAAACCAGAACAAATGGTTATCAACTTTTTTATGGCTCATCCAATATTTATATACACTGTACTGTTTATACACACCAGATTTTGGGTTTTTTCAAAGCATTTTTTTAATAAGACACGGGAGAAAAGGGAAATAGCTAGGAAGACAAATCAAGGAGTCCAAAGATTTACAACATGTAGTCACCCAACTACAACCATGCAGTGAGCAACACTATGTGTGTGACTTTCTATTACAACATTAATTAATTTTCTTGTTTAAATGATAGGAATAAATTCTCTGCAACGTGAGTGCTTTCCTGTAGCACACAACTCTCTCCTCCTGAGGAGGGAAAGCTGCACTGCGATTCCTTACTTCCCTCCTGGCACAAGAGGTACATTGGCTGTTGAGAAACAACTGGCTTTGCTCAGCTCATTACTTTTCAAGAGATCGGTACCTCTCTCTGCACTGGTATCATCTGACTCAGGGAAGGAAGCTGCCAGAACTGCATCTCTGCACAAAAAGAGAGGCAGCAGCTTTTTGCAGTTTCTGCCCCTTCTGCCTTGAGCGTATGTGGAAGATTAGTAAAAATCTAATCGAGTAAGATTTTGGCAACTCTGAGGATGAAGCATACTAAGCAGAACCTGCAATTCCCAAATATCTATTATTTTGAATAAACATAGGAATTAGGCTGAGGTAGATTTCCTACTATCTTCTTTCATGGATACTAACTTAGCTGATTAGGATTTTCTAGGTGGCAATGAAGATCCTGTATACAAAGGCTAGGAGCTTCCTGTTCCTTTTAGAGAGTGCAAAATGCTGAAGATGTTCACTGGAAAAAAACAAACCAAGCTCCAACAAGTGCTGAGGATGGTCAGTCCCCTTAGTTTGAACTCTCCTCTTCGTTTGCTGCCAATTCCTCATTTACTTTTTCCTCTGTATCTCCATCTGAGATCCCCAAGGGCATTTCAGAGGAATCCCTGGAGCCTCTTAGTAAGATCTTCTCCAGACATGTGGGCTTCCACGCAGGATTCCCTGGGACAAAATGGAACCAGCCCTACGTAGCAAGTTTGGCTGCTTCTCCTGTTCCAACCATAATTGTCAGACTATGATCTACAGGTATGTGCAATGGTTTTTTGAGAGCAAAAATGGTCACTGATACTACAAAATTCTAGGAAAAAATTCAATCAACATATACTGACATGTTATTCAAATATTACAGAAATAGAAATTATACGTGATAGAAATATTCTATCACAGTAGCACATACAATTTATCTTTGCCTGAAAATTCTACTTGGAGAAAAAATGTCAATTAAGTAACTAGAAACCACAGTTAAGTGCAATGTGAACCCTCTCTTCGAGCAGGAACTTCTGACATGCTGGTATTTAATTCTGGACCACCTTTAGAAATTGACTGCAATGGCTTACAGCACTTTGCATCTATATAACACAGTATTAAGCCATGCACTGTTTCTGCAAGCTCCATTTTTGATTTCTGGCTATATATTCAATATAGCCAATATATTCAGAGGCAAGAAACTTTTAAGACATACTGAGTCCAGGTAAAAATGAAATCAACTCACCATCTATAGAGTAAAATCTACCTGAAAAATTCATATTGACTTTTGCAAAGACATTATTCCTACAGAAAGTTTTAATGTAAATATTTCTATGACTTGGAAATCATAGATTTTCAGAAAAAAAAAATTATAAAAAAAAATTAGCATCTAAGTTTCCAGCAACTGAGAATACAACCCCAGATATTAATTATTTGGATTAGAAAACTCTTGATACCAGACAAGTATTTTTGCACATTTTATATATAAACCACACACACTGTGTATTATAATACATGTACCAAATCTAGTTTTGACAGATGCTTGGAACTGAATTTCACAGGAAAACATGGTTCACTAGAAATATCAAGGTTCTTTTGTCCCAGTTATTAATGAATCAGAATCCTCAAGAACAGACAACAAGTGAATTGTAGGCAAGGGCTAAAATAATGGAAAGAAAATGCATACTCAGTCATTGCTAACGGTTACTGCATTAACTTCCCTTCTTTACTTCTGTATACTTGTGCAGGAGCAATGCACAGTCCCTGTGCACTACTAAACTGCTTTCCAATGGCATCTTCTGGAAAATCCACTGGTGCTGATCTGAAAAATTTACTAGTGAAATACCTGTGCAATTGCCAATTGAGAAAAAAATAATTGTGCAATTTATTTTGACTTCCCTAATGGATATAATTTACAAATCTGAGCCTACAGAACCAGACTATATACAAAAAAAAGGTGGAAAACAGGAATGAATTATAAACATCATCCTTCTGAGAAAGAGTTTTTTACGATATTGTTACACTTCACAGTCACATTTATTTGAAATATTAACTATCCAAATTAACTTGGTAGTCATATATTAATCACGAATTTTGGAAAAATTACAAAAATAAATCGCTTTGGAGAGACATCTTCACCTTCTGATGTCTTTCTTTGAATTTTGAATTAATCTCATTTTAGCAATTGTTTAACAGATGAACAGAAAAAGCCCCAAACAGGAACAGATTTCAGGCTTAAGGTTTCAAATTGATTCTGCAGCAGTTAATATCCTTAACACTTTAAGCCTACATGGGAGCTACATGCCTCACACTACTTCAGCATAGTAATATTATATGTTGCATACAAGGAACAAAGCTCTTTCAAGGTTCTGAAGTTTTACCATATGAACAAAAGAAAAAGTTATGATTTCCCCCCCACACACACGTATGATTTTATCCTTTAGTTATAAATTAATTTTAGTTCACCTTAGACATCTTTACAACCTACAGCTTTATGTACATTTCTATGATACTTTATATTGAGAAGACTGAAAGGCTGAAAGATATGTCTGTTGTACCACAGTGTAATAGACAGTGAAGCCAAGTTTATCTGTACAAGATACAAAGTAAAGATGAAAGAAGAAACATAGAAAAGTTTGAGGAATAGAAGTCTTTTAAAATGTATTTGAATCTTTTAGGATATATTTGAATTGCTGAAAAAGTTCTTAAAATGCTAAACTGGCAAACAACCTAAACAGACTGAACTGTCAAGTAAGAAGTACTATAAGGAGGAAACTCACATTGGCAATGAGATAGACTAGAGGGTCCAATGAGTTTTAGCTATCTACAGTTTTTTCAAGTCTATAAAAATGTACTGTTTTTTCAAATCTATAAAAATGTATAGTTTTTAAATTAAATCTGAGAGAAAGATTTATTTGGCACATAAATGTTTCTCAATGGAAAATCCCGTACCAGAGAAATTAAAGACTTTTGTTCTCTGCTATTATGACTCTGAAAACACATTTACCTTTCCAGATCAAATGTTATGTGTATCAGGAACAACTGTAATGGAAAGACTTACTTCACAACACTCAAACCTGAAACTCAATAAAAATGTGATTACAGGTTTTACAGTTTTCATCTTCTGAAGGTCTCTTATCTACAATAAAACTTTACAACATCTTTTGACACATGAATTACATTTTTTGCCCTTTTGTGCTTATAGGAGCTTGTGAGTTTTCAATTCCCATGAAAAACACTTTTCTTCCTTTATTTTTTTCCCCAGTCAATTATGGTTTGCTTGCATTCATGCACAAAGTACTAATAACAGTAATTTGAGTAACTGTTCCCACCAGTGATCACTTACTGCTCATGGACTACATCCAGCATAAAACCCCCTGTTCCTTCAAAAGCCACAGATGCAGCCTGTGCCACAGGATGCCCTACACTGAGACATACAGCTCTAGCAAAATGATGATAATGAGAGCTAAAGCACTTCTGTACCAGGAGTAGGGACATTTAGGGACTATTATTTTAGACTAAATCTACTGATGAAGATCAGTGCTTAATGATCTCTTAATCCCACACTTCCCCAAATTTTTTGAGTCTGTTCTTTTCTCTCAAATGGAACTGAGATTGCTGTGCAAACCTCATGGATATAATCAGAAAATACATATAATTTTATTTGACTAGTGGAAGTGGGGGGTTATTGAAAACTTGTCTCTGACACAGCTTGATAACTAGGAGAGAGTGAGAGGTGAAGATGTCAGCTCAGTAAGACAGAGATACTTTTCATCGCACTTAGGTGATGTGAAAGAGTGTGAATGAAAGTGTCACAATACTGCGGGTGGTGTCTCTGCGCTCCTGCTGTCACAGCCACACATCAGCTGGTCAGTCGGCAGGAGGCTGTGAAGGGATGAGAGCTCTGCTTTTGCATCAGCTCAGTCAGACAACAGCCCACATGCATTAGTGGAACACACTTGTACAAACAGTAATCCTGGGCAACGTAGCTCACTTGTAATGTCCCCTGTTAATAAGGGAAATCCAGATTACACGGATAGAAGCCAGAGTAGAGATGTTATGTAACATCTGGAAACAAGCTGGTGGGACAACCCAATAAGACCAAGTGCTCTTAACCTGAGTTATACTTCCATTAGTCTGTCAAGAAAAAGATTTAGACCATAGACTAATTTTAATTACTAGCTTTTGACAGTTGTTTTTTTTTTTTTGAGAGCAGTTATTCAAATGACCTTTGAAAATTCAATGAAAAAGGAAATACTCCTGTCAAGTAAAGACTAATCAATAAAAATATCTAAAAGCCAATAGGTGTATTTCATACAGCTTATCTTTAAAGCAAAGCAGCACTGAAGACAATTACTAAAATGCACTTGCATCAATAAAACTGCTGCATTAGTGACAACTTTGTGAACTACAGTCCTGTGCTGTAAATGACATTTGAATATAACTATTACTAACTGCAGCAAGTCAATACAAAGTTTTGCTAAGTTCATACTGATTGTAATAAAGAAAACAGTTTGCGTATAGGGATTATCTCTAATTCCTCGCAGTACCCCTCTTTCTAAATATTACAGAACTATATTTGGAAACTAAGAAGGAAATGTGTTGGGTGCTCAGGTTTGTTCCATTTTCTATGTAAAAAATATACATGATGGAAATAGATTACTGTAGTAATGGCTCACTTTAAGCAAAATATTCTCATCCCTAAAACAATGCTATGAATGAGAATTTTCCTTTATTAGCATACCCACGGACAAAATTCTCAGTATCTGGTAACTTTTGTTACCCCTTCACTCCTACCTGCCTTTTCCCCAAGTATGTGACATCACAGTGTGTAATTGTGTTTTTACTTGTGGTTCTTCAGAGAAAAATAATCTGTATCACTAACAAAAACATGCATTCCTAGTTTCTGCACTGTATTTCTTCTCAGTATATTTAAACCAGTAGTTATGAACATATACTTTAGAGGCTGCATACTGAGGGCTTTACATTTATGACCAAATTCTTAAAAAGATTCTTAAAAAGATTTTCTTCTCTTCATAAATTTTTCATTTATGACAATCTTTGTCATCAGGATAGTTAAAAACTCTGATCTTAGACATCCTTAATGCATTTTCTTTGCAATGTAAAAATTGATTCATTCTACTGAAAGTGACATGTTTCTTTTATCTGAGCACATAAACAAACTGTCAGCCTAATTGGAAATATCCTTTAAAAAGGAAGTTTGAGATACAAATTCACTGCAGGAATCAATTACAAGAGCAAGCTATTCCCAAACAGAAGAAAAATAAAAACTGAAAGACCCTGCTGCAAATCACGATGAACAGCAGAATAGTTACAAAAAATGTCCAAGGATATTACATTTGTAATCCTCTCTACTGAAGTAACCATTTAAAAATATTTTCTATTTATTAGTGAAACAAAGAAACAGAAATGTAATTTGCTCACTACAACAGTGTAGGGTGTTAAACTGTATGCACATTAGTCTACAGGGTTATGCCCATTTTTTTCAAAGAGTAAAAAAAGAGTAAAAAAAATAGTAGTGTATTATTTTTAAGACATAACTGACATTATCACATGGTAATGTAACCTGTAATGGAGTAGATGATGAGCAGCCTGACTAGATGACCTATATTTCCAGAGATTTACAAGGACATGAAATGTTACGTGAACTTGATGTGAACACTGACTGACCTGTACCTAAGGGCAGCTGCTGATTATTTGTGAGTTCAAATGCAATATGTATTGATTTGGATCTGCAACATTTCCCAAAGTATGGTCAACATCTTCACTGGATTTTCAGAAAGAAAAATTGGAAACTATTGATCCTTCACATCAGGGATGACTCTTTTTCCTGTGACTGTTGAACATAATAACCAGTTTCACTGACAACAAAGGGTAAAATACTTACTGTAAAATGCTACTTATTGATGGAACAGTCATTTGAAGATTTTAAGTGGGTGAATCCTCTCAGGAAGATATTACAAAAGCAAGAAGAGGCCTTCAGGATATGAAATATATTAGGAAACAATTCACAATCTAAGCTGAAGTGTCTACTTCACTGCATCCTGCCATCTCACATGAACATACTGAATTTTTATATCTTTGAACATTCAGAAACAAATATCTCCCATTTTGTCCTGCAGTTCCCTCCACCAAACAAACCGTGTATTGTGTGGGAAAGCCAGGCCTGAACATCAGCTAAAAGCACCTGAAAAAAGGTGTCTTCTTTTTTCTCAGGTCTAGCTGCTCTCCCTATGCATAGTCTCTTCTGGTCAGCCAAGGCTAGATATTGTGTTTTAGAAGTCCACAATACCTCAGAACAACATAAATTCCTGTATCCAACAGACACTTAATTACTTTTCAAGTGGATGGGGCATCTTTACAGATTTCACCACACTGCACAGAGCTAGTGGCAATATTCCATCTGTGAATGGGGTTGATAAAGCAGCAATCAGCCTTGCATCCAGACCCAGCCCTACATTGTGCTTAGCCAACAGCAATGGATACTAAAAGTGATGCCACCTTACTCAACAGTAGAAATTCTGGCCGTTTACAAACTCTCCAGCCAGTCTCATACATCCATGTCCTGTGATTCATATTGGCTCAGGGCATATACATATATATATATATATATATGTATATATATATATCTATCTGTCTTCAATGTCAGAACACGAGACAGCATAACATAGGTGCCCCTTTTGGATGTCACTGGCAGCTTATACAGAAGAGTTGTCAGGAGCACAAGAAGTGAGGAATCATTGGGTTCCATGACAAAATTAAATGAGAAATCAAAAATACCAATAGATGTAAATTTTACCACTTTGACAGGTTTTTCAGGAAGAGAAGAAATATAAGAAACATCAAGAGAGAGGTTTCTGAGTGAAAGCAAACCAAGTGAAATTTTTTTTCAGTCCGAACAAAATAGGTTTAGTTTGATTACTAAATATATTCTGTGAATACCCACAATGTACTGTACAATATACTCAGATCTGTACTTAAAACTGGTCTAAAGGCTTTTCATTTGTGTAAGCAAAAGGAAGCTGAGGCCAGAGATGCTGGAGATGAGAGCCAGAAACAGTGAAATTTTGATGTGTTGTGCAAAACTTTGGGGCAGGGCTCTCTACCTTTCTCCCTTCAAGGTAATTTTACCTTAGCAGGGACCCAAGTATTTTTCCTACGGACTTAAGCCTATAGTGATGGTGCAATGGGGTTGAGACTTGATCCCAAGTATGGGCCAGCTTAAATTGTCCCCTGCTTTGCAAATAAGTAACATAAATCAAAAGCACCATACTGGGAACTGCTTCCACAGGCAGCATGGAGGTGGGCATCCCACCTGTGAAGAGGTGTATTATGAAGTGGAGGGTGTTTCAGAAGACAAGGAGGAAAGACATCTCTGCATTGATTTACCTTTAAATCTAGATCTGTGTATTGAAGAGAAGTCAGGGAGGAAAGCACGGCCAAGAAGACTTGTGGATATGTCTAAAACACTCCAGGCAGCAAGTGAGAAATTAATTCAAGACCCGTGGAGAGAAGAGTTGGGGAAGTGAGTGTCTTAGTTTAAGGAAACCCAACATCTGTGGTAGTCTTTCAGCACACTGCCTACTACCATGGGCTTTAAGAAGCTGTAGACCCTAAAGCAACAAGGAGCAACAGAGCTCCAGCAGACCCAGAACATCTTTTTTGAGAAAAGAGGAAATGGATAGCAGCTAAATTCTATTCCTTAAGTCTTAATGCAGGTCCCAATATAGTAAAGCCAATTGCAAAATAATGCGGAAATTTTAACAACAGGTCAGGTATAAAAAACACTGTACCTAAGACTGTCCTTGCAAAAAATGCATTAGAGAATTTTTTATAGTGATTTTCCAAACTCCAGGGATTTCTCTGCTTCTTGAATTTAAACCACAAAAGAAAAACAGAAATAGAGACATACAATTTTAATTTTAAACTCTGCTCAATTTCAAAATTGATTTAGAAAACTTAATCTCTTTATGGTACGTTTTCAAAGTGGAAAATGTGCCTATGAAGAAAGGTAGCATAACGTTGATGCGGCAGTAAGGTACCAATAAAGCCTTGACTTAAATTTCTTCCTAAAGTTGTATTGGCTTTCTCAAGAGAGCTTTATTTCATTCTAAATGAATACTTATGTTAAATCACTACCCAAATATGCTAATGAAAATGCAGCTAATTTAAAAGAGTACCCAAAAAGTACCAAAACAGTATAGTTCTTATCACAATAAATTTTACTTCTATAAAGTATCTTCAGCTTAGAAACTATTTTAAGCAGCTTATATCTGCAAAGCATATTAAATTTCTAAGATTAAAGCGTCTAGATTAAGAACAGAATATTTGCATTAGGACTGCTACATAAATGAGCTGATACAAATGCTGTTTCTCATTTATTATATTTTCCAAAGATACTCAAACTACATCTAATTATCATCTTATAAAAGACAAAATAAAAAACAAAACAGACACCAACAAAAATCACCAAACCCTGCTCACCTTTCACATATTTTATCTTACAGTAATGAAAACTGATTGGGAATTTAAAAATAAAAAGGAAGAAACAGAACTGTGATAACTAAAAATGAGAGCAATCTTTCAGTTTTTTTAGGAGCATGAATTTCTGTAGTAATTTAAATGAATGATAGTTTTTAATTAATTTAAATTACTAAAGGAATGTGTTCACAAGTTCTGAATTTTATTTAATGAAAATGTACTTATAGTTTTCTTTTAAGTGAGATGGTTTACTTCATATCTATCCAGGCTTCCTTAGAAAGTCGCAGCTTCATGTGACTGGTCTGATTTTTTCCATAGGATTTTCTTTATTTCTTTATTTATATTTACAAAAATATAGGCAAAACTGTGCAATGAAGACCCTAGAAACTGTAGGAACAGTTGTGTCTGAGACTGCTGCCATATTAAACTATCTGACAGTAATCTAGTTCTAGTGAGAGATCCTTCGATGTTTCTACAGTAGCCCCCTGTAGTGATGGGTCACCCTATGACTGGTGTCTTCAATAACTCCAGGCAGAAGTTGTCCCTTCATCATGCAACTGACCTAACACTTCTAGCCAGAGAAAAAAAAGCTTCCTAAATCCTCCTCATGCTTCTCCAAGATGTGGAAGGTGGTCAAACCTGTCATCTGTGCTTTTGTCTGAAGTGCAGAGAAGGCATAGTTACACATTTCTGAGTTCAGATTTCAGATTTGGAAAGACAAGTTCCCTGAGCTGTGATTAAAACCGATTAATCACTTTAACCTCCTAAGAAAAAAAATATGTCACCTACTGATGCCACATCTTCCCCCTCCCTTCTCCCCAGGGGATTCCCATGCCTCTACAGTAGCAACAGAACATTAAAAAAAAAGCAATCAATTTTCTAACAAACTTTTAAAATGTTTATGTGCTGGCTCCATTTCCCACGATAATAATTATTAATTGCCACTGCATTTAGCTCGTGATCCAAATAAGAAGTAGGAAGTTCACACTTTATTTTAACAGTTGTCCTGTCATTACTTTTCATCTGATTACTGGCAGGAGGTAAATAATACAAAAGTTCTTTTATTATCATTAAATGCCAAATTTTATTTTGCAAACACAAATAGATCCTATAATACACTAGACCCCCTAATATACCTCCAAAACCCATGCAATGAACACAGAGGTTCCAGGTGCCTGATCATCAAAGCCCAAAAAAATGCTTTAAATATTTTTCTGTTCTTCACTACTATCAGTTGAACTGACTTCTTGCTTTCAGAGGAATTTAGGAATCAAGACTCATAGAACCTCTTGTTAGTTTGCTGCAAAGTGATCACTGAAGTCTGATAGGCAGTATTTCTCAGTACCTGACTACTAAAATTGAAGTAACATGGGTGAACTAACATTGTGACTCGAAAAACAAAGTAGCAACACAAAACCAAATGAAAAATAATTACTTTCTGAACTGAGATTAAATCACCTTCAAGAAAAGCCTAGAAGCATCTATTTTAACATTAATTCCTCTGAATTGCATTTTAAATTTCAGGTTAGCATGGAGAAAAAGCTTTGGGATATTAAAATAATTTTTAGGACATGCAATCTTATAAGTCAATTTATTTTCTCATTTGTATCACTGTAAATTTAGAGCAACATCACTTAGAAGTCAGGAGTCACTCCAAGCTAGTTGATGTGAACTAGAGTAAAATGTAGTCCCATTAACCTTTCCTTTCCTTGATTTGTCCCTTAAAGAGCATCAAAGACTAGAGGAAATTAAAGAAATTATGCAGTGAATTATATTTCCATAAGACTCTGAAAACATGTCATTTTCAAAAGAAAAAGGAGCTGCCATTAATTTTGTACTCTGTTTAGAGATCATTCACAATATGAGTGCTGGGAGCTGAAGAATAATTGTTTTTATAGGACTATCAGCCCATGAACTCTCAAGATGACCATGAATAAACACAACGGAGTATATAATCACACGAGTATACATACAGATGGGGATATATTCCCATATATGGGACTTTGGAAGATGGAGCTAAAAGACTGTAATCCACCTCAGCATCACCTGGTTTGATGTTCATGTTCATAAGACACCTGTTTGTATCTCCCTAACAAATACTGCAACTTTAACCAGCTCTGATTTATTTTGAATCATTCAAAACTTTGCTCCCTTCAGTCTAAATTAATTTTAATCAATGTCAAGCCTTTTTTGCACCATTAAGCAAAAACTGAGTTTTACAGTTGCCACAACAAAGCAATAATTAGTTTTGTTTCATTATCAGAATTCGTCATCACTAACTTGTTAATGTACAACTGCTGCCTACAGCTCCTCCCCTCTAACCACTTCCTAAACAGTCTCCTGCCAGACATTATGCCAATATTCGTTCTCCAGACTTAGAGTCACACTCCTAACTCCTGTGCGTTTGATTGTGCAGTTTTAATTTAACTGCTTTGGAATGAAGGAGACCCATACAACACCTGCTGCCTTCTGCATACACTCTTTTCTTCCTTTCTCCTTCCCTCACATGCAGTTATATCAAATGTCCTGGGAAGACAAAATTCTAAAGCTCCATTTGGAGGTGAAGATTTTTTTTATCGTATATTTATATAAACATCTTCCCAAACATATATTTTGAAAAAACATAGCATTTTTTTTCTAATTTCATTAAGTCATCCACTCACCATGCAGTAATACATGACAAGTTTGTAAATGCTTTTAATTTCTCTGGCTACAGACAGCAACCAGGAATAGGGACTTGGATTGTGAAACTTCCTTTCATTTCATAAACTATCCACTCTCAGCTCTGGTGATACAGAAGAAGTGATTTGCATTAACATTTTCCTGTTCTGTTTGCAAAGAAAACTAGGCAGCGTGTGCTGGATATTTTTATGGATACACAAACCTTCTGTCAGAGTGGAGGATTCAATAAACCATGACAGCTATTTCTACAGGTTGGCAAAGCAAAGAAGATTGAATACAGCAACTGTGATTGAGGTTTGTAAAGAAACTTTGTGGAGGGTTGTTCAAATAAAGAAAGGTCCTATGGTTATTGGCACTAGCTTATTCCAAAGATAATTATTTTTTTCCCTTTTAGTTATGAATTCTCCTTAGAAACACAACAGAAAATTTGGTAGTTTTTTTCCTTATTTCCGTAAGGGTCATGCATAAAATTAAGAATGACAACCCAGACTTTCATATAATTGCCTTTTATTAAATGCTAAAGCTTCACACAAAGAGTCTACCACAGAGAGAATACTAATCTCACTGCTCAAACCCTAGGCAATAGTACTTCTGGTCACAAAAAGAGACACTGCAATATATTTAAAAGTTTCACTGATTTATATTAATGACCATTAAATTACCAAAGATATTTCCTGGCATGACACGCAGAACTCTTGTCTCTTCTGGCAACAGCACTGGAGTGTTCAGTACAAACAAACACTGCTCCTGGAAGCAAGATACTTTCACTTTCTGGTGCAAATTCGGGTTTTGTGCTTCAAAGACATCTAAAATCACCCTATGGATGACTCTGAAGAATTGAATTGTGCCACAGAGATTCCTGCCTCCTTACCCTTATTTATCAGATTCCCATACAGTGTCTAAGAATATACACTTATGGGTTAGTTTGTCACAAACAGACACGTAAGTATATCCTTGGGAATGCCTCGGGAGATTAGCCGAAGGATCTGTGAGCTCCACTCCTCCACTGCTGCTGCCTTGCTTCTTTTCTTGCCCTCCTCTTCCCCAGAGCCTGCTGCCAAATAGATTGGGAAGTTTATGAGCACCCTGGCAGCACTGCAGTATCTGATGCAGCAGATGAAACCCAGATTTGTGATATTGTAGGATCTGTCTGGTGACTCTACAAGCAAATTATTAACTGCTATCTCTGATGCATTGATCTCAGTTTTAGGTATGTTGCCAGGTTTTCATGATCGGCACACTCAGAATAAATACTAACATTGGGTAGAACTCAGCTGCTTCTATAATGACTAAATACAAGCCAGATTTTGTTTCTAAAAAAGTTATATCCACACAGTGCTAGTTTTGCTTCAGTGCTTAGATGATGTGGCTCACGTGCTAATGTTGCAAAGCTCCTGTAAAAAGTAACGCTAATTTTCAGAACTGTCCTTAGCAGAACAAAGGAGAATATGAAAGAAGAGAGAGTTTCGATTGCTGCTTAGCTGGAACACCATGGAGGAAAATGAAATGACCTTATAGTTTGGAAGTGAGTGTGCTACAACGTGACCCTGGCAGACTATCATAGATTGCAGGAGCACAGACAGTCTGAGCTGACTGCTCCACTCCAGCTCTTGAAACATTACCTTGACAGGAAATTTCTGTTGTCTTTCAAAACAAATTGAAAAATTAAAGCAGAAAAAGCAATGTGGAGAGGGCACTCTGGATGATGGGGCTTGGGGACAAAAAAGGGAATAAGAGCAGAAGAGGTGAGAAAGGTTTAACAGTTCAAAGGAATTTTTCTTTTTACCTTTCCACTGCAGTGAGGTTGTCAAGGATCAAGGCTATATATCAACATGCAGAAGTCACCTCAGTTTTGACACTTCCTATTTTTGCAGAGCTTTTGATATTGAAACACTAATAACAGCCCTTTTAATGTGGAGTTCAGCATGTAATTCTGATTTCCAGCTCTTTAAAATCAGAGGTCTGAGTTGTTTTGAGGAATCCTTTCATTAAGGATTCTTTCCTGATTTGTACACACAGAAGTGTATTTACATTTATACTCTATATTTTCCATATGCTGCTAGTTTGAGTACATATTCCATCTTTGCTAGACAGAAGAAAGTCATAGAGTGTGATTTTCATTTACTGTAAACTTCATAACAAACTTAATTGACAGCAAAAAAAGAAACAAACAAAAAAAATAAATAGTGGGGGTCAAGGATTCCACAAATCAAAAAGCCTGAGAGAAACCTATGCTCAGAATACTGATTTCTGATAAACAGTAATAGCATTAAAATATCTCTCAGTCTGACATTTGGCTGAAAGTTGCGTATTGATCGTACTGAAACGATTTCACAAGCCCTTGCTTAGAGAGGCAGTGCTAATCAAAAAGAGAATGAAAATCTTTAACAGGAATTTCATCTTTTCAGAAAATGTAGAATGATTGTTTCTTGTACAAGATTTTAATTATTTCTAAATTATGAGCAGTCTTTTGACAACGAAGGAGGTGGATTATAATGGTTGGTCTAAATAGAAAAGAAGAGACCTTTGCCAAATGAAGAAACATGCATTATTGCAAGCCTATAGGAACTGTGTAGGATGAAGAACATGTAGTTAAAAATGACAGAGCAAATTAACCAGTTTGATAAAACATGTGACAGCTCCCTGGATTTGCTGACTACTTTACATAATTACGGTAGCTCTTCAACAATGTCACTCTCCATAGATCATTGCAGTCATTTTCCCAAGGCACATTATTTCTTGCCGCTTTTCTAATTTAATTCATTTATCTTATTCCTATTTAATCAAGTTTACTCTTTTTTTTCCCTTACCCTTAATCATTACCTACTATTTAATGTAAGCCAGTCTTACGAATTCATGGCAGTCATTTCATGAAAACAGAAATGTGAAGCTCCACTTACGTAAATATCATACACGAACCAGCAGAGCTGCTGGTGTGCTCCTGCTTCCTGAGGAAATAAAGCCTTGTGCCATCATTTCCAAAACTGGATCATAAACCTATGCACTTAAGTGTATGAGCCTAAACCCAAACTGCTGATTCAGAAACGCTGAGTCACCCTGCAATTGCTGGACCTCCTAGAGCACACAGAAAGCACGTGGATCCAAATGTTTCAAGCAGCCCAATGAAAAAATAGTGCTGCCCTCAGAGTACTCTGGACCCATACTCTGCCTGCAGGGAAAAAGAGGGCTGATGGTGCTGGTATGTCATGTATGCAGGAGAATGCACCATGATGGCAATGTACCTCCTCATGAATTCCCAGGAAACATCAGGGCAATTCCGGGGTCTCCTTTTGCAGCATTTCTGCCACACAACCAAAGTACACCTACTTCCAGCTTTGTGACAGTTATTTAACACCCTAGGATCCCAAGCCAGCATGATTTCCTTTCAGGTTATAATTACCTTGCAGCTGCCTTTGTTTCTATCTACCTCTAACAAAAGGCAACTTTTACAAAATGAGTCATTGTTCACAGCAACACTGTGTGCTGAACAGCTTATGGTCTCCTGCTTGCCTGACACTGTGTAAAACAAAAAGAGAAGATGGGACAGAACTCCACAGCTTGGAAGATGTCGTATGCTTGGTACAAGCAAATACTGAAATTTGTTAAACCCAGATGTAGTATGAATTAAAAAAAATCTCCATACCACTTGCCTAGCCTAGATTTAACACAAACTCCCATGCCATTTAAATGCAGCCTTTTTCAAATTCACAAACTATTGGCTAACCATTGTTTCCTAGTTTGCAGTTATCCATAGCCTGGGAACTTCATAAAGCAAAATAACTAATTGGTCTTATTTGGAAAAGACAAGCTAGCCCTATCATTCCATACAGTAAAAGAAAAGAAAAGAAAAAAAAAAAAAAAAAAGCCTGACAGCAGAGAAAGACAATGGGAAGAGGGGAAGAGTAAATAGGAGCAAGTTTCCAAGAACTCCTTCATTATTCTTCTTATGTGTTGCTGTGGGTATGTTCTGGATTGCTTGGCACCATGCATAATGTCACCAGCTTTCCTGCCAGAAATCCTGCGGCTCAGAGACCCTGACAGCTGAGAACTCGTCATATGAATTGCTGCTTGAAAATTATCTTTATTAAAGGAAGTATAATGTTATAGCAAGCTAAGAAACTGCATTAAGAATGGTACAGTACTGAAGACACTTGCAATTCTTCTCATTACGTCCACATGGATTTGGAAATAATAACCAATATGAGCTTCATTATGAGTAGGGCATATCATAGGAAAGCTGCAGCAAGTGCTACTTTTTCATCACTGAATCTACTATGGAAGGAACAAAATAAGGGGTTATAGTTTAGAACATGCAACAACCTGAAAATTATAAAGAGTTTTAAAATATTTCCCTGAACCAAAAGAGTTCAGCTCCAACCTTAAAAATCTATGCAAAACTATGTCTGCTAGACTTATAAGCTGCCCATAACACGCAATTTTGACAATCTAATTTGCCAATTAGAATCTATTTTACTTATTTTGCTGTAAAATTGTAAATACACCTATGACATGAATTTTGGCCGAACATTTCAACCAATTTCGACAAAATCATTCACTTCCTGGCAGTATTTCTTTCTGCCTCAGGCAGCTATTCAGCTTCACTAACTCTCCTATATTCAAACTAATAAGACCTTACTCAGCTTTTTTCTATCAAGTGTCAGAAGAATAATGATGCACAACAGGCACAACCCCAAAAAATTGTTAAATTCTGCCACCATCTCTGAAAGGCTCTGAGGAGCCTCTGACTTTATTTTTTTAAAAGTATAGACCTATGCTCAGCTAAAGCGCTTCATACTTCAAAAACCTCTGAGATACATTAAAAATAAAAGATTTATGTGTTAATGTAATATTAACGTAACATATTGCACTATCCATAATATTGTCTTCTCAGAAACTAATTTAGCAATTTCTTAAAACAGTGAACAGAGGGTTGCTCTGAAAAATAAAAGCCTTATTCTTAGAGGTATCCCAGTAAATAAAACAGAAAAGCTGAGTAAAAACCCCAGAATTATTTTATATAAAAAGAACTGCTTTCAAATGGGCTTTCATAGTGTATCAATGATTTCAATGACTGTCAGGGCATTCTGGCTTTCAGATATCCTCATTAGGTTGTTTAAGTATTATAACCAGTTCTGATCTCATGGCATGAACTGTAAACTTCAGATTTACCAGGAAATGAAATACCGGAAAATAAACAGAAAGCGGTAAAGCAAAGCATCCATCTGCAGGAGGAAAATGTCTCTCAATGTATTTGCTTAGAAATAAAGAAATAAATAAATGATATCACAGAACTTGACACTTAATGTAACTTGTGTTGCAAGCTAGTTAAAAATGGAGACAAAACCCAGGTGAATTGTTTTATATTCAGACCATACCTTGAAGACTTCACTGACTCTATGAACTAATGTTGATCTGATTTTAATCAAACATCATCCATTCTGCCTTTAGAGTGAGTTCTGCACCAGTTAAACCTCAACAAGTGGCCACACACTAACAAAGAAATACAGCTGCTGCTCAGAAGGGTGGATAGTCATGATTTAGTGTGACATTAGATGCAAACTCAAAGAGTGGAAAGGGGATTGAACAAACAGAAAAGAAGGACAAGTGTCAGTACAATAAATGACAGGACGTCATCTGGAAGGTTATGTCCCAGTTGTCCTACAGAAGATGAGAACTGAAAGGCTGGAGGCAGGAAAAGGGTTCAGAATTATGTGCCTCTGAAAACCATTTGCATGGGAAAAAACAAGGGTCATTCAAGGAAAAGAGAAAACAGTCAAACTGATATACTTTCGTTTTGAATGTTCCTGTACATTCCTTTACCATTTCTTAATTTTGTTCAGTTAGATTTGCCTTGTATCTGCTTACTTTATATCACATCTGTCTGCTTTTGACATCAAACTTGAGACAACATTCCATGACATATTTAATCTCCCAGGGTAGCTTTGTGTTTCAACATCACTTGCTCCCGGGTCAAGCCTCTTTCAGCCTCTGCCTCTAAGAAGAAACTAGTCTTGGGACTGCCCAGGGGCTCCAGAGGGGTGACCTGGTGATTAACCCTCAGAACCCCAAAACACTCTGGATAACACATTCATCTCTACACCACTGACTTCCTCATATAATCACCCAAAAATATAAACCTGGATGATTGGAGTTAGTTTTTCATAATGGATGGGTGGCCTAAGACACTAGGTAAGACAGCAAGGGGCTCTCTTTATTCAGCAGGCCTCATTTCATTCTCTGTTGTGCATGTTTTGTGATTTTGTATTCACAGGTACTGAAATTTTATGAGAAAGTTCATTCTAAAATTTAAAACTGTTTTGCCAGATGTTACCCGGAAAGTATTGCTGGCCTTACCCACTTGCACTTTACCACATAGTGTTTTTAATTGAGACAGACAACAGTCCTTTGTTCAATACTGCAAGCACTGCGAACATCAGAATGAATTTAAAAAAAAAAACAAAAACAAAACAAAAAACAACAACTTAAAAATATAAAATCCAAACTTTGCCTGAGATCATGCTATTACGTATACTATTAATGATTAAACTAATGCAGTACCTATAGACTCAGTAAGTTGCTTGGTGAAATCTATTACCATTTTCATTTTAGTTCTTCCAGCACTTCATCATTTATTAAGACAGTAAAAGTTCCTGTAAGATCTAACTGCCATTACTTGTATCTTAACATATTTGGTTTTTTCACATTTATCAAGGGCTTGAAACCTTTTTTTCACTTGTTACCCTGGGGTTTAAGTTGCTGGTTTACATTTTAAGTTGCAACTTCACCTCAATTCTGCGTGTGAGCACGTGTCTGGAAATTTAGTCCTTTCAAGCTTCAGTGGCACACTCAAAACTTTACAACCTCTCTCATGAATTAGAGCACTGCAACCTATGTAAACAACACTGAGACAAACTTCAACTCACCAAGGCAAGAGTTATGGTCTCGTTCATTATCATATACCGCCATGCCCTGTTGTGGCAGCCTTCAGATGTGGCTTCATAGCATTGATTTTCTGGACCCTGAAGAGGGAATGTGGAACATGAGGCACTTGAAAGAACAAGCCTTCACAGTCAGAGCTAAAACAAATCTAGAGCAGAGAAGCATAGAAGCGGTTGTGAGATCATGTCAAATGTTGATTGGCATCCTGTGATGCTTAAAAAGAAATTGGTTAAGTCTCACTGCAATCTCCAGAGCTGTAAGAGAAGGAAATTGTGCTTTTTCTTCAGCTTGATCAATGAGATTTATGGGAAAATCTAAGAATTGCAGCTTCTTTTTTTTCTATTTTTTTTTCTTTTTCCTCTCTTTCCCTCCCCCAATCTCTCTCCTCCCTTTTTCAGAACTATTGTATGGGTGGAATTTGATGAACTTGTCCATTTATCTTAGCCAGTAACTAGCTGTACTGGGCGAAGCTAGTCTGGAAAGCCAAGGTATACTGCTATTGTGATTGATATGCACCATATAAACAGGGGTCTGGCATGTGACTCTGGAGGACACATTGCATGCTAAGGCTCCAGGAACTTGCATGAGGAAATGTCCTGCAGAGGTGACAAAGTTGGCTGTCAGCAGCTTGTTGCAGCCAGCCTGCTCTCAGTTGTGAAGCTCCAGAACAAGCTCCTCCACCTGGGTGCATTTCAGTCTGCAGCTGAGATTTCTTGGTTGCTTTAGTCAAAGAACAAGCTGCTGAAAAACTTCCTTCCAGTTTCCACCTTGTGTCAGTATTAGGATTTGAGTTGTAGATAACCTCCATGTATCTACCTGTGAGGTGGAATTGTGGTTGGATTGGGTTATGGAGCCACTGGTGTTTGGCCACAGGGAGGGAGAGGGAGGGACAGCCAGGACTAGCAGAGCAGTACTGACCCTTGCAGCTACACCTGACACTGTGAACCTTGAATGCACCAATGTTCAGAAAGAGTGGAGACCCGCAGTCTGCTCAGTGCTGCTGACCAGATTTTTCTGTCCCAGGGATCATAGTAGCAAATGGCATCATGTCACATGCAAGAGTGCAACCACCATCAGGGATTAATAACAGTGGAGGCCAGTCTTGAGAGTAAACTGTGGAACATAACAGGAAATATTGCATGTGAACAGGGGAAGCTTCCAAGGCTTTCCATGGATCAATCATTAATGCAATCTATCTAAAGCCTTACGTGCGTGGCATTTGCTTTAAAACAAACTGCCCTCAAGAAACATCCAGATCAGAAACTTGGTAAGTAACCTGAAATCATCCATCTTGTTTCAAGCTGAATCATAAAACCAAATATATTCTCTAAAACAAGAGTGGTGAATATTTTTTTTTCAAGTGTTAAAGATCTTAGATATGCTACTGCAATTTTTCAAAATGCAGCTGCATTAGCTGACTTCCAGGCTCCTGATAGATGAAGACCAGTGCATTGTAATGTAACACTCACTCTGTGGGAGTCCTTCAGGACTTCATAATCAGAGAATTATAAAGGTTAGGTCCTGGGACCTTCAGTCACCAAGCTAAAAAGAAATGCAAAAGAAATGCTTACAAGTTTAGAGTGTCAGCTAAAATGGTAATGCAATTCTGAAAAATAATATTAAGGAGAAAAATAATATTAGCCTCTTCCCTGGGGTGTGACTGCTCCCTACCACACTGCCCTGAATACAACCACACAGGGACTGCAGCGAGAAATGTCCACTGTGAGAATCAGAAGATTCTTCTGAAGCAAAGTCATATCAATAGCAATGACAACAGTAAGACAAAAAAATATACTGTAAGATAAGGTTATATAAGAAACACAATGGTACAGTACTTACTAATTGCACAGACAAGACAATGACTGCTCCCTGGAAAATTCTCTTTTTTTTTTTTTTTTTTTTTTGTATTTGCTTTCCCCCTACATTAATGCAAGCACAAAAGCTTTCCAATTCTTTTTGTTGGAAGATTGGAAGTATGAGAAACTACACTGTGCATGACTGCAGGCCACTAGAGGACAATGGAATCTTATCTCCTTTGTCAACCTGATTTGCAAGTTTGGGACATACCCTGTCTCCCTTTAAGCAGGCTTTCCATGCTGCACAAAATTAATGACTGTATTTTTAACGTTTTGGTTTATGTTTCTCTGACTCTGAAGATATAGCAAAGAACTTTATGTATGGAAAAAAGAAAACAAGAACCTGTTGAGTTTGGTGGGTTCTCTGCCAGCCCTCCAATCTAATTCTCCTTGTCAGCTGCTTTAAGGGCTTTATCCAGTTCTTTAGAGTGCCTCTACCTCCTTACTCTTTAAGTTTTCCTATAGGCATTTCCATCTAAACATGCCACTACTTCAGTTTTTCCTTATACGAATGACACTAAACAAAGGGTTTACTGCTCAAGTAATCATCAACCTTTTAAAAGGACTTATTGTCATGGTTTAACCCCAGCAACCAAGACCTACGCAGCTGCTTGCTCACTCACCCACCAGCATCATCTGGGAGAGAATCAGAATGGTAAAAGCTGGAAAACTCGTGGGTTGATATAAAGACAGTTTAATAAGGAAAGCAAAAGCCGCACATACAAGCAAAGCAAAGCAAAGTAAGGAATTAATTCACTGCTTCCCACAGGCAGGCAGGTGTTCAGCAGAGCCCCATCACACAGAATGATTACTTGGGAAGACAAATACCATGACTCCAAATGTGATCCGCTTCCTCCTTCTTTCCCCCAGCTTTATATGCTGAGCATGATGTCATAAGGTGTGGAATATCCCCTTGGTCACACCCGTCCTGGCTGTGCCTCTTCCCAACTTCTCATGCACCCTCAACTTCCTCACCAGCATAGCAGTACGAAAAGCAGAAAAGGCCTTGTCTCTGTGTAAGCCCTGCTCAGCACTAACAAAAACCCCTCTATATTATCAACCCTGTCCTCAGCACAAATCCAAAAACATAGTCCCATACTAGCCACTGGGAAGAAAATTAACTCCATTCCAGCCAAAATCAGCACACCTGTATATCAGAATAAATCCTTGGTTGGACTTATCCTCCGCTATCCCGTCCAACTGAGGGCAGAAACAGGGGCTGCTGGAACACTGTGTGCAGCCCTTGGCTATGAGACTTCTGGATCAGAAGGGTGCTGTGATATATTTTTCTTTGTAACTTACTCATTCAGTTTAACCATGCAGACCATGCATCACAATCTATTTACTTTGATTTTTTTGTGTGTGTTTGTTTCAGTTTCTAAACAATTTTCAGCCTATAATCTTAAAATACGGCATAATCTATAGAAGTGTTTTGCTAACTTTTTGATAACCTAACTCATCCCTTTTTGGTTGCCTATATTACTCCCACAGAAGGCATGAGCTGTCTTAGAAGGATGTATTTCTTAAGCTCTTCCTAAACCTTTTCAGTCAATCGTAAAGCCTTTGTAATCCCGAGGAAGGGTTACTTTCACTACTTGAAAAACCTCTTCCTGAAACTAAATATATTCCCAAGTCTTCCTTATTAATGAATTGGACTTAAAACCTGATAAAACAAGAAGAACGTGGCAAATTAACTTCAGGAAAAGCTACGGAAATCCTCCAAGAAAGCACTTTTATTGGTACTCTGGTTACTCAGGGATTTATTAATTGCTTATTCACCCACCTAATTAAAACACTTTCCTGAAATATTGTGTTACAGAAAACTTTATTTTAGTCTCACATTTCCCTTTCAAAAATGGTCAATGTTTCATCTTATGAAAATTAAATAGGATAGATTCATAAAGTAGTGTAATATAGAAAACTCAGCTGAGACCATTCGATTTTTAACAGCTTGTTCCCTTGTATCTGAGAGCTTAAATAGTCCTCTCTTTCAGCTTTTTGATTACTACTTTGTCCTTTTGGAACCATCTGTGAGGTTTATTGATTTTGAGAGCAATCTATTTTCTGGTTGTCCAACAGGCTATAAAACTGTCAATGTCCATATGATAAAATCCTTAATGGAGTTTTACAAATTGGTTTTGTTTCTCCTTTCTCCATTCCCCTTTACATGCCTCGAGAAATCTTCCCAAGACACAGAGATTCTTTTATCTCTAAACGGCCCTGAAGCTCCTTCCATACTGGCCCTCAGAACTGATGGGATGTGACCCTGTAACAGGCATGAATGTAAGCAGGATTTTCACCCGCAGCAGCTCCAGCTGTTGGAGAGGGAACCGAATGGTTTCCAGCTGCTCCGGTCAGCTCAGTTCACAAGTGATTATTGCCGAGGCTGCACTTTACCTAGAAAGATTTATATTAATACATAAAGCGCTATGATGCATAAGGAGAGAATTGTACAAATTCATGGATTTTTTGGATGTCAACTGATAACTCGTACAATAGGCATTCATTGTTTAGTGTATATCAGTGTCTCTCTTAGGTATCTCCAGTACAAGATAATTTCTAATATTAAAGTAGAGGAACAGTATTGATCAAAAAATGGAAGAATAAAATTCTGAATCTGCTAAAATATTCACTGCTTCACTTGAAGCTTCCACGATCTTCAGTTAAAAGAAAAACTAGGGAAAAAAATATGAAGGACTCAAAAATATATTTCCTGTCCCAGGAAATCTGCGCACCTAGTTCCAGCTAATTTGGAGAAAATCCACAGGTGCTCCCTGTGCCATCTGTGCTCTCCGCCCAGTGAGGATAGGTATCTGGCCGAGTGGAGTTGGCTGGAAGTGGAAGAGATGGAGAAGAAAGGATCATCTTTCAAAAGGACAGTACAGCTGCCCCTCCTGTCTGCACTCACTCCAGACCCCTGAAGGGAATTCAGCCAGAATTTCTCTCATGGTCTTCACTGCAGTAATGGCAACCCCTTACATAAATTCCATTGCATTAAGCAATTACCTAATCCTAACTGCAGTTTGGGCAGATGTCTAAAGGAAATTGTTTACAATTCTAGAAACAGAATAGTTTAAAAGAAACTATGGGAATCAGAGTCAACAGACGTCAGTAAGCATTTTCTTAAAAGCTGAACTTCTTGCTATGATTCTAGTTCAGGTTTTTCGTATGAATAAAGTAATTTTTGCAGTTCTTGTTCATTTTAATACTGTTTCTAGCTGGAAAAAATTGGAAGGCATTCAAAAACTGTATTTCTCAAATGCGTCTGGCTTCTGCAGTTAAGTGCTGAAAATACTGGTTTCAGAACTAAGGTTAAACAAAAAAAAGCGAGATAGACAACACTTAAGGATTGTTCTAAATTGTTCTAACATTTGGATACCTGACGAAGTTCAAAAATTATTAATTAATAAATTCCAATTTCCCTATTTATATTTTACATTTGAAAAGTGAACAGGGAAGAAGGAAATTCTCCATGAAAAGATTAGTTTAGCATAACATTTTTAGAAGTCGTCCCTCAGCTGCCTCTATCCATAAGCTGAAGGCTGGCTGTGTTCTCTACCTGTTTAAGAAGCTACATGCACTGAAAAATGCCTCTTCTGATTTTGGCAGATGTTATAAATGGGCTCTATAGGGGCTGACAATACTAATATGTCTTAAAACATGCAAACAAGAAGTCTGTGTGCTCTTTTTTAAAAGTAAAGTTTCAACAGAGGTTTGATAAATATGTTGTTTCTTATACCTTACGTTAGTGGAGTATTTGTTGAAGGCAGGCTATTCCTTCTGCCTGGAACTATATAAATCTGATTCATACAAGTCTGATTGCTCCATGCTCCACTTGAAACAAACCGAAGTTTGAATGATTTTTCCTTTATGCCTTATTTCTAAGCACTCTAGGGGCATTCCACAGAGGCTGCAAGACTCTAGGTTTTGACATTAACACTAAATAAACGTGCTGTTATATGCACATTTGCAAGGCGAAGTGTCAAAACCACTAATGTACAAAGACAACAACTGTGAATTTCCTTGAGTTACATTGATCCTAGCAAGAGAAACAAGAGATACACACTCTAAAGCAAGGCCCACATGTTTGTTTATGACCACTTCTTCCCTTTTTTTATGTTCTTATTTATTAACCAACTGTATAATCCAGAGTTGAATCTTGGCTTTGTTTATAATCTCCTGTAAGTTTTTAACCTTCTCCAAACCACAGCACAAAGAGGGCATGCCCTGTGAATGGACTGAGAAATGTCATGTAGTAATAGTTTCATCCTTGGCCTCCCTGTGGCAAAGGCAAGAGGCAATACAGGGCAGCAAATATATAGCACAAAGTATTTCCTCCAGAGTGGAAGTGGATCAAAGGCCCCAGACTGCCCTGGAAGAAATCCTCTCTGTCAATTCTGGTTTTGAGGAGGAAGGTTGGTCTTCTAGACCTGCAATACGCAATTCAGACAATAAATATAAATGATGTATCCTTATTCCTCTGTAGGGATATATTTCTGATTCACACACCCATCTACTGATAAAAAGAAAGAATTTGTTTTACTTAACAGCAGCTGAGCTGGATAAAACTGAACAAGAAGTCATCTGAAGCCACTGTCTATTTAAAAAAAATCTTGAAACATAGCTGACTTGTCTAGGAGCTATAGACTTTTGATAACATGTTCCCTCACTCCTTGTTGATGATGAGTTTAACTAGACAACCATATTTTTTAGAACTGAAGCTCATTGGGAAGTAAATTAGGAAACAAAAAAGTGGACTAATCTGTAATCATATCAATAATTCCTGAGCAGTAAGAGTGAATATTTTCATTCTTATTCTGATGTAGAGAGAACTTTCATAATTTTTAAAAAAATCCAGTGGAAAAATCCAAGAATGAGATGCTAGATCTCCTAGGCACTATACCACCATGCAGAAAATTTCATAGCAATTCCTTTCTAAAGGAATTTAATATTTGAATATTAGAATTAGGAAGTCTGGTAAATTCAAGTCCCATCAGGAGATAAAATCAACACATTTCTCCAGCTTCAGGATTGAAAATATTTTCAGATAGCAATTCTTTTTTGACATGTTTATATGGCAACTATGATCAAGCCTCTGAATATCATCTAGACACAGTACCTTGTGTCTAGACGTATCTGTTAGGCAAAAGGGGTGGATTAAACTTTTTGGTGATGATTATACAGTCAAATTTACAACAGAATGGGGAGTTACATGTTTAAGGCCTGAGTGACTACAGCATAGACTTATCCTTGGGATTTGGCTATCAGTGTTTAATTTGGTGACCTCCTGGGAGAAACGTGACCCCAATTGGAAAGACATTGCTGTGAGCTTGGAGCCTAACAGTTTTCTGTAATTGTTTTTGTACAGCTTCTTCATAAAGGTATGATAGAGTTTAAGTTGCAACATTATGAATTTTTCTATCCATACATATTGTTTTCTCTTGAACAAACCCAAAGAATATGTCTACACATATAAATACTAAGAAAAGTTGAGTTGAACACAGAATAGAGCAGAAACATCACTTGATTCATCCAGAGAGGAAAAATAATCCTTCTGACCTAATATTATCCACATAGAAGTATACGTTGTAATATGTTTAACTTCTTTTTAAAAAGGAGAAAGCCAATATAAATTAAATAAAACCAGAGTAAAACCACCATAAAGACCAAAAAAAAAAAAAAAAAAGCTAAAAAAATGAGGGATGTTTGGAGAAGCCCTAACTTAGGTAGATAGTATCTTATGTTGTAAAATGGACAAGACAGTACTGCTTACTTGTGTGCCTATTAGGAAATGTTAATGTGTGACTCTGAGCAGAGGTGTAAATAAAAAACCATTCTGGCTGTTGTAAACCAACATGTAATTCCCCTACAAACTGGGATGGAAGAATTCATTTGCAATTGCAGAACAAAAGTACTATCAGCATAGTTCACCACTCAAAGAAAATTTTCTGCAGAAAGTAAGTCCAAGTAGCTGCAGCCGAGGTAATCTGAATATAACCCAATCTTCCCTTCCCAAAACTCTGACTCACATATTCTTATTTCCCAGAGAGTTTGGTTGTCCTTTCCCTAGTGATGGGGTATGGGCAGTTGACCATAATGGGCCTTTTATTGCCTCTTCTTTTAATACAACAGATTAAGTTTCTTCATTTACAAAAAGCATAGATATTACGTAGTCTACACTAAATTTCATTAATCATTGCTTGTCCATTCACTTTATTCTATAAGATGCCTTGAATACCAGGACTTTACAGCTGCAAAACTTTCCCTTCATGAAAGACCAGACAGAATAGACAGTTTCATGTGATAAAGGGTGATGCTTTGTCCAGAGACATCAGTATTGGCACAGTTGCAGAAGTACGGTACAGTCAGGAAGAAGGGGAAATGAAAGCATGCAAAACCTCTCTGGTGAGGCTGCACCTTGATTACTGTGTCCACTTCTGGACACTAGTTCCAGTCCTCACTACAAGAAGGACATTGAGGTGCCAGAGTGTGTCCAGAGAAAGACACTGAGACTGGTGAATGGTCTGGAGCACAAGTCTTACGAGGAGTAGCTCAGGGAGCTGGGGGTGTTCAGCCTGAAGAAAAAGAGGCTCAGGGCGGACCTTATTGTGCTCTACAGCCACCTGAAAGGAGGTTGTACTGGTCTGGGGGTTAGCCTTTTCTCCCACGTAACAAGCAATGGGACAAAGAGAAATGGCATCAAGTTGCACCAGGAGAAGTTTAGATAGGATATCAGGAAAAATTTCTTCATTGAAATGGCTATTAAACATTGGATCAGGCTACCAACAGTTGAGTCATCATCCCTTGAAGTATTTAAAAGGTATGTAGATGCGACACTCAGAACATGGTTTAGTGGTGGACTCGGCAGTAATAGGCTTATGGTTAGACTTAATCTTAGAGGTGTTTTCTAACCCAAAATACTCCATTATTCTAAAATTTAGCAGAAATGGTACAGAATATCTTGTGTAGTTCCGGCCCTTCATGTTCAAGGAGGAGGAACCACAGAACCCAGCAGCAGCAGAGACAACCTGTGAGGAAAACAAAGTGGACTCATCCTGGGAGTGGAGTCATGCTGGAGACTAAGGAGCATGACTTAAAAGTCACAGAACCACCAAGGTTGGAAGAGACCTTGAAGATCATCAAGTCCAACTGTCAACCCAGCACTGCCACTAAGGACTATTAGCCAAGGACTTCTCCATGAAAATAGCAACAGACAACTTGCTCCCCCTCCCCTAAAATGGCAAATGCATAGTACAGTGTTACAAAGACCATGTAAAGGGAGTTACAGTAGTATTTGAATATAACCGTTACAAGATCAAAACATGTTTAAATCTGCTCTCCATTATACATCCCAAGACAGATGGAAAATGTGACTTGATTTAATATGTTGCTGCCATTTTTGCACAGTACATTTCACTTGAGTCCCTCAATATGCATTTCACTAGATTTATATTCTTAGTTAAAAGAGTCATAACTTCTTCAGAGTGAAGAAGCATCAACTGCCTACCATGAATTGGTGCAATGATGTGCTCTTTTAAGTTTAAAAAATGCAAGAAATGCTCTGAAGTTGAAAAAAAAATAAACAAAAAAACAAACCCACCAAAAAAACCAGCTATGTCATCCATTAAAGTTACTGTTCTATAATATAGCAATGTCTGAGAATAAAAATAGGATTTTAGTTCCAAGAAAGTAACAGAATCACAAAGTCCTGTAATTACAATGGGAAAAAGTTGATATTCAAATTTTTCTATGACAATGCTTGTATATGCAGCCATCTCCAAACTGTGTGAGCATATGGGGGAATATTCTCCATGCACAGTGCAGATGCCAGTGCAGCCATGTGTTCTCATCCTGACATGGTCTCTGCTACCTTGATAAATTTTCCTTCAGTGAAATGAAGTGTGTTTCTGAGGCGGAACACATCAACATTTAATGGCACACAATGGTGCTCTGCAACAGCCTAGGATAAAGTGCAGGAATGAATACAATATTGTATCTAACATGTACTAACAGGGGTTTCCCTGTAGCTGTCTCTCTTGCTAAGTACAAGGAGGACCATAAGCTGCACCTTTCATCCCATTTTGCATCTACAATACTGCAGCTTTTAAAACAAAACATGACTGAATGTGTATTAATTCACAGGAAAACATACAGGGGTAGGATAGGAGCACAAAGATACCTGGACATTTCTTCTACTTACGTCACTTGGCTGGCTGACTATTTTCCCTGTGAGACAACTGATTAAATAGCTACTGAAAAGAATGCCCTTAACGTTTCCTTTCTCAGACCCCTTGCTTTAATCTCCAGAATTTCAACCACATAAAAGAGCTATAAAACTGAAGAGTTACACTAAAGCAGATTGGACTTTATTCTTTGCTAGTAAACTAAGATGAATCTGAAAAATTGTAAAATGCCACCATCTAGGGAAATGAGAGATGTCTTATGATGCTTCAGGTCTTATAATCTCATACTTTAAAAATGTTTTGAAACCTCAGTAGCTTGAAACTCAGTTAATTCACAGTCACAAAGAAAGGGGTTACACTTCATTTAAAGCTGTAAATCCTTTTGAGATATTGGACAATTTCCACTCAGGGTTGACAATGACAGTAAACTAAAAAAAAACCACCAAAACCTACAAACCAAACTGAATGAACAAACAAACCAACCAACCAACAAACAACCCAACCCAACTAAAATTACAGAAATACCAAAAAAATTAAAGATGCCTTTGGCTGCACTGTGGAGTCATGAGCTCTATCATTCTGTCTCAATGTAGCATCCATCACACAACATTAGGACAGGACACCAATCACACAGCAATTTTCTGTGTGTAGCTTACCTGTAAAAGAATTCAGAGGAAAAAGAGGGAAATGCAACTGATGGACTGGGATGCTTTTCAGGACCTTTAGATGACAGTGATCACAGAAATGCAAAAAATGTTGCAAATACTGACACTAAAATATAAGATAGTGAAAATAAACAGTTGAGAAAAAACAATCTCTTTGATGTGGCCAAGGTCACATGTATGTAATGCTCCTGCATTTCTACAGGAGACGCTGCCATTTTCACAGTCTGTCTAAAAGCAGCTGCGACTTGCCATCACATTTGCCAGCTATAAAAGTGGCTTGCTGTGCCTGATTTGCTCCACAGACTCAGGGCCAACACTCTGCTTCATGCAGAACAGCTCTTAGTGAAAATGCTCACTAGACTTTGCTAGAAATTGACAACAAAAAAAGCTAAAAGTCTATTGTGAAACCCTACCTTTCATCTTTCCTATTCCCCTTCAGCATATCAACTTATACCTCTTTAAAATACAGACAATAAATACTCTTGGTGTATACAAAATAACATGTATGAGTCTGAAAAACTGATATTCAAAGCTGAAATTTTATCACGGACAAGCCCTGCATGTCCTGTTTTCATTCAATCCTCAACACAAGAAAAACTCCCAAATGAGAAATATGGTTGGTGGCCCAAAGCTTGGGTTTGGTGAAAAAGAGAAAAATGACCACTACTTTTCAGAGAATTTTCTACTATCACAATCCTTCTGTAATAGTTAAAGAGTTCCTGCCTTGCCTTTTATTTTTTATTTTTTTCAGGTACAGTTACTGCAAGGCATCACAGTGACAGAGGCAACACTATGGTATCCAGATCATAGTGGAGGTGTCATACATTAACTGAAGATACCTCTCGATATTTTATTGCCTGGAAATCAGTATGAATTATGTGAAACAAATGTCATGTTCTTCCTACAAAAAATAATGCTTAATAACCAGAGAATGTTAGATAAAAAACAATTGATGGAAGATGTTTTCATTAGAAAATGTTACGTGAGACTTGAAATCTTCTGTTAGAACATAACTCTTGAATTACATCACTGTGAACATTTCAAAACTATTTGGTTGCAATATACAGTATTTCATTTTTATCAAACTTGCATTCAGATGAAGTAATATATGTGATAAAGCGTATATGATATGTTATACCTATGCTTTATTTGTATACATTGAATGTATTTTCTTGTTCATTAAAATTCTAGATTATAGTACAGCCACATTAATTTCAAGCAAAAAATAATGCAAGTTTTGATTGTTGTGTCTGGAAACCAAATATCAAAATATCAATTTCACAGAAACAACATCTGTCTGCCAGTTCCTCTGAGGAAACAAAACAGGACTGGTAGGACCTTTGATGTCCTCCTGTCTGAAAGCTTTCATTTCCAAAGGAGAGGAGGGAAAAAAAAGGAGGTCAGATGACATATGGAGTACCACTCATGATGAAAGTCTGAGAGAATTGGGATTGTTCAGCATGGCAAAGAGCAGGCTGCAGGGTGGTATAACTGGCCTTCCAGTACCTGAAGGGAGCCTACAAGAAAGACGGAGAGGGATTTTCTGCAAGAACACGTAGTGACAGGACAAGGGAGAATGGCTTCAAAATGAGAAAGAGTAGGTTAAGATTAGATACTGGGAAGAAATTCTTTACTGTGAGGTTGGTGGTGCACTGAGACAGGCTGCCCAAAGAAGGTGTACATGCCCTACCCTTGGAAATGTTTAAAGCCAGGCTGGATGGAGCTCTGAGCAAACTGGTCTAGTGAAAGGTGTCTCTGTCCACAGCAGGGGGAGTGGAATCAGATCTTTAAGGTCCCTTCCAACCCAGGCCATTCTATGATTCTGTGATTGTCAGTTTGAGATCTGAAGTCTCTAAGGCTTTATAGCTGAACCTCACACCCTGCCAGCCCTCAGTAACTCTTGGACAGCATGAATCCTGCAACTCTGGACTGTAAGAAACTGCAGCCACATTCAAGTGGGGCACCAGTGAGGCAGAAACACTTCCTAAGGTGGGACTTGATGATGCCTCTTCTCAAACCCTAGCCAAGCAATTCAAAATAAACCTTTCCAGGTGAACTCTCTCCTGGACAAAAATAGATGTTCAGCGGTACTGCTATTTGTGTCTCTGGGTGATTGTAGATTAAGTTAACACAGGACTTTTCAGTGACTGTCAGGAATAGCGTTGGCATCTACCAACATGACTTCATGTTAGTAGATACCAAAATCCCTTCTGCATATGGTTGACAAATGTTATGTGAATCAAATCTATTTCAAATCTATTTCAATTTCAAATACTGAAGTTAATTTTCCATTTTTGCTTTGCTTTAACCAGAACAAGCACACCTCAATACCTGAAATTATTGTCTTAATTACATAAGCTCAGAATTTCTGAAATAAAAAGAGTTGACATTATACTGATGGGGCAAATCTACAAAAAAAATGCCAAAACTTTGATTAAAATCAAGATGCAAATTTGCCTAAATTCTCAATTCTTTTCATCTTAGGAGTGATTGGAGAAAGCCAGTGAAAGATCTGACAGTAAAGAAGTCATCACTACCAGTCCTCTGCACTGTGACAGAGATGTGTGCACAGAAGACTTGTAAGGAACATAGGTGACAATAAGGGCTATTTGATACAGTGGAGCAGAACTAATAACAGAGATCAGTAGATGTAAGGACCCTTGAATTTCTGGCTAAAGGAGCTGGCTTATTGCACCTCTGCTCTGCATTGCAGCTACACTGCACTGTGTAATGGATGGAGGTCTGAGACTAAAGCCCGAGTGACGCAATGCTTTCATTGATTAGACAAATCAATTCCATCACATCATTTCCATAATTCTTCTAATTCCTGGACTTCACACTTATTGGGCACAACCAGTGGCTTTTGGATTGAAAATAATTTTATAAAAATTGAGCTCCCTGTACTTGTTTTCTAGTTATGCCTGAGCTAAATATAAAACAAGTATAAAATACATGCAACTCTGCAGTGATGGTGCAATAATGCCTGCATCATTTAGATGCTGTCTCTAGTTTCTCAGGGTACTTACTCTGGCCTCAGTAATGATCAAATATAACAATCATTTGTGGTTAAGTATTATTTCTGTTCTTCTTAGTATCTTTAATGCCTTTCTCTAGCACACAGAAAGAATAAATATATTAAGGACAGATCTGGATTTGCAAGAAACAAAGGCACTTAAGGACTCTTTGGTTGTTTGTTGTTTTTTGTTGTTTTTTTTTTCATAAGTACATTTTCTAGCATTGCTTCTTAAGTATAAAACTCTATGTGTACTTGTATGTCTATAAAAAAGAGAAAAAACACTGTCTACATGGTCTTCTGAAGAAATAAGACCCTAAACTCTGACAGCAAAGAGGTGTTAAAAATATATCAACCACAGGAAGAAACATCAGTGTCTCTCTTAATAAAGCCTGAGAATCTCATCTGAACACATATGCCAGTGGATAAAAGCTTCATTCATTTATTTTCTTACATATTTTTTCTTTTTTTCCTGCTAATACTGTGTACCATGCTCACACTTGGATAGTGTACAACTACAAATAAAGCATATATTTGCCATGTAGTATCAGTTCCCAATTCTCCAGAAATTTAAAATCAGACCCACATATGATAGCAGGGTTCATTTCACTTTGCTATTATATGGTGCTACGCTTAGGTACACACACAACTTGAAGGAAGACAACAGCCAAATATAAAACTTTGTCTTGCATGTTTAATATTCCATTGTGCAGAGATAGTGTGAAAAGCTATCAAAAAGCATTAAAAACCTAAAGACTTGAAGAATCAAAACTCTTCATTTTTTAAAATGAGAGAGGAAATGCAATAAACTGCTTAGCAACTTGAGAACAGATAGCAAATGTGATGGACCAAACATGGAGTTGTCAGAATAAATTTTCATACAAAGACCTAAAAAACTCAAAAATCTGCCACAGTGGAATAGCTGTCTCAGTAGCTCAATATGATGCAGGAAGCCGTGCTTTGCCAATATGAACAAGTACTGAGAATCAGTACAAGAGTATTTCCTCAGATGCAATATTAAATATATTCGGAACAACTGCTTACTTCTAAGGAACAATGTAATCTCTAATTATTATTTACCCTTTTTTTTTCTCAGAAAACTGTCTAGTGCTCCGAAAACTTGTATCAGAATAAGTGAAGAAGGAATATAACAATCTCAAGAAAACTAAAATGCTGTAAACCTAGATAATGAACAAGAGATTATTAGCCAATGAGTTAGCTCTCTCAAGCTCAATTTCTGCCCAGCCTTAAAAGTACCTAGAACTGCCCTAAGTGTTCTCTTGGATTTTATATTTATATATTTAATATATTTATATGGATATATGAGTAGTATATTTCTATGGATAAATGAGTGCCTGCAGCTCTCCTTGCACAACACGATGATCCAGACTTTATTGGGTGAATCAAAGTAACAGCTATGCAGTTTGCTTTTGCACAATGTCCTGGTGCTGATTCAAGGACAGGGAGAACTGGGTTCTGAATCCTTATGCTTACATGATTTAGTTCTAAATCTCCTTTATTTTGACTCCTTAAAACTCACAGGGCTCCTCTAGCAGCTTTAGACACAGGTCATGAGCTCCCATAAGGAAAATCATATTCTGATTACTTAGGAGTTAACTAATCATAGATGTAATATTATCAGAAAATCATCTCATTGCTTCTCTGTGTTTATACAATTCATCCCCTCACATCCTCTACTTTTATTTAAAACTTTTATGATAAAGCTTCTATTATTTGTATAAGTAGACAGTTAAAAGCTTAAAGATCTTATAGCTAGCAAACTTTCTTTCCCTGTCAAATTCAAATCCTTTTCATCTAACCCATTGCACCTAGGCAATACTCCATTTGGAGTATTCTAATCAGTTCCTTTTATGCTTACATCCCTCAAATGCTTGCAATTCTCATCTTCCTCTTAGAAACTACATTTTTTATTTTAATCTTTGTAAATTAGTTCTTTGGTACCTCAGTTGTATTGATTCTTATCTTAACCTTTCTAAGCACCTTATTTGGATGTTCCAAGTGTTGCCAGCACTTGGAACAACAATCATTCAGCTTCAAACTTTAGGTGTAGATTTACCAGTTTTTCTGTTAAAAATCTGCACACAAGTCACATTACATCTTTGTAAACCCACATCTCTATTTTTTTTTCTATTAATTTCTTTCAATGTTAATTTTCATATTTGGTGCATGCACTGTTCTTTTGTGCTCTATGTTGTAAAGCAGCTGAAACAAATTGGTCCAGACCCCTGTCAAAGGATCCTAAATGATACAGAAGCAGAAAAAAAGGTCTGTGTTCAAGATAATTTTCATTCAGTTGTGTTTGCCTCCTATAGCCAATCGTGAAATTAGATTTCAATTTTCCCCAAGAAAATAATTTTACATACATAAATCTATCTTTTTCAGGGCCCTGATTCAGTACTCTGGATCATGGTAAAATACAGTTTAATGCACCAGCATCTGATGAAATAAGTGATACAAACCAAAATGAGAATAGACAGAAAATAATATCAAATTAAAAATAGGAAGAAAAGGTGCAATTAGGAAGAATCCCCATAGACATGTACTATCTACAAGATGAGCTTTTAAACTAGCCTCTTGGGTGGAAAGACACTGTATCTCAGTGAATTGATTTTATTTAGAAAAAATCAGAACACTGAAGCTAGGGAAAAGGCACACAACCCCTGCCCTCCTCCCTACTATCTGAGCCAAAGTACAGCCAAGAATAATGTGTGATATTATCAGCAAGTATTACTGTGGTTCTCTGTAGGTGGCAAACATAATACATGAATTGGCAACTCAGCAAATAAACTAAGGGCAATTTTCAAATGCTGTAATGGAAATGCCAGGGCAATTAATGGAAGGTCAATAAAACATATACACACTGGCAAGGAACCTAACACTTAGAAAATAACTTGAGAAAGATATTAGAGAAGGTCTATAACCTCTCTGAATGTACTATCACTGAACGACAATCATAAAATTATTAAAAAAGTATGGATACACATAAATATTAATTTATGCATATGTGTAGTTATCACAGGAATGTTTCACGGATCTGATTATTTGTTCCATTTTCAAAAAGAAAGGCTTCTGGCATGAAACTATTTGTGACTAATTTTTATTTTTAAGCCCTTATATGGTTATGGCTGGTGCCTGCAATCTGCCAAAGAGAAAGCTGGACAAAGCCAAAGTTAACAGATCCTCAATTCTCCTTTAATTGTCAACCTAAGAATGGTATTATAAGATTTTATACTGATTAAGTACACTTTGCTGTAGTTGGTCTTGAGTCAAATCCATCCCCTGTGGCTACTCACACACAGCCCACAGTGCATTTTTCCACCAGGGACTGACACATTGCCTCTTTTGCTGAGCTCACCACAGAGGAGAAGAAAAAGGGCACACAAGAAACAGTCGACTTCTCTTTGGGCTTCCAGGCTTTGGGAAGTATGTTAGAAGCATTTTCCTCTGGTTCTTTGGTCCTTGGCTGCTGTGCCATTGTAGCCAACCCAGGAATAACTCCTGCATCCCACCTCCTATGTTGGGAATTTCCTCCCTTCCTCACCTGAGGGATGAAGCATCTCCCTTATCATCACACATATGCAAACAATCTGTCCTGACTTAGCTTCTAACCTTACCTGGGACTTCTCCAGCAGGCAGGAATACTCAAACACCACTTTTAATATACAGTGACACCCTTCACTCTTTTGTATGTAAAATATAAAACTGATTTGCCATAGGAAAGCCCAAAAACTCAAATGCCCCTGTTCCAGTCAGCCAATTCAGAGAGTACTTTGGTGTATAGGTCACATGAAAGACACCATAATAAAATAAAAATATGAATTCACATTTTACGAAACTAAAGAAGTTCCCAGTAAGAACATAGTTGTGAGAAAATGCCACCACTTTCTTTCTTGTTATTCCTCATGAAGTTCTATATTTTCTGAAATATCCCTGTGTACAGTTGAGGAAATCCACACACTTGTGTGAAGGGTAACCTCACTAATTTTGCATATCTGATAGATTTGGACTGAAATATAAGTAGGTAGAATAAGAGAAGTATCCTGAATCTAAGTTGAGTAATACTTAAAACATGTGTACAGAATAAATGTGGCACTGTGTAAATGTTCCATGTGGCACCATAAATGAAGACATGAGAAGTCACAAAGTTTGAAGCAGAAAGAACAGTTAGAAGTGTTAAGAAAACCATTCTCATCAATTAAAAAATTCTATCAAATTATATAATACAAATCTATAAATCCATTCCAATGTTACCAACATTTTGAATAATATTTAAAAACAGATGCATTGAAAGTATTAAAATATTCAATTATATAGTGAATAAAATGTAGTGATTATCAGTTTGGCATTATGTCTGTTTCTGATGTTTGCATTACATGCTAAATTATAAACATCAGAGAGTCCATCAAAATTTCAGATGATTTTATGGATCATTTCAAAGCAAATTTTATTTTTACTGGGATGCATGAAGAATTTAGAGGCCCAATTCTGACAGAAAATTGAACTACAATTCAAAGCCCTCAGTACTCTTCAGAATATGTTCTTCTACCTTTCATATAGCGGCATTTAATGTCATTGTCTTTGATCTGGTGTTCAATCACACTAAACTTTTAGATATTTTAGTATATTTAAATATGAACCATCTTACCAGAAAAACATTATTTTTGAATGGCTATTCAAAAGAAAGAACTATGAAACAGAAAAGGAAAAAAAGGGGAGAAAGATATGATATGGAGTATGAAGGAATAACATCAGTGGAAATCAATGAGGACAAAGTAGAAACCACCCAAGTAAAAAGGGAATTTAAGTGGGATTTTCAAAATTATTTGTTGCTAAAACTGTAAGTCCGATGTAAATAACTCAATATCTGAGCTAATTTTGTAACAAACGAGCAATTAAAATAACCATATTTTAATTTTCCTTAGTAATTTTTTTTTTAAACAATGCGATAGGAAAATAATTTCATTTACCTTTGTATAGACTTTAAGGAAAGAGGGTAATGCACTTGGAAATCAGACTCAGTTTATACATAACCACATACCAGATAATCTGCCAGAGAGGGACAGCTGCAGCACAAGAGGGGAAAGAGCCTTCACATGGGAGCTATACAGGAAAGAGCCCCAGCTGCTCCCCTTACCATCAGGACAGTGCTGCAGACTACACAGCAATCCCCAAACCTTTGCCTTTTTGCCTTCTACCCAGTAAACTTGGCCCTGCTGTACTAAAAAAAAATACAAAAAAAAAAAAAAAAAGCCAAAAAATCATAGGGCAGACACACAAAAACGCCTCACTAACAGAATTGGATTAGTGACTGCTGACAGGAAGAGTAATTAATTTCCTATTACTAACCTTACACTAAGAATTGAATCAATACTAATATAAAGCAAGCTGCACAAGATGTACCCATTACTAAGTTAGATGTTCATAATGAGGGACCAGAGCTCCAACCTACTGTGATTTCATGTGAGATGCAAAATACAAGTAACGATTATGAGTGAGCACAATGTGTTTTGAAACAGTTTGCAGGAGATGTTTAGTAAATCTGTGTACCTTTTTATATACATATCAATAATGGGTAAGGTAAGCACAACAATTTCTGTATCTGTGAATATTAAGCCACCTGAAAAAATGTAATACTGAATATACCTGCTATATAAGAAAATATGAATTTTTAAAATATCCAGCTTTTTAATCTATATTTTTTTTTTTGCTAGTCAAAGTCCTATTTATTTTAAAAGCTTTAAATTTTAAAGAAGTTTAAATATTTATTCTTTAAAATTGTTTTTTTTTGCAGTTGTGGTAGTGTATGTATAGACAAGAAACAGCCTGAAGTCATAGATAATCTCTTTATCTTCTAATCTTCTATTAGACAAGTGGAGATAATTAGGAAAAGAAGGTAACCACTATATTCTGGGTTACATGAGACATTTTCTTTGTCAAGGAAGCTAGTGTGAAAAATATCCTATGCCTATATACTCTTCACACTCATCACTGTTGCACTGTGAATCGTAATGGGTCTTGTGGAGTATTTTATCATTGATGTAAAACAGGTAAAAAAATGTCCCTGTAGGTGGCTTTTTATTTGTTTGCATTTTTTTTTTTGCTTTGTTTTGTTCTATCTTGGGTTTCTTAATTGTTTTACTGATATTGTTAAAACATTGTCTTGACCTCAGCCAAGCTACTATGCTGAAGCAAAATCCCAAGTTGGAATAGGTCAGGCACAAGAGTCCTTGGCTTAAACTTAAAATGTTTTTAACTTACTTGGGTAAAACAGACAGGTGGCACAATTTAGGGCCAGAAGAACTGACAGATTTTTTGACAAAGAAAGAATAGTTTTTGTATTGGAGATTAAGAGATGTGGCAGCAGAGACTGTAAGAAGACAAACCCAAGGTCTCTGCTGAGTCCATTATTTCTTGGTAACCTGCGAAGGCTTCAATATCCCTTTCTAGACCTGTCTACTAAATAACTTTTATATGCATCTCTTAATGATGATAGTTGGCTTTATCCTCAGGAAAGTGCTTATTTGGGGGGAATTAGACCCCAACAGTGGCTTAGTATTTTTATTCTTTTTAAGTTGATTGTCTGTAGAAATCCACAGATTGTCACAGTTGATGTTTTTCTAAACTTTCCAAGAGGGCATTGAATATGCTGGATATAGTATAGTCACTTTGGGTTGAGCATATGTAGGAATCAGGGATTTTAAACATTCTTTTATAGGGAGCATAGGTTCATAGATTTTGCATTACAGCTCTGGTGGTTTAATTCACTATATAAACAATCAAAGAAGTTAAAATAAATCTTTTTTTAGACTTCACTGACTACTCTGGCCGTAGTAGGTTATCTGCTTCATTTGTATGAAGACAACGACCCATAGGCACCTAAATTTGTGTTGTCTTAATCTCATTACCTACACATTAAGTATGCTTTTTCTTATCATTGTAAGCACTGGTTTCCAAAGCATGAATGGACAAGCTTCTTGAAGAAGGAGAGCACAAGTGGAGCTCAGTAGATGTGACACTGAATGTCTGAGACACTATTCAGAGCACCATGTAGTGGTGGGGAGACCGCAGCCTACCGATTCAGATCTGCACATGCTTGAAGTACCTAGCAGGATAAAAACTCTTGAGTGGGAAGACAGGTGCAAAAGAAAGACTTTGCTCAATTCTTATGCCCCTAACATTGGCATGATCGGTAGCTATAACATGCAGGACAGAATGACCCACTGTCCCAGTCAGGGAGGGACTAGCAACTAAAGTATATATGAACTTTTAAAACCTCATTTTTAAAACAAAGGCTTGTATTGCAGAGTGAGACTTTACAGGAGGAAGCTTATCTTTTGGTTGGTTTATCTTTTGTTCTCTGTGATTTCAGAATGAATGTTCTGAAATCACAGATATAATTGAGGCTTATTATGCAATTTTTGAGTTAGTTTCAGCACAGAACCACATTGTAATTGGAAGCATGTTTTTAATTAGCTTCTTGATTTGCTTTCTGGGATTTCTGTGAATTAGAAGAGAGATTAAGAACTGCTAATGTTCTTGTGTGTAACCTTCACTCTCAAATGTTAGTGGCCTCTCTAAAGGACAGAACAAAACAAAATGTGAAGAGGGGTTATAAATGTACTTGTAGAGTTTTTATTACTTCATCTTCTGAAGTACACTTACTCTTTCTACCTACAGTACTTATTTGCTAGTATTTCCATATTGCAGTTGTTCTAATTTCTAGACATAATGCAACTTTATGTTAGGAAAACAGAACTAAAATGCATCTTCTGGATCACAAAGGCGATTTAAGAAATCAAATAATGTAACACATAAACCTATCGAGCTCCAACCCCATATAATTCCTCCCTGCTCTCTCCCTCCAAAAGGAAGGCTACACTAAAGCTCTTTACATTTGCAAACTCTGAATGGTCTTCCAGTCTAGTTCTGGCAACCCTGGAAATCCTTCACATGCACAGTTCCCTTCTGAAGCAGTTCCTGTTGTGCTGGTCATCTCCACAGAAGGACCACTGCAACATCACCCACATGCTAGCTAGCAGTCCTGAATGTGGAGGAACCACATACACAAATTTAATTAATGTAATTAAAAAAAAAAAAATAAAAAAAAAAAAAAAAAGAAAAGAAGGTGACTGCTAATGTTACGAGGAGGCTCTGCTTCCTACTCTATTCCATTCTATTCCATTCCAAAGGTGCTGCAGGCAGCAAAAAATAGTTAAGATGGTTCAAGCAAGATAAAAGCGAGACAGATGTATCACAGACAGCACTGTGTTGCAGACACAAAGCAAGTTGCTTTGTAAATATGTTATAAAAATAATACAAGGCTCAATTTTACTAATGTTAAGGTTAAATAAACTCCTTTTGAACTTAGTAAGAACAGTTTCCCTTTGAAATTCCTGCCCATTACTCAGTTGTCACATTTAGAAAACCTCCTGGGCCATAAGAAAAGCTCCATGTCCTCCAAGCTTCCTCTATGAAGACAATCTGAGCACTTCACCAAAAGGATAATTCTCCTTTACTTAAAGTAAGTTGTTTTTGTTGGACTGTGCACCTATCTTTTAGATATCTTAAGACTGTACAGTCTAATTTTCTTCCCTCCCCCCCAAAAAAAAAAACAACAAAACAAACAAAAAACAAACAAACCAGTAACAGAGGCTTTACTAAACTCAAGCACACTAAAAGCTTAATACTAGTAGAGATAAAAACAAACCATTAAGTAATTTTATAAAGTGACACATGTCCCAGCTTTTGAAATAATACAGAAATAAAAATCTTACCACAGTTTACAGCAGACTTTTTCTGGGGCAATGAATCACTTCCATTCTTCTCTATGTGACTAACGTTTTTCCTCTTGTAAATTAATATGCTGCTAAAGAATCTGAAGTGAGCAAAACTGACCAGAATTAATCAAAAAATTGTACTGTGTAAGTTGTGTCTCCTTTGGGGAATCTGCAATCAAGATGCAAATATTTAAAGATGAAATAAGGAAACACAGGGGCTTCACGGGCATATTTCTATTGAAATTTATCTATAAAAAGATAGTATTCTTTAAAGTTATGGATAATGCTTTCACCTTCTAATGACTGAAGTGTCAGTGGCTTTCTGATTAAATGAGGTGATCCCATTTCCTCTCCCCCCTAAAGAGATATTAATGAATTTATTTTTTACTGTGAAATATCAAAAGCACAATGAAAATAAATTATTAGATCACTGATGATTTTAAATTGTTTTAAAATATTGTACATTTCATATATTTTTCTTCTAATGAATCATATCTGTTATTTCATCAGCCTTCATTTGTCTCAGATACGTAACAGTTAATGTAATGTTACATGTGGGGTTTTTTTCTGTTCCTGAACATTCACAATTTCCAGGGAACAACCTATTTCCTGTGAATTTTACTGTTTTCTAAAATATGAAAATCATTCCACTATTACTACGGTTACCAACCAAACTTTGTAGTGAATTAAGTAGTCACAAAATTAACATGTGTTTATTCATTCCAAGTATAAATGAGCATGTCCTTAATCACAGACTACTTCAAAATTGCAAAAGAGCCAAATACATCTGTATTTCCTGCCTACTGTGAGGTGAAGCTATGCGATATCCCACTCTCAGGAAAGGCTCTGAAGCACTGATGCTTCACATCAGTTGTTTTCCACTCAGGACTGAGTGGAAATACATTCAAAACACGTAAGGATCTTTACTTCTGAAGTCAGATGAACAGTTTACACAGTAGATATATAAACTCACTTTTATTTAGAGGTAATTTCCCTGGTCATTTTACTAGAAGATTAACTAGTCCTTACACTAAGAGAACTTTCCTTTACATCTGCCTTGTGTTTTCCTGAATCTTTTCCTCTGGTTTTCTAGAACATTATCAGCTCTCCAGGATTATCTTAGAAACAGCTTAGCTTTGAGCCCTTTTGTTTCACTGCACTACACACTAAGCCAGAATATTCATGGGATGAATACAAATAATACACAGACGGAATTCAAAGGAAAGGTACTAATTTTTGACACTGAAACATCAACCTAAGTAAAACTGTATATGTTAAATTTTAACAAATATTTTGAAAGCAGGGAGTGCAAATACCATGTAAAACCCCAAAACAATACAATTAAGAATCTAAACCAGGCAAACATTGTATGCTCAGAACGCAACTTAGCCCACGGAAGAGAGAATTTTTCTTCAAATGCCTGTGTCATTCCATTTGTCATTTTTACCATCTTAACCCAATTAATGATTATGTACTGGATCACTTTAGGTATCCTGAGTGATACTTTTTGTCTCCTCTGGAATGTGTAGGTAGGAGCTAAAACTTTAGGTCATTATTTCCTGAATCAGGTCATTATTTCCTGAATCAAAGTTAAGTAAGTTTTCTTTTCTCTTGTCCACACTAACTTTTTTCCCCAGCAAGGCAGATTTTTAGCATATTATATTTCACGTGCCTACAATGTACAGTACTGCTCCTGCTATTACCTACTTTCAAGATCTGTCTATACTTAGTACAGACAGATAAATATATACTGGAAAATAATGAAATAAATAAATATACTTATTTACTTTGCATGGCTAATGTTTACAGCAGTTCACGTATACATTCAGTTCACCAAACATCCTACTGAGCTACCCAAGGTTTCCTTCAGAAGGACCTTACCAACAAGGAGCCCTGGCAAGGCAAAGTGAGGTGCAGTTTAGCTTTTCTTGTTCTAGATGCTGATATGTGAAACATGCAGGACAGATGTAAAATCATTCTGGGCCAGCAAAAGGCCCCAAAGGTACATACATCTTCTGGCTCCCACAAGCACCATCTCTTCAGCTGCTCACAAGATAGCAGAACTGAACATTCCTCCTCCTTTGCGTTTTATGCAAAACTGTGATCAAGCTTTTAGTGCTTGCTCTTTGCTCAGTATACATCTACACATGGCATTGCAGAGTACGGCTCTCTTACCTGATTCTCTAAGGCAGTGCCATCCTCACCTTGGCTTGAGCACCTGCATTTGAGAAGTCCATGTAATGGTCAACTTGCTAAAGCACAAAGACCTACCTTCTCAGGAAGCTGAACACCATAGCTATAGCTGACAGTCAGTAGTTCTTACTTGATGATTTCTAATGTTTTTTTTCTTTTAATGAAACATATTCCATCCTTGTTTGTAAGAGACACACAGTGATGAATACACTCCACTGCCATGTCTGGCCAGAGTCATTCAGAGATACATTGCACTGCCCAGTCTAAATATTAATAATGACTCAGGATTTCAGCCCTTAGAACATATTAAAATAGGTGTTGCATACACCTAACCAGTTGTAAAATTCCTTTTTCAGAAACACCTTGCTTTAGTATTTCCATAAAACAATTGTGCCCTAGCATAAGTATTTTCACCTTAGAACAAGCACTTCTCTTTTTTTGTATGTTACTTTATGTGTTTCTAACCAGACAAATCCAATAAAATGGTCTAAAAAAATGGTGTTTTAATATGTGAAGTAGTGCAAGAAAGTTCCCCAAGTACCTAGGACAGGAAGTGATTGCTTTACTGAACACACAATGCAATGGAGGAAGGAACTTTTTTATGGAAAGACTTACGTGTAAACCAATTAGTAAGATGCACCACCCCTTTTCAAATGCATGTAAGTGGTAAGCTTAGAGTAGTCAAAAATGATTCTTGACCAGAATATTTTCACCCTACCTGTACAGTGTAATACATGGACTGTTCCAGTCCTCAGCCCCTCACAGTTTCAGTCCAAAAATCCTTTGAAATGAAAGCTCTGCATGGACTGTAGGGACTTAGATCAGAGACTGCATCTAAAACACCCTAAGCAGAGATGCTGAGGGTGATTTTTAAAATATGATTTCCTTTCTTCATACACAGCTAATTGTATTTCACTACATAAGTGTGGTCTTAACAACTGCATTTGTTTCAAGCATAATATCTTTATGCAATTATACAATGAATTTTATCCTCGAGGGCAGATTTCTAGTCATACTGATTGGAGAGTTAGATTTTTCCGAGAATTAAAGTAAGACTTTATTAACAATCCCTATACCTTGCTGAAGTCATTGCATCAGGTTCAGCCCCCCTTTCCTGATCTGATGTAGATCACTGTAACAGATATTTAATTCTCACTAGGGTTCCAAAAGAGTTTCTTTAAAAATCAAGTTAAGTTTCATCTTGGAAAAGCATCCCACAGGCAGAGGAGAGAAGAAAATGTTAGTTGCTAACACACAGAATATTAGGACAAAATACAAGCATCATCATAAGAGATAAAGGAAATGTGAAGACTGCGGCACCAATTGTGATGGCTAGGCTGGATTTCCCCCAAACTGCTGTTCTACATGGCCTTTGCATTGTGCAAGTGAATGGCAGAAGGGTTGTGGGGCCACGCCCACTATGCCAGCAGAACCTCGCAAGTGAGCTGTGGCAAACAACACCAGTGCTGCTTCCCCTGTTTAGCCCCCGCTTTCAGTCTCCTAACTGCTCTGGTTTACTGACAGGACACTCATGTACACTTTTATACAGCTTTTAAATTCTTTGAAAGGAAAACACTGGTTAAATATGAACACAAATGGGCACCTTGTCATCAGATGTATTCACCTCAGCATGAATCATGTGCTGCTTGTCCATCAGCATAGGATCCTATACAAAATTGAACTGAAATACTGTTAAAGGATTTTTGAGCTCCATTACTGTGCTGATTATCAAAACAGGCACTCAACTGAGACAACAGTACTGCCTGGGTTCACAGACTTGCAGACATCTGGCAGAGCTGTCTCATAGGATGCCACCTTTCCACAGTGCTCAGATGTAAGGAGGAAAACCGTTAGATGCAAGTCTGAACCTGTAGGGACTTTTCCATGTTGTTCTGAATTGATTTGGAGAAGGAACAGTTTTCCCTTGTTGCTTAAAATGAGAAAAAAACACTTGCATAACTGCAATGGTTATCCTTTGCAATCCCTTTGGGTGTAATTTTCATTGCATCTTTAGCCAATCTCATTAGAGCTCTCAGAAAAGTTCCAACCCTATCGACTGAGGAAACATTATAAAGACAATTGATTAGGAAAACCTATTCAAGCACAGCTCCGGTAGAAGTAGAGTTATTTCTACTGTGTATATCTAAACCCATTCTTCAGCACTAGTAGTAGTTTGATAGCAATAGCCATGTAGCTGAGATGACACAGAGCTATACAGATGAGATATGTAGATTCCAAACATTATTTGTGGGCTGGATGACAGAAATCATGCACTTTTCCACTAGTTCTTCAGGGAATGATTGTCTGCAATAACTTTAAGGCTTGGATTTTCCAGGATGGTATGGCAAGTTCAGACTGTTATTTTTCCTCCCTTAAAGGATGACTATGCAGTCACTCAGCAAAAGTCTTTCAGCCAGCAAGTTTCCTTCCTCGATGCCTTATTATATAAATAATATTATTTATAACATTTATATAATAATTGTTTTATTGTGTTCACCTTCATTATAACAAACAAGTTAAAATAGGCTGTACTAGGAAACAAACAAAAATCTGTCTGAAATGCAGTACAATGCAGCCTTGACACTAACGGACATAAACGGTGCTCTACTTCAAAGTCTTCTGCTTGCAAAGTTTTTTCCCAAGATCTCCAAGAATTCAGTCAGGCCAGGTCAGTACCTGTGGTCAAGTCCATGGATATTTTCCCAACGTTGAACCACAATGACAGAAATCAGGTAGACAGAGAACTCACACAGCTTTTTCATCACAATTTTTAATATATGGACCACTATTTTATTGTAAACAACAGAGTGAATAAGGTTTTTTTAAAGGTCAGCAGTTCTACCCAATACTACTAAGTTCTCCAAAATACACATTTATATTTGGCGTGTCTCCTGATGGAATAGACCCTAGCAAAGACACCAAATTTGGGTGTTACTCTAGCCAGTACTTTCAGAGATAAATCACTCAGCAGATACTGTTTTTCTTGAAGGCTGGCAGATATTAGAACCTTTTTTTGTGCCCATATGGAAATAACAGGTTGACCCCCAACAAAGTCTGAATATTCTCAGTAACTGGAAACTCACACAGTTTTTCCAAAATGTCCTCCTGCCACATTGTTTAATATTGACCAGAAATATTCAGGAAATAGCAAAGCACTAAACAAAAGCTTCAGAAATTATGTTTCTCTGCCCCTCTCCTTGTTCATAAGCCCACATACCTGTAGAATCCAGAATCTGTGGTGCTCTTAGGGATTATTTTCTCCCCCTTATATACGTGCAAAGGCTGTACAAGGTTCAACTTGCCAAGGCCATAGCTACCTCTCTGAACTCTTCTTTCTGGACTTAGGTAAACTTTTAAAAGGATCAGGGAAAAGTCTCTACGGGTCATGTCAAAACTGAATTGAGAGCACTTGCCAGAGCAAGGCACTTGTTAAAAGTGACTGAAAGACTTGGGTGTGAGAGACCAAGAGGATTAACATTATCTACCTGACAGTATATGTTAGATGCTGTAACTAAGGAAAGATGTGACCTTCCAGTCAGAGGTGCCTGTGATAAAAACAGGTATAAAGCAGATGACAACAGGAAACATAAGGCAACTTTCTCCAGGCTAGTGAAGTTAAATGATGACAATTGTGGTGGCCATTACTGAATTGTGAAGAGAGATGAATTCATATACTGTTTCTTCTCTCAGATGCTAAAAGTTTCTCTGCTGCTACTTCATGGATAGTCAACAATGTAGGACACAGATTTTTATTCCAATGATGAGAAACTCATTTTATTACTACTGATTGTCCTGGAGCTGAGAAGGAACTTCATAGATACAGTATAGGTAGTATAGGATAGAATAGTACAGTATAGTATAGCATAGCATACTATAGTACAGTATATATAGTAGAGGTATCCTCAACTGTTACTGTCTCAAATGTAAACCAGAAGGACAACTACGGTTATCTAAATCATAGAATAGCTTGGGTTGGAAGGGACTTGAAAGCCCCTTTAGTTCCAACCTCACTGACATGAGCAGGGAACCTTCTGCTAGACCAGGTCAAAGCCCCATCCAACCTGGCCTTGAACACTTCCAGGGATGGGGCATTCACAGCTTCTCTGGGCAACCTGTCCCAGTGTCCCACCAACCTCACAATAAAGAATATATTTCTTATATCTAATCTAAACCTACTGCCTTTCAGTTTGAAGCAATTTCCCATTGTTCTGTCACTACATGTTCTTGTAAGAAGTCCCTTGCCATCTCTCTTGCAGGCTCCCTTCAGGTACTGGAAGACTGCAGTTAGGTCACCTTGCAGCCTTCTCTTTTTCATGCTGAACAATCCCAGTTCTGTCAGACTTTCCTCGTAGGAAAGGTGCTTCATCCCTCTACTCACCTTGGCGGCCCATGTCTGGGCCCACTCCAACAGGCCAATGTCCTTCCTGTGCTGGGGACCCCAGAACTGGACAGAGTACTCCAGGTGGGGTCTCATGAGAGTAGAGTAGAGGCGCAGGATCACCTCGCTCAACCTGCTGGCCACACTGCTTTTGATGCAGCCCAAGACACAGCTGGCTTTCTGCGCTGCAAGCATACATTGTTGGCAGATTATAATGTCCAGTCTCTCATCTACCAGTACCCCTGAGTACTTTTTGGTAGGGCTGTTCTCGATCTGTTTCTTCCCCAGTGACTGATACTGTGGGACTGCCCTGATCCAGGTGCAGCACCTTGCACTTGTTAAGACTTGTCTTGTTAAGCCTCATGAGATTCCTTTGCCATGGAGCCAGTTCTTGAGTTTGTCCAGGTCACTCACTCTTACAAGCAGTGTCAACATCCAGGATACACAAAAAAAATTGACATAGCATGTTACTGATATCAGATGAATGTTGCCTGACCTTTTAGCACTCACAGCTTAGTAAAACATGTCCATTCAGCTTTCCCTCCTAAACAGGCATCAGCCAGAATGTTGCAGTCAGGTTATTTGTGAGGATGTCACCATGTGATGTTTGGAATGAATGGTCCACAAGCAAGGCTGAGCTGCTGAGCAGACTGTGCTAGTGGTTAGAAGGAGACATAACACTTTGTGGGAGGATGCACCTGAGTGAAGCCTGGAGATGACCTCAGTGTGGTAAAAGAAACGATTTATGGTGCCAAATATAAGTACTGTGTTATGCAGACAGCCTCACAATCTCACTCTAATGTAAAACAAAGATGGCTTATGTTAAGCTAATTGTGATATAAATAAGGAAAAGTGGCCTAGGAGGGCAACTGGTTTCCTAAGTTTAGGCTTTATGAAACCAATTTTGACTCCAGGACTCTGAAGCACTCAGAAAATGTTAGAAAAACAATTCTTTGCTTCACAGAGATCACTGGTATGAGCCATACTTTTTAGCAACTGCACCTGTTTGCCACTGTCTTGTTTACAACGCTTGTAAGGGGAACATTAAGGGGAACATTAAGCAAGAATTATGCAATGAACTGATTGCTTCAGTGTGAATTTCCATCCTTTTTACCAAAGAGATGGCTATATGAAATGTAGTTTGCATTTCTTAATTAGAACTGCTCAGCTGAGGGCAATTTGAGATACTTCTTGAAGAAGGAAAAAAAAATCAATTTTGAAAAAAAATTACTAAAGGAATGGCGCACTTGGGTTAACGTAGCAGATGGAAGTTGTCAATGTAAACTCATAAGACATCAGGAGTTAAAATTAAAAGTTTAACATAAAATATCATTGAATTAAAACAGGCACAGGTTGCAGAAACTTCATTTCTAAAATCCCATGTACATGAATATTGACTGTACACGGTAACAGAAGGAGATGAGCTAGAATGCCTGGAGAAATAAATAGTTTACAGGGGCTGTAAAAACGGAGAGAAGAAAGATAACTACGATGGCAGCAGACTGAATTAGAGCTTCATCTCAAATTAGAGTACAAGACTTCCTGGTCAATCTCAGGTGAATGCAAGGAAAGATTTGTTCTCTCTCTCTCTTAGAATGTATTCTGAGTTCTGAGTTCCTTATAATAGATTCCCATTCCAATGATCCACAAATGTTATAGCAAATAGGTATTAGTGTAATACAATAAGCTCTGGCTATGAATCCAGTGCTGTTATCTGCTTACAAATATTTAAACTGATAAAAAGACTAGAGAACCTGCATCCATATTGATTTGGCTTTGAAGTGCTGCAAAGTGGAACAGCTTGCAAACCAGTATTCTGTTGCTTCTGCTCCCCACATCGCACAACTCAGGCTCAGGAATAGCTTTGTAATCCCCTCACATGTTCTTGCACTCTACTTAACCTTTCAATCTTAGGTCATCGCACTAAAGTTGCTAATGATGATTGATGTGGGAGATTCATATGTGCCTTAAGCAATCATTTGAAGCAATAAACTGAAAAATACAAGAGATTAGAAGCAATTCCTTTTACTACAAAGCATACATTCCAAATATGTTAGGAAAAAAAAAAAATCCATCCATAGCAAAGACAACAGTTGCTAAACACTGTCATGAATTTCAGCTGTGGTCAGGAAAATATAATCAGTCGAACATAAGAGAAAACAGTATCTCTTTAGGAGATGAGACTGCAGAACATAGGAACTTTACAAAAGCAGGCACACAGGCTTGGCCCTCTGAAGATAATGAGAATCTCATCAAAAGTGTTATGATGGAATGGGAGAAAAATTTAACTTGATGTGGATTGCAGACAGAAAAGATTATTTGAGCTCAGAAACAAAGGAAAGACTGCTAAGCAGCTAGATGCTTTAAAGAAGGGTAAATTGAATTTATCAGTGGCGTGGAGATAGTAATGCAAAAGATTATTTTTATGATATACACCAAGACATTTTTCCATGCAGGAAATCAGAATGTCAGAGGGAAAATACATCTAAATTATTTCAGTTTACTTTTCTCTTATTTTCTTCTTATGTTCATTTCGAATGCATTTCTTTTGTACCTCACACAGAAAGAAAAAAAAAAAAAAGAGCATATTTCTGGTTTTAGGCATGCTGTATGCTATGTACCTGCTTCAGTGAGGCCAAGGTAGGACACAGGCATCAGATAATACAGTGGAAAATAGAATTTTCAACATTTCACAACAGTTAAGAGAAGGGTATAAACTGGATGATGCAAGTTTACTGGTGTAGTCAGTATATTCTGATCTTCCTCTGCTCATCTGGGATAAACGTATTGCATTAGTCTTCAGTGCTCCCTTCTGTGAATAGGTACCTTAGTCGCTTGCTCTCCCCAGGTCCACAATTTAAACAAAATCCTATTCTAGTGCCTCTCAGGGATCTGCCATGAACTTCAGCTTAAATCTTCTGTTGAGGCTGTTTTATTTTATTGAGCCTGTTGCTAAGTTGACAACTTTGGGACTTCTGAGCCCACACCCTAGATTCTATCTTTTCAGGCAGTCACTTCCCCCTCTTATATCCAGAAGTTATGAGTCATCTGCCTCCCTGAGCCAACAAGTGTCTCTTAACCTTTTCCAGGCTTGAGAGAATAACAGCAGAAGGAGGTGTACAGGCAGATCCTAATGACCTTTTAAATCAGAATGACTGTGTGAGACAAAATTTGGTCTTAAAGGTCTTTCAGAAAACACACATTAGAAAGTAAATGCTAATTAAGATGTCATTTCAGATAGAGTGGCATACTGAAACACTATCTAATATCTACCAAGGAGAATAGTTTCTAAGTCTAAACCAAGCTAAACAGTGAGGCTTCCTAAGCACTGGTGGCAGCGATTTATTCCAGCATGCCAATATTTCATTAGAATTTTACAGTTGAAGTGTGATCTTGCATTCCTCCTCTATAAACAAAGGCAAATCACTCACCCTTCAGAAAGTGGGCTTTGAACAGAATATGCATTTTCATTTTGCTGAAAATACCTTTATTCCAACTTCCAGAAGTTTAGGGCATTTCTCATAACCATGTTACTGCTGCTGCAGGAAGAAAGAATTCTCTCAAGCTTTTCTGAGTGCAGCCAGTTGGGGGCTCTCAAAGACATGATGAGCAGGTCCTTTTCAGAAGCCCTGACTGTCAGTATATCTGGACACATGGAAGGTAGCAGTACGTCAGATATATATTTTCAGTCGGCGTAAGGGCGTTGCAACCAGTCTGGTTGGTCAGCTGAACACCAACAGGAAAACCGCAGGAATTCTCAAGCATCTCTAGAAAAGACAATTCTGCTGTCCCCACAGAACTTTCCTTTTAGACTGGAATCAAGTTTTTTCTTAGTGAAGTCATTATTTCAACTGGACTCAACAACATCATAAGGAACCCTTTGTACTAATATTGTAAGTAGACTTGTGTTTGTTATGCACATAACATATACAGGTCTGTATTTGTGACAGAATTTTATTTTCAAGCTTTCATGGTCTTTAATGAAAAAAAAACACTTGTGGGGTATGGTGCATCCTTTGCTCTGTTAGCTTAAATCCTTGAATAAAGATGGGATTTTTGGTAAATATTAATTTCAGTATTTTCATTATGACAACAAGGCAGCATAAATCAGCTTAAAGGAAATTAATATTTTCCCTACTCTTCTCAAAAAAACCCCAACAAAGTAATATAAAAAATGAGTTCTGTAATGGCTCACTGCAGGAAACCACAATCATGTTATTTTAACAACAAAAGATCAAAAATACAAATAATGAATGTGTGAGACTACCTTGATGCATGAGGAGCACTCACATGGAGAACAATATGACTAGGATTGCTAAAACAGCTTACAAAAGAAAGGTTACCAAGATCCATGACGTCCCGTAGCATTCTGAGAAGTAGACAGGTGTGGGTTTTAGCAAACCATGCTAAAAATGATAATAATGCACAAATTCTGCTTCTTTGTGCTTAACAAACCATACATGCAGCTGCTAAGGTATCAAGGGAACCATACGAGCTCCCTTAGTTTTGCGTTGGTTTTAGGCAAGACCCAATTTCACCATAACTTAGAACTGAATCTGACAAATGGGACTAATTTTCAAAATGACCTCATAAATTCTTGGGCAAAGAAACATGGCATTGAGCAGATATATCACGCTCTTTATCACCCACAAGCATCTGGAAAGACTGAGTTATAATGGACTGCTGAAGACTATGTTTTTAGAGCACTAGGTAATGGGCCATGGAAGCATTGGGATGGAAATTCAGCAGAAGCCATGTGGCCCGCTAACACCAGAGGATCTGCTAACTGTCCTGGTCCTGTCAAAACTAAACCCCTACATACTGTGGGGGAGATGAGGTCCCTATACTACAGATAGGGAAGTGGCTGGGGAAGGCAGTGTGGATTTCTCCTCCCATGGAAAAAGGCAAACCCCCTTGCGGAATTGTCTCTGCTCAAGGACCTGGGTTACTTGGTGGGTAATGCAGAAGGATGGGAAGACCCAGTATGTACCCTAAGGAGACTTAACCCTGGGGAGAAATATAATCTATGATGTAAGTTCCATATTGCAAGAAGTAAAGCAGCAGGAATGACATAAACCAATGAAGAGTGAATTTTGCAAGGAGCAAGGAGTGTGTGACAATGGCCCAGGCCAGACTGGTGTTGGCGCCTAACAATCAAATCTGCTGCTTTTCCTATCCTAAGCACCCTTCTTGATGGAATGGTGCCTAAGTCATGACCTGTTTCTCAGAATCTGCAGCAGTAGAGGAAGCTCATGAAATGGGAAAATAATATCTACCTGTGAAAAGACAAAGAAGAGTAGGTAATGAAGATGCATAAATCTCTATGTTGGGTATAAAAATGATTTAAATATGTAATTTGTGTCAGTAAGAAGGGATTTCAGGAATGAAAAAAGAAATACAATGGAATAGCTAGAAGATAAACATATTTATATATGTATATATACATATATAAAAACAATGTGTGATCTGAGTATGATGCAAACGGTATGGAACAAGGGGTGGAGGTTGTACTGGGTCTAGCTGAGATGGAGTTCATTTCCCCAAAGCAACCCTCACAGTGCTGTGCTTTGCATTGGTCGCTAGAAAATCATCAATAACACACCAGTCCTTTGGCTACTGCTGAGCAGTGCTGGCACAGCATCAGCACTGTCTCTACAACGTTCAACCTCCCATCAATAGGCTGGGGGTGGGCAAAATCCTGGGAGGAGAACACAAATAGGACATCTGACCCTAACTGACCAAAGGGATATTCCATGGGGCGCATTTGTTATTTAAAATGTTTGCCTTCTGAAGTAACCACTACACGTGCTGAAACCCTGCTTGTTAGGAAGTGGCTGAACATCGCCTGATGATGGGAAGTAGAGAATTTTCTTTTCTCTTTACTTGTGCAATCTCTCACTTTTGCTTTACTAAACTGCATTATCTCAACCTACAAGTTACCTTCCATCTTATTTTCTCTCCCCTGTCTAGCTGAGAAGGCAGAGTGAAAAAGGAGCTTGTTGGGCACCTGGTATCCAGCCAAGGTCAACCCATCACACGTTGTAGCACTACTAACAATTAAGTAATGTTCTTAAGACCAGACAAGCTATTCTACCTGATTTGGGGGCAATCTAATGAACTTCAGCGATGTCAAAGTGGTTGGATTTTCTTGGTTTAAAATAACTGAGACATAGATCAATGTTAAAATTTCAGCCCAGAAGAAAATAGGATATTATACTGTTTTATAGAGGGAGACATATATCTACATCTACAGTAGAAAAAAATACAAAGTACAATCAGTAGCTGGGTGAAGAAGCAATATTCCTTTTTTGATACATTTATAAAACAACTACATTACAGTTGTTAGTATTATCAATCATCTTTACTACAGTAGTGCCTAAATCCATGCAAAAGATGAGCCTCACAGGATTTTGTAGAATGTAGATACACAGCAGAAGACCATAGCTATCCGGAAGAATGTATAGACTAGGTAAACAATATAGGTACCAGAGGAGAAAGTGATACAAAAAATGAGTAGTGTGGATAATGCAATCACAGCAAATGTTAGGTTTGCAATGGGAAAGAGCAAACAAGATGCTGACAAGGGATGTTGGGGTACAAGGGGGCACTCAGAAAGGGACAACTCAAGCAGAAAAGACAAAATGTAGGTGAGCATGATGAGCATAGATGCACTTGAGACAGATGTGAACTAAAACTGTAAAGGACGGCAGCAGATTCAGAGCAGTGCAGAGACAGCTGAAGACCATAGATAGCCTGCAACAACTGGCTGAATGCTGGACTCTATTTTCTCACAGGGTTGCCCTGGAACTGGTGAAAGAATCCTCAGCAGGTCAAAAGGCATTTGAAAACAGGTTCTGCTGGATGCATCTGAGACAGACGATACACCAGTTTGTTCTTGCATTTGTGCTCTAATATAATTATATTTAGATATAACCACACCACAGCAAATCAGTTATTTGCAATTTTGGACCACAGGACTTAAAAAAAAAGCACATATGACACCTGCCTTAAAAATTATACTAGCTGTCATTCTTTGATTGAAACAAATCAGCTCTGCAATCAAAACAAAGTGAAATTAGGCACTTCATTCTTGAACAGACATTAGTGATACCACTGTATCTCAAAGAATTAGTATTACTGTCAGTCATAATACAGTTCTGCTCTTCAAAATTTACTGATATATTTTCTCTGCCCTAAGCACAGAGGGAGGAGGCAGTGAAAATCAAACTGCACTTTTCAACAAACAGCAATTTCAGCTGACAATGCAAAATGAATAAGAACAGTGGTAAGTGTTGGGTCTTTTCCATTTGGTGTCACCAAATGAGTTACACAGCAGAGAAGCAAAAGGGCATATTATATATAATACAGCATGCAAATTCATAGTAAAGGACATATGGATACAATTTCCTAGGATAAAGCATGTTCCTGTGATCAGCTTCATGAAGGGAAAATTTTGATCCCACAGAAAATCCCATAGAAATCTGTGGAACTCCTCTGGTGGAGCATTTGGTCTGGAAGGCTCTGATTTCAGGATCAGGATTTAAAAGGTGTTCTTTATTTATTGGGCAGGTACCCAACCCAGAAGTAGTGAATATGAAGACCTGTTGGTTCAAGCAGACTAAGAGATGTCCTAGAGGAATGTTTTCATAAAAGCTATCCTATATAGTAATAGGATATATAATAATAATATCAGTAAAGTATATGAATAGGGAATGTGTATGCACACATGCAGAGGAAGGAGTTCATTTTATCTCTGCAGATAAAATTGGGAAAATGTTATAATAAATACATGCAATTCTGGTGGAAATGTTGTAAAGGAACTAGAAAACTAGAGTATCTACAGAATAGAGAGCTTGCTTTTTTCTTCCCCCACAACAATCTCAGTAAACTGTAGCCAAAGCTGAGGTGTCTTCTCATTGTCATTCATCCAACTGATTTGGTAGGAGACATTTTTCCTATGTAGATAGCATAAGTGTTTCTTTCCTTATTTCTTTATTCTTTATTAATAATACCTTTACAACCATCTTCAAATGTACCTTTTTCTACTGAGTCAGAGTGCAAAGCCAAGCTGAACAAGGAAACACTGCAAAGTTATGAAAATATGCTGTATTTTCTGAATTTGGTGCCAACTTCTGTGTTTTTGCAATTGCAGCAAATTGCTGTGAAATTAAATGTTACAGGTTTTCAGATAGACAAAGAAAAGCAATGAAGCTATTTACAAGCACCCAACCAAATAATAAATGCCAATCCAGCAGCCACAGAAGAACAACGCCTTGGTCCTGTCCAGCCCACAACACAACTGCCAAGGCAGAGAACAGATGGATGAGAGAATATAAAACCTTTCAGGGCTTTGGTAAAGCAGAGGAGCCAGAAATATAGTCAAAAGTTCAAGGCTTTCAGGGCAATGATTGTAAAAGCTGTGAGCTTGACCAGGGATAACACAAGGAACATGAAAGCATGAAAAGTCTTTTCTCCTTGTCAGATACAGAACTAACAAGCATGGGGGGAACTCCTAGTCCTATTTAATTACCAGCTTTTGTAAATAAGTCACATGTACAAAGTCCTACTGTTGTGTGACCTTCTGCTTGCTTTTGAAGGTTAAGTAATAAGTAGTGAATTATGAATAATTCATAATTAATGAATAATAAATGATCCTTTAGAGAGTGACTGGGATTGACTTGCTGATAACAGTTTTTCAGAAAGAAAAAGCTTGCAGTGAAAACAGGATCATTTTGTTCAAAGAACATGAAGAAAAGGTACATGGTTAAAGGCTCTACATAAAACTCCTAAGACAGAGGTGGAGGAGGCCAGGTTTATTTCTAGGAACTGTCTTAGAAGCATCTCTGTGGAAATAGGGTATTAGGTACAATTTCAACCTCCAAACTAAAAAGTAAGTACTTAAGCATGAAGAAAGTCTGTTCCTGTTTTCTTGGAAACCCTTCAAAAAGGGAGCTTGCAGAGAACACATGCAGGGAGTGCTGAACAGATGCAGGTCCCAGTGTGCCTGCAGTGTGTAAGTCTGTGTAGGCTCAGTAATCCCCAGGCTGGCTACACATGAATGGTACTCAGCATCACTGTTGACAGGTTTTATAATTCTGTAATGTTTATCTTCAAAAGCAATACTTCACAGAGGCTTGGCTGCATAATATCAATGGTGTAAGACTAGAGGAGCTGCCACTAAACAAATATCCTCTTCAGGATCGAGGACCTAGCACAAGCATTCCTAGGTCAGGTGAATGAGAAAGGTATTATCAACACAAAACATCTTTTTCCTATCCTGTTCTCTTCCCATTAATTTCTCCGACCACAACAGTTCTCCTATACCCGTATCTCCTATATTCTGCTCCATAGTACACCTCTGAAAACACCCACTACCTTTCTGCTTGCAATAATCACATGAATTTTTCATTTGACTGAAAACATATGCCAGTTGCCTCTCCAGGGGATTGAGATGCACTGCTTATCTCACAGACAAGCAGAATGCTTATGCCTGTTGGAAGGAGTGCTTCTCTGACCAGGCTTTGGAGGGGACTCAGCATACACCCTGTGGCTACTTCACTGATGAACTTTTCACATCAGTGGGCCAAGAAGCACACTGCAGGTGGGCAAAAATGGGGCACAGGCATGAGCTTCATCTAGAGAAAAGAAATTCAACAGTCTACATCTCTGTTACAGGCATGAGGAAAAGCCCTGGGAGAGAACTTAAGCTTAAAATGTGCTTCATTTCCTACCTCTATTAGTTCTGTCTCTGTGAAAGAGTTAGGATTTTGAAACACAAATTCAGGCAAGTTAAGAAATGTGCTAAACTTCTGCAAACTCATGTAACTATATGTGTAGTTACTTATCTTACACTAACAGTCTTGCTCAATATCATGAAAACATGTAGTTATAAAGCTTTGCTTGAACAGCTCCTCATTGAAACTGGAGATATTTTGGTGTCCCTGCAGTTCCTCTGCTGCTCAATTCACTTGCCCTTATTTTCACATGTGCTAAATGTCGCCAGGGTGTCCACTGGATACTCTGATAAGCAAGTTACTCTGCCCTGGACTCTAGGAAAGCTAGGAAAAATCCATAATCTCACATTTGATTTGATAGACCTACACAACACAAACTCATGACACGAAAAATGACAAATAGGTCAAGTATTTATTTGTGACACAAACTCCATAGAGTACAATTTCAACATGACATCTGTTATGTCTAAAAAAGGTTATGTGCTGAGTTTATTCATACCTTTTTTAGTGAAAAGCACACTTAGTCCAACTGATAAACTGTCCAAATTTATTTTACACATGTGGTTTTAATTTTGGACTTACAGATTGCATCCATTTATCTAATTTTCTTCACATCAAATGAGGGAAATTAAATATGTATTTTGCTAGCATGAAACATGCTTTCCTTAAAGCATTTTTTCCTGTTCACAGTGATAAGGGTCCCAGCACCATTATTGTTTGTTGTTCCCATAGCATCTATTTTTATACTGAAATTCAAATTTGTTTTTGCTGCTAACATAACCACTATAAATAAGATTACTTGGAACTTACTTGCAAGAAATGTTCTTAAAAACATAGAGTAATTTGCATCACCATGAAGGATCTAATTCAAAATATTTTTTAATAGATCATAATGTGGAGGCATTTTCTCAGTTTTGGGGTTTTTGGTCAGTAAATTTTATGTAGCTTAATTTTCAGCAGAATGAAATATCACTAACTGTACTCCAGTGAAACCAAAGAAATGGTGAATTTTATTATAATTGTCAAGTCTGGATGCAAAACTTTAAGCGAAACAGCATTTTGTCTTAGCAAAATGCTAGAAGTGCATGAATGTACATACACACATATATACATATGTATACATGAATGCACACAGTACACAGAAATTGACTAATCTGTCTGTTTATATTTAATTGCTACCCCAAGATCTACCAGTAGCACAACCATACTAAGAGTATACTTGTGACCTAGACTGTACAGCCTTAGGAAGAAAAAGCAAGATCTGAATCAGGAATAAAAGGCAGGAGAAGATACTGTCTTGTGATGTCAAAAATTCTTTTTATGACAAACATAGTTAAAGAGGTATTAAATATTATCTCTTTACTGCATATAAAACTATTGCATTAACATTTTGGAAAAAAATCTGAAGCTTGTTCATTAAACGTGTTCAACTCAAATCACCAATTTAAAATACAACAGTATCAATAGCTTCATTATTTCATTAAACAATGATGATCAACAAAGGAATGCATAAGATTCATTACATGAACTTTTGTGAAGTTCTGTGTCTACTGTATGATAAAAAAATCTAGGTTTTATTATTTCACAAATTCCTACGTATATAATTTGCCTTTTTTGTTTCTGAGATCCTATGTTTTTGCAGTGTGTCTTCACATAATACAGGTTAACATAAGGCTAATGCTCGGAGGTAACCTTTTCATTTTTCTGTACACACAGAAAAAGCCAGTTTTCATATTAACTAATTGCTTTTAGTAGAGACTGTGAGCACAAAAAACCCTCCTCTCTCTTTGCCAAGATTACTGCATGAACATCTGGTGTACCAGCCCATGTTGAGAGGGAGGCAGTGATGCTTTCCTCATATCAACAGCCCAGAATCCTGGGAGGGATAGGGGTGCCACAGAGTTACCACAGACCTGGCTCTGAACAGTTAGATATGATGGCCATCGCTTCTCAGGGCTGCCATAAGGATTTGCACGTGTTTACTGATTTCTTTGGCCATCATGTGCATATTTAAGTACTGAAATTCCATCACTGCAGGCTCTGTGCTCTGGCACTTCCTTTTCATATCTCAGATGTAACTGCTGGTCTTGTGAGTGGCTTCCGTCCTTGGGTAAAAGTGCTGAGGATGTGTCTCACCCTCTTGTCTGCCAGAGCCCAAACATGTAAGTCCAACTTTCAGAGACACATCAATAATTCTTACATAGTAAACATATGTTTGTCTCACAAGCTGTGTTTCACAAATTGATGCTGAGCTGTGGTTGGGGTACATGGGAAAACAGCAGCTCATTTTAGCAAGTGGATGTCAGTTTAAACACATGAGCACAACCAAAGAAATGCAAAATAAAGGGGTTTGGAATTGATCTCACTATTTTCATGTTTTACTACTGCGTTAATGCAATTAAGTAGGTAACAATCCATCACAAAAAACCCACAGTAAATATGGTTAATTGACATCTCTTTCACTCTTGCAATGTAGTGTGCTTCTGTATCTTATGGAAGCTCCCAGATAATTAATGATTTTTTTTTTTCCTCTCCCAGGCTAACATATCTAGGGCATTTTACTTTCTGAAGCTCTAAATGATATTGCATGCTGTACTATAACTGATAACATCCATAATTCTTAACACAGAAGATAAAATTCTTTCTCAGAATGTCACATAAATTTTGGAAGATATTTTAAAATTACCTCAGTGTAGGAAGTTTATTGCAGATATTGTCCTGTTTTTAATTACATCAAAGAAGGACTAAACTGTCCTTTAAGCATTTCTTTTAGTAATTCAGGCACTATCTTGGAAGGGTGTTTGGTATGTTTCACCTGGAATTATCTCATCAGTTTTATGCTGGGTGTTAGATCAAACAAGAGACAAAGTCACACATAGCAGACAAACTTGATTCACTTAAAGCACTAAGTCCATTTAAGACACTAACAGTGAACTTCAGGCAGTAAGATTTGAAGAGAGGGAGATAACCCGCACAGAACATCCACATACTAGGCAAAAAGCATACCATGATTAGAAAAACATATAGAAAATTTTCCTCACTGCCAACGTGAACAGAGAGGAGTATCTAGTACAAATTTCACCCTGCACTCTTCTGACTGTGAATCTCACATTTTTAAAGATAATGGCTTCAGGACTGGAAACTCCTGAACTGATCTGTGTGGCACTAATTTAAAACACTTTTATCTTAGAAAATAAAAAAGAAATATCTATTGCATCAACCTAACAATTATAAAGGGATTAAAAAAAGAAGATGGAAAGAATTGAAGAAACCAAATTTCAAAAACTTTTACATCCCTGGAGAGAGGAGTTTAAGCACTGAACTTGGGGTTACACTAAGAGGGCTGTGAGCTGTATGGGGTTTTTCTTCTGTCTCATCTCTTTCTCATGGTAGGAGATCAGAATATTCCTAATAAGAGTGACATAAGTAGCAATATGTGCTGTTTAGTCATTCTTGCTCTGAACTGGTGACTGTCATGCAGCTTACATAAAAAAAATAAAAATTCATTTTTCGCCTGTATTCCAGGATCCATTAGATTTCTGTGTATTTCTAATATGTTTACTGTAAATATTATGTGACATTTTGTGTCTTCTCAACTTTGCCTAGACACTGTAAATAATTACAAGTGCAAATAACAATTAAACCTACTGAAATGTAAGATACTTCCTATAATATTTAACTGAGGAAAACAACAAGATAATTGTCAATAGCTCAAAACCCTTTCCAAAACCTTTGGTCACAGAGTACTCAAAGATTTTTTTTAAATTTACTGAAAGTCCTCAAAATTTCTGCTGTTCTAATTTTGATTTTATTGAACTTTCTACTGAAGGCAATGGATAACAAAATTGAGTTTACTGTTACTTGAATAGGAACTAAAACTATTAGAAAAGAAAGAAAAATCCAGAACTTAATAAATAAAAGAAAAAGCTGTATTACTTTTCATTCTGTCAGTATTTGCATATCCATAAGATCATTAAAATATCTTTATTGTTAACAATTTTAAATAAAGAAACCATGGAAAAATAACTTCCTTCTCATTTGAATATATCATAAGTAAAAGAAGAATCTTAATAACTAATAAGTTAAAAAATACTTTTGCGTCTTTTCATTTTTCTGCTAGAAGCTGAAAAGCATTTTGCAATTATTAAGTATCCCTCTGAGGTGACTCTTTCTATTATTGACATATTTAGAAGAATTGAATTAAGTAAAGTACCAACTGCTGAAAGTCAATGTGAATGGCAAAACAGAGTATTTCAAATTCTACAGTCCTGATTACCCACCCACAGTCTTCATCACACAATGACACTCCTCTTTCTCTATGAAGACAAGATGATTTACCACTGCCTTCTCAATAATTGGAATATTCATAAGCAATTATAGATGTGTTCAAAGAATGTTCTTGGACTCAAGCTCTTGAATAAAACTATTATCAAAGATAAAAAAAAAAAAAAGCAAGCCCATTTTCACAGAAAATAGCACAGGTTCATTTTATCAAGGTGTTTCAACTCTATTCATGAAATTCATGTAGCTGTACAGCAAATTTACTATTGCTTCTGTACTTTCAAAGACTTGGAAGTCTGGTGACACTTACGACAACTTTGAATCCAAAAAGGAAATAAAGTCATCATAATCCTGGTAATGCAGAGCCACAAACTGAATTAACTACCAAAGTATCTTTATAGTTTTACACATAAGTCCTGCAATATACATCATGGGGAAAAAAAAACAAAAAAACAACAAAATATATTTACATTTACCTGAGGAAATGTCAACAATTCACAATACCAGAACAAGCTGGAAGGGTCATAAATTAGAAAGAAGGCAACTTTTCAACTTCAAAAGTTATCCTGTTAGAAAAGCTGTATTTTGGCAGTGACTTCTCTGGAATGGAAAAGTAAGATATTGCTTATTTTAATTCATTCTAAACGTACAACCTCCAATGGGCTTCTCCAGGTTTTAAAGCAGGCTCCTGGAGAGATAGAATTGAAAATGAAAATAAAAAATAAAAAAATAAATATAATGAACCAGCTGCTGCTGCCACAGTATCTTTTCTCTGTGCAAGCCAGGCTGCTATGTACTGGCGTAGCAGATCTGAACACTGTCCTGCGCTAGTACAGAGCTAGGATTTCACTTTGCTGCACTGAGTGCTTTACCTCATGCAAAGAAGGAAATACCAGGGCAGCTTTATGCCAATTCCATGCTGCAGTCCTGGAGCTGTTAAGTGAACACCAAATTTCAGTGTGTCTTAACAGCCTGGGTGAATGTAGGGGCACAGGCCAGTGCTTCTGCAGCCACCTGCCAGCCAGGCTCTTCCAAGCCATTCTGCTGCTTCGCAGTGAAGGGAAGCAGAAGCTGTTAATGAGTGGGTGCTTTCTGTACTCAGAGACTGCAGCCTTATCAAATAAATACGCTTTAAAATTCCACCCACACACAAAACTGGCTCTAAAGCAAACCTGGAAGGCTTTGTGTCAGTGATCCCCTGGCTGAAAGGATTTGGTTTAAAACCCATTTGCGCACACGCAGCCTGGAAGCAGACTCAAGACACCTCCAACCCTGCTGGGCAGCTGGGCAGTGCAGTGGGCTCAATTCCAGCTGTGCAAACCCCTTGTCCCCACAGCATTGCCCAAAACATGCTGGTGACAGCCAGTGAAGTGTGGGCGTCGAGATCTCCAGAGGGCAGAGCCAGGAGGGAAGTGGGCAGCACTGCTGCTGGTGAGCCTGAAAGCAGCGACCCGTGGGGATGCAGGATTCAGAAATGGCTGATGCTCACACCCACGAGCAGGCCAAGTTCACTGAGGGGGAAACTGAAAAACAAAATAAAGGGCGACATTCCAGCTTCAAAAAATAAGTGGTTTAACCCCTCCGGATATTTCTAAAGCCTCCTTACTTTAAGCAAACAAGAAATCTGTTGCTTTCAAGCAAGCCAAATTGAACTAAATCTTTGCACTACTAAAAATGTGAACTTTTTTGTGTCCATGGGCGCATACTGATAAACTTTACTATGAAATAAGTAGCACTAACTTTGCAGAAGATTACAGGAAATTGCAAGCTATACATCCACACAATTCTTATATTTGCATGTATTCTTCTGAAAAAGTTGAGGGTGCCTATTCTCTAATGTCTCAAAATGATGCTGTCTTTAATGACATTCAAGGTAGTAGAACTCAATAAAAATGACTAGTAGTAAGATAGCTCTCCATGTGTGTTTATTCACTGGCAGCTTTAAGAAAAATCAGATTTCCTATGTGGATTTATTTCAGATGTTTGCAATAATCTGACTTATGGAAAATATTTCAGATGGGAAATAGAACTTCCTGGTACCTGCTTAATGAAGCAATAGAATTACAGTTTTTAGTGTCAGAATGTAATAATGGCCTTATTTCCCATTAGAATATGCTGTTAATAATGAAGTGGATAACTACAGACATGGAAAGACATGAAACCCAAATTTCAATTTAACTTCAACGTGTTTTCAATGTGAATATTCTGTATTTCACTCAGAATCACATTTTAAAAATCCACAGGTAAATAAAGAGTTTACAACTACCTTTAGCTGTTTTGAAAAAAAAAAATCAATGTGATTTATTTCTAGCTTTTTATTATCTATGCAATTTCTACTCTATTCCGCCTGCAATCATTGTGCATCCATCATTCCATGCATTCTAGAGCATGGTGCATTGGAGTAAAGCATTTGCTTTACAAGAACCCCTAAGCTGGCAGCTGTGTTTTGCAGACAGATCTTGAGAGTTAGATGTTTATCGAATTCTCTTTGGTGGATGGGAGCATGGTTCGTAACACTGCAAGATAATCTCTGTGGACCCATCTTTTCAATAAAGTGAGACTGACTCTGGATGTAAGTTGTAAGAAAAGTGACAAATATAGACCCTTCCTCAAATTTCATCCTGTGAAGCCTTCCATAGGAGAAAAATACTTGAGAAATTGTATTTTACTAAATTTCATCACATTTCAATTGTGTTTATGTTTTTCCTCTAGAGTTGGCTGAAAATGAATAAATGTAATCATCATAAACTGGAAAGGGGTAGAGACAAATTCTTTCCACTTGATCACAAATATGTGAAGCCCATCTTTCACCTTTTGGCTTGTGAAGTTGCTGTCTTAGAAAACTACTAATCAAATGTCATCAAATAGAGAGATGGTCCAGATTTAGCTATCATTGTTATGAGAAGTAGTGGAGCAGTAAGTGCAACTCAGAGAAAAATGCCAAACTCTTCGGCCCAAGAAAAGATCTACACTGAACCAAAAATTTTGAAGAGGCTACAAAAGAATCCAGCTGATAATTTTCACCACACTTCAAGATTTTGTTTCCACAATTTAAACAGTTTAAATTCCTAAAAGACACCTTTGAACTCAATGGAAACAGTCTAAAGTCTTTGGCAGGACTCACAACATGTACATTGTTAACCTCCAATTTCTCTGTCATCAGCAGAGTCTATTTGCTGAAGAACTGGTCCAATATGTTGTTAAGCAACAGTTAAGTACAACATATGCACAGAAAACTAGGTAAGAGAATATCCAAGGTAAAGCAGAGATACAAAAAAAACCCACATGTAATAATTATAACTGCATAAGACAATGACTACTTTTAAAGCATTGTTCTTCCTTTGTGTTTGTTCAATGCATTTGTTCTTTATTGCCTCATATTTAAGGAATATATAAAGTGACTCTTAGCCCTAGGGAATTAAGCTCTGGGGAAATGACACACACACTCAACCCTGAGAAAAGATATTGAAGAATGAGTCTCAAGAGACTGAAAATTCAAATGCAGTTTAATTGAAAAAGTTGAAAACCAGAGGGAAAACATGCCTTTTTTTTTTTCCAATTATTTCAGCTTCTCCTATAAACAAAGATGAATGTTTCTCAAGTTTTAGCCATTAATAATGCTGCTGTAAAGCTCAAGTATGCAAAACAAAATTAAACAAACAGGACTGATTCATCATCACACTCCAGTTGTTTTGCAGTACTCTGGTGAAGCAGTAAATCCAAAAAACCCATGTTGTTAAACTAGCTTTATGGCTGTTCTGTATCACCAAAGTGGCACAGAACAACTTATCATAGACATGTAGCACAAACCAATTTGCAAAATCTCTTATTATTCTTCATATCTGTGTCCTCTCTTGCTTTCCCTAGCAGTTTCATATGGATAAGATAACCAGTTGCTCTCCTGTTTGATTCATTCTGCACTTAAAGCCATATACAATTACTTTCATGTTGTTACTCATCCCTGAAGCTGCTCCTCAACATAAAGCTGGTTCATACTGAAGATCATCACTAACTCTTGACTCCTGTCCTACAACTGTACCTGGCTGCAGTCCAGCACAGAGGCAGGGAACGACTGGGATCAGTGAATATAAGCTGTACAAACAGATAAACAATTCTAAGGATGTCTTGCTAAGAGCTGTCACTAAAAAGGGTGGGTGGAGGGGTGGGAAACCCAAACCACAAAACTTCAGGAGAACAAATGGGTCTATGATGCATACCTGCAATTTGTAAGATACTACTCAGCAAACCATTTACACTGTTATTGCTGAAGCTGAGCTTTCTGAAGTACTTTAGCACTCTTTCAAATAAAAACTCTTAGGAACACTTCATGACAATTCCTGGGTGGTGAGAAAGGGGAACCCACTTCGGCACTATGCACACAGGCATGAGAAAAGCAGAACATCCAGCAAAGGTGTCAGGGACATAGCAAAGGTGATAAATGCACTTCAGGCCTGATTCATGTGTGAGAAACTAATCCATAGATCCTCAGTTTGCAGGGATGTGGTTTCCTGTGCTATACTTGTCTCTGGCTGACTGCCAGCCTGTTTCTGAGGTGGGAAATGAAAGTGAACCTCCTTACACATTTATTTTCTTTAGAACAAGGAAATAAGGTTTCACCTGTTATCCAGGTCAGGAGGTAACACAGTGCCTTCCTCAGCTGCAACTCTGCACTTTCACGAGCTCACACACTTTTACACTCACAGCCTCTCTGTGGATTTCTGCTCCAGCACTGCTATTTATGGCCATACCCACAGTGGAAACCCAAAGCTCACATTTCCTTATACTAGGATGAAGCTTTTCAAGAGCAGAACCAATTTAATCCATGTTACAATCTGAATTGAAAATCATATTATTCTGATATGCAGAGAAAAGAAGGAAGTACTTTGTATATTCTTTAGCCCTATTATTTCCAAAAGACTAGCATGAAAGTTCCATTCTTAGGAAAGTCCAGGGGAGATTAAAAGCAATGGAAAAATACACTGTTAACAAAGTCCACCTCCAACTGCAGCAGGAATAATGCACAGCAAGATTTAGATGCAAATATGATGGTCTAGAACCGCACATAAAGAGTCCACATTCACTGGCAAAGGATAAGGAAGACATCCACAATGCTCTCTCCTTGATTTTCAAAAACACCTTGGATATATTTACCAATGAACACTCAGGACAGGACAACCACAGACATTTACAGACTTAAAACTCTCCAATGTTTTATACCTACAGGATAAACTGTAGGCTGGAAAATGAAGAATGAAAACAGGTACAAAAATGTAGGTAAGGAGGCTCATACTGACAAATTTTGAACAGCCCAGTTCTCACATCACCAAAGGTTGCATTATATCTGCTTGATACTCCTGGAGATTTGCTTGAGAGTTCCTAGTCCCAGCTTTTAGCCACTCATGCAGGATTTTCCTTACAATAAATTATGGATTAATATTGGGATACCTAAGGTATACCCTAAGATACTGACTCTCTTCAGTCCCTGGAAGCATTTTCAGAAGCTCAAATGAAACTTACGCATACACATTGAAACATTCACTCCTGCCACCTTTTCACTGGCTGTTACCACACTCCTCTGAAATGAGAAAATCACAACTGTGCATACATGATTAACTTTAATTAGCAAGCACCTACAAATCAATTATTACACTGTCACCTAATTAGCTGGAATAGTAAGCTGTGAGCAGCTGAGAGAAATTTCAGAGGGATGAGAGAACAGTGCCAAGCAACCATGAACTCAAAGCCAATTTGAGCACCACTGCAGAGAAACTGAGATGAGGTCTAGAAAGCTCTGACCTCTCCAGTTCAAGTCATGAGGACATTCAAAAGTTTCCGTAAACCTACAGGTCCCCAGACTTCAATCCAAGCACAAGAACCAACAGAGATGCAGTATCTAAATGTGTCGCTGCACTGTGCTTCTCCACAGCACACATGCTCAGGAGTTTGAGCAATTTTATTTCCTATGTATTTTAAAAATGTTGCACCATCTGAAAGATTGTTTTATCCATAATTTACCAGGTTACAGAGACAGAAACATGTTTTGCCATCCCAGCCTACAGAGACAGGAACATGTTTTGCCATCCCAGCCTCTTCATTTTTTCCCTATTTCATTTTCCTTCTCAGCCTTGCTCAGATAGAGAAATATCAAGAGGATTTGGTGGGCAGCGGCAGGCTATTGACCCAATTGGAGTCCAGTTTCTTCTGATGAAATGGATAGGATCCTTGCAAGAATTCCTAGGACCACAATTTTTGCCTATAATATAATTCCCAGCCAATATGATAGAGGCCCTGAGCTGTTTTTCACTGTGACCACGCTATTTTAATATTAGAGAATACATATCATAAATCATTCCAGTGAGGGATGAAAAAATTTGATTAGAATTTGCATTTCCTGACCAGCTTATTGCATGAGCATATGCATCATATGCTACTCAGGGTGGAGGGTAGGGGCTGGTTTTGGAACAGGGTAGTTGGATTCAAGTACCATTCAGGTGATTTGGTCCTGACAGCGAGTATCCTGTTCAAGTTATGGAGGCAAAAAAATCCCAGAAGATCATCCCTTGGTGGATAAGACAGTACAGGAATTGCACTTATATTTTGTTTTTGAAATAGTATAATGCCAATAATGAAATTTCACCTGCAAATATCTAACAAAGAAAAAAAAATAAAATAAAAAAACCAAATGCATTCCTTTTCTTTTTGCCTTCCTCAAATGAAATACCTTGCAGAAGGATCTGTATTCATCTTTTTTTTCCCAATACTGCTATTTAAGACATTAAGTCTTTTTTTAAAACAAATGGAAAAGCACTACTCATGCAAGTGGGAGTTCTAAAAATTCCAGTGTGCAGTGCTCTTTATATGAAAATCATTTATTATTTTAATATGCAGTGCATAGAACAATTCCTGTAAGTATTAGTGTTTCTGACTCGATATGATTTTGGCTTTCTCTCTCGGTTTTTCTCAGCTAATAAAATCATATCAGCACAAATGGCATAATGCAATGTACTTCATAATGGTCCTAATGTAAAAGCCTTAGTCTGCTTTCAGCAGAGATTTTTGCTTTTGTTTTAACAAAGGTAAATAAAAGAAAAATTTAAAGTATTTTAAAATCTTTATAAAAGAGTTTAATATGGTATATCTTCATAACAGGGAAAAGTGAAAATATGTTTTAAAAAAGTGAGTCTCTAAGAATGCTTTGCGTAAAATACAAGTTTTAAAACAGACTCAAAGTCTGTCAGCCGTTGCTATGAAGACCATTGGGCAATAAAGATGGCTGAGGTAGTAAGATGGCAGTTTCAGCATCACTTAAGACCTTCTCCTTGCTGGACTGTATAGCAAACTTGGCTTTCAGATAGAAAAAAATGTTTCATTCTCCATCTTACTCTTTCAGAAAAGAACAAGAGCTAAATGCTATAATCACCTCAGACTGAGATACCAGGATTACTGTGAATACTCCCAGAATATTCATAACATAATCTCCATTTTCCACACTACAGAGCTGAGGAAAACTAGGATCTATAAAATGGAGTGTTCTCAGTCTTGTTGTAGAAACCAGTGCTCTTTTTCCTGAGAGAGGGCATCACAAGAACAGTAATCATTTATGCAAACCATACGGTAAGTTTTGAAACCAATTCTTGACATAAATCTCTGGCAAAACACATGAGAAGACCTCTACTGTAAAAGCTAGTTTAATAACTGACTACCTTAGTCTTTAATTGGAAAGAATTGCCACGTGAGTTTCCTGGATGATGCAATGTCTGTTTAAGAGCATATGTTTATGTTTGAGCAGTTTTTTACAAACTGTTTTTGCTTATGAAATGATGCTTTCTACAAAGGATGTTATTTTCTTTCACAGAATGAGAATGGTTCATAATCACATTGTTTCCTTGATCAGAATCAGTTATTTTTCTTGGTGTATCTCACACCACACTGATGGGTCAGCCAGCCAGAATGTCTGTCATGTTGGACAAAAAAAATAACCTCCTGTTGTATTGATAATACAAACTGTTTATTAAAAGAATTCACGACCAACAAAAAAATAAAGCAGGTGGAGAAAAGATTTTTTGCTAAAACAAGCAGCTGAAATCCCTTTCAGGCTTATCAGCTTGAATTAAGGATTATCTACTCCTCATGCAACACTAAATATGATAAAGGAAAACATACTGCCTGTTTCAGCACTCGCACTAAGAGAAAATTCTGCTCTTTGAGCTGAAATAAAAGCACCAAGAACATACTGAACACTGCTGCTGCAAAGTATTTTTTACAGACAAAGTCCCTTGACACAAAGAATTAGTTTTGCCCCATTAAATTATTATATTCCCGGTAGTATAACAGATTTCAAGAAGAACCTGTCACAAAGTTCCTCCTGGATTGAAGAACAGTGCAATGATAATAGTGTGTTATCTACACAAAACTATTGTGATGCCGTGACAGGTCCACACAGCTGCTCCTTCAAAGCCTTCATAAACCCAAATGAAAACAGAGCTTATCCCCTAATTCCACATAACAGTTATTACATTTTTAATACACAGAAAGCAAGTGTTTCCCTGTCTTACCTTAAACAGGCATGTGCTGAAAGGATGCTCCAAGATATTTTTCAGTATGCTGGTGATAGAGGAATCCCTGACTTACACAGGTCAGCTGCCATGGCACAATACCAAAAATGTCAGACTTATAAGTCAGAATTACCCAGTGGCTTGATAAAAATCAGCTTACTTCAAATCTAATCTAGAGACTGTGTACTGGTAGGTATGTGTTAGAGGAATGGCAGATATGAGAGGACCAAAAGGACAACTGAGAAAGAAACCATGAACTTAAGATGGCTATACCTAAATAGAAAATGCAATGTTACTGTTTCTGAATCATGTAAATGAGTACTGTGAAATTTATCATATCCAGAGTTCTCCTTTGAACAATTCTGTATAATATTCATGCAACAATAATTAAAATTGTGAAAGGATTGGCATAACTTCCAAAACTTTCTCTCAGGAGAGGAATCTCCCAAATGGACTTCAGGTTCTCAGTATGAAAAGACAATTGTATTTACTCTGTTTGCTATTTTACTGCCTCTTAAATTTACTAAAATAATAAAAACACTATTCATGAAAGAAGAATCCGAAGAAACACTTCCATAATTTAGTGTGTGTATCAGTGTAAAACATAGCATCTCTAATGAACAAACACTGAGGTTTTTCAGAAGACTGAGATAATGACATCCCATAGTAAATTCCATCCCTGTCCACCTGTCACTGCACTTACTGCACTACTAAAAAAAGATGGCTAATATTCCTTTCATATTCTGTTGCTGCAATCAGCAACAGTGAGACAATGGTTACTTTTCATATTATATTAACTACATTATCTCTAAGTCAGAAAAGTAGCCACAGAAATAAGAAGTTTTTAAAAAAAGAAGTTATGATGAACAGTATTTCACAAAATTGAAATAAAGCTTTTGGATATACAATGATAGGATTTTAGTACCAAGACTTATGGAAGTATTACATGAAAAAAAATATAAAAATTGCCATTATCTCATAAGAAATAAAGGTTAGCAAAAATATAGCATACATTGCAATACAGCAAAAAATTGTCATGTTTGCATAAACTGAGAGGAGGTAAATTCTTATGATAAATGCCATGGTGTAGCAGTAAAATAAAGATTATCTTGGCATTGATGTAGAGGCTCAAGTGATTTTATGTCTGCTCTTTATTACCACTTGTAGAACTGCTAAGATCAGTGGTTAGGGACAAATAGATACACTTTCCTTTACTCAGGAAGTAATCCCTCTTCTAAGTATAAAGAATAAATTCAGAACATAGTAAATACCATAATATAGTGTTTCACTAAGTAGGCTCTTTCTGGAACAGCTGGAAGGTCATGAAAGCCTGAACTTTCTGTTAGCCTGAATACAACTACAAATCCAACCAGCATAAATAGCTCAATTCTCAGTCACATGCAAATATGGGTACTATTGCATACAACAGTGAGTTTGTGGTAAAAAGATGATCTTCATCACTTCCTTGGCAGAGACACAAAATGAAGGAATATCCTCTCATGAACACTGCTAAGACATATGGCCAATATTCAGTCTCTGCTGTGGAATCTTTACTATTTTGTATTAGTAACCATACAGCATGCAGTAGTTCTGCAGTTACTTATCAACCAATACAAAAATGTCTCTAAGATCCTGTTTTGATACTAAGTCTTCTTTTAAATGGAAAATGAAGACAGTTTAAATTTTCCCACAGATTTTGTACATACAAGTCAGATTCCAAATCAAACCCCAGAGACTGAAGAATTACACGCATTCCCAGAAACACAAAAATACTCTGAAACTAGTGATGGAGTCATGTGCAATGTAGGTATCACCAGTTTTACTCTATATTCACATGTAAACTGATGCTTGCCACTAAAATCTGTGCAATGATACAAGTAATGGCACTCAGTGAAAGCCTAGACCTGTGCTTAGCCCAGAGCTTAATTCATTCATTCAACCCCAGCACTCCAGATTTAACAAGATCAAAAGATGCTTTATTCTTTCTGGAGTGCGAAAAGAAGTTGTGGCACACCAGTTTATTGCTGTGCTGTGTGTATGTCCAGTGCAAGGGGAATCTACCTCTACCTTTAGAAAAAAGATAGGGGACAAATTATGTCACATTACTTTGAATCATGCAAAGAGATAAACAGAAGTGGAATTTCTCTTTGGTGGCATATTGGTTGGTCTGTCAGCTTTCTACAACTTCAGAATATAAATTTCTAGTGTGGCTGCACAGCAGTTACAATTCATTTAAATAAAGGATACAATGGGCTTTCTGTTCCTTGAGTCACTAACCACGTATTCTAGCTCTGTTACTATATCAATACTGACACCTGTGAACCAGAGGAGTGAACTGGAAACTAATCACTGTTAGTAGGATTGAACTATCTTTACTTGAATGTAAAATGATTCCCGGCCTATTTCTGAATGCTAGCATTTAATATAATTTAAGCCTTAAAGAGTTGATCATATAGTTGTAACACAGACAAAAAAGGGCCACGGACTCACAAAGAAAAGCTGCATTCACAGGGACTGTAAAAGCAGTGCCCTCTTGAAGATGAAATGAAGTTTCTGGCCACGTAATGTTACATGTTCCTAAAGTTGAAAGAGTAGGACAGAGCAATCATGGGGAAAGACCTTAAAGTTCCCAACTTGGCACCTCAACCATCAGTTTGTCATGGATGGTTTCAGGGCAGTTTAAGAAGTAGTCCTTGCCCATTGTGCACATCTTATGGCCTGTAGTTCATAAAATATGTTGCCAGTCATGTAAACACTGTGAGCAACCAGAAATCACTTAAATTAAAGAAACCACAACTTAAGAACACATTCCAAAATGTAAATTTAGTTACAATCGCTAGGAAAAGCGAAGCTTCTGATTTTATAATCCAATTTAGGGAACACAAGAAGGTGGAAGACTTAATACCACAGGCACAGCTGTACTCAGATTCACTTCTCCTGCAGCAGGGATCAAGGGTCTTCAAGAAACACACAGGTGGGAGAGGAGAGGAACAGCGCTTTCAGGATGGGATAGAGCAGGTGTAGCTCCAGTTATGGAGCAGTTTAATTGAAGCACAGGTTGCTGCAGCCCCTCACCCCTCAGACCTGAAGTGATGAGTTTTCAGCTTGGTCAGTCCCTTGCAACCTCCTATGGTCTCATACATCGTGGGGCCAATCCAAGAGCAGGGACCACAGAACAGGGCTGACCTGGGGCAGGGGCAGAAGTCCTGCTGAGACTGCTTTTTCCAGGAGAGCTGCCAGGGCAGAGCAGCTCTGAGGTGGGGACGCCCTCGACACATTCACAAGCTATCTACGGCAATTAAGAAGGAATTTTTGATTTTCTACAGACAGCACAATTTTTGGTGAAACTTATGGAGAGTGATCTCCATGTAACCTGCAAGGCGGGAAGCACGTTATTCCTCAGGAAGAAGGCAACTCCCAACAACAGTGCACAGACAAAATCCTTGCAACTGGGAGCAAACCTAGGTTGCTCAGAAAAAAAGATGATTTCCAACCAAGCCATGAGTGTCAACAACTGATAAGATCAAGTCCCAGCATGTAAAGAAATCTCCCTCAGGTGTGAACTGCAGTGCTGTTGCCACAGGCAGGTGGAGGAAGACAGCATTCATTCCTGCAAGCTCCCTGGGGATTTGATAGGCAAACGTATCATCAATCTTAAGGGTCTGCGGAAACAACAGTTTTCCCCGAGTGAAGTCAAATTAGTGAAATACTGACCACTCCCTAAACAAAACTTCCATCCTATTTACTGAGATTTCAAGTGATGTGCAGACATAACTTACTGAAAGAATTAATTTATTGTGGAGCCTTAGTGGTAGGGATTTCAGTCGACATTTTTCAGCCTTGTTACTCTCTTTTCTCATTTGTTATGTTGCTGTCATTCCCACTGCTCTTCCTTCCCTGTATCAACAATGTTGTAGAGGGATGATAGGGTCATTTGAAAAGACTTTTATTTTTACTGAGAGCTGACAAAGCATAAAACCCATTCAAATGTATATTTAAAAAAAAAAAAAAAGGTAGGAAACACTGATATTTGGAAATGAAAAGCTTTTAAAAGGAAAAAAAAAAAGAAGTGCTCAAGGAAAAATAAAAACTTTAAATTATTCTTCTGGAGACCTGAGATGGTAAAATCTTTTAAACCCATTAATATTTTGGCATCTGTTTGCAGTTATTAAAACCACGCTTGACTGAAGATTTTCTTCGTAACACTGAGTTATAGAGACACTACACAAATTCAATAACTTTGCTTGATTATGTGCTACTTATTTCAAAATGATGCCCTAGAAGGGAGTGGAAAAGCCAAACCCACAAATCCCCTAAAGGACACACACAAAACTGCCCCCTAAAAGAAACAACCTCCCCAAACACGTAAACAGGGATTAGCACACAGCCCTTTCTTTGGCTTTCTCTGACACCTTTCCCTGGGGTCACCAAACCAGACACAAAATAAAACAGAGATTATACAAACTGCAGACCTTTGCATTTACATGAAAATATTCAAGTTATTCAGGAGGTAGGGGAGCCCCTTGCTCTCTGAAGGGCACAGTGCTTTAGCTCTGCAGGCACCCTGAGCTTTGTCACTTTAGGCAAAGGAGGGCTCTGCTGGCAATGCTGCTGGGGAAACCCCAAACACAGCAGTTTATCCCTGTGTTGGGACACTCTCTGGAAGCAGGAAGCATGTGTTTGTTTCAAGAAGATTTTCTTCAAAACTAAATTGAAAAGATACTTTTCCAATTACAGTGTTGCCGCTGACTGACTGCAGGAGGAAATTCACAAGTGCAAGATGATGTTCCCCTTTATTTTTCATGAAAGGTGTGCTACAGACCCCATCTTGCTCCTCAGCATTTCCTCGTGGTTCTTTCAGGGAGATTCTCACACACTGTGATAGCTTTTTAGGTCCCATTTCCTATATACTGAATAAGGTGTTAGGATTACAGTTTAAATTCTCATAATAGAGTATAGCACCTCAAAAATGCAGTTTTGCAGTGTTCCGCAGTGAAGAGCTGGAAAAGTCTCGCCATGTCTAGGACTTATAGTCTTGTCACAAGATTATGAATAGACCCTGAATTAGAAGTCCAAAGTAACTATTTCATATAATTTTAACTTTGAGACAGGAAATATTTTATATACATATACTGGATATACTGCATTTGGTGGAATAATAAAAAGAATGCAGTGTTATTTGATTCTTATGGCCTTTAAAACCATTCAATGATTATAAAATAGTTGGTCTGACAAAAATTTCGTCCTGATAATTACACAGTCTCCACCCCAGTGATTGATCAAGAGACAGAATTAGCGATGAATAATCCATAAATAAGTTACCTTCAAAAACATGTACCTGAAAAGATATACATGGATCCAAATCAGTTCACCTGTAACTGAATGGACACCAACAGAATAAAATTTTGCATTTTTCCAATCCTCCAAATGTTTTTTTTGAAGATTAATTGTAGCATATGGAACACATTAAATATAATATGATAAATCCTGAGATTAGAGAGTTTTAAAACTTTCTTATTACAGAAAATATATATAACTTCATGAGTTAAGTTTTGGCTTTCTTTTTGTCCATATAAAGCAATATATGTTCAGTTTCAGTGAAATAAGCTTTCATTATAAACATAAGTATTACTTAAGAAATCTACCATAGATTAGTGTCTTTATTGCATGTTTTCACTAATTTAATTGTGTCCTGAACTTTCTAGGCAGAGGGAAAGATGAATTTGCCACACTAGATAAGATAAATGAATATGACAAATAGAAAATTTGTGATTGTTAATTTTAATTCCTTGCCTTCTGCTATTTTTTTATGCCCCTCCCTCCCTACCCTGAAAAAAAAAAAAGGTGGTAATAATATAAAATTAATGACCATAAACAAAAGAAAGGGTAGTAAGAGGTCATACTAATTGTAAGCCCTGGACTGATTTAGAAAAAAGTGGTTATTATTTGAACCAAGGAAGCCCTACTGTGCCATGCAAAATCTGCGAAAATCTAATTTTACTTTGTATCTTGAAATACTTTCTAATGGTGAATTCTGCAGGCACACAACACAGTTTTGTAAAGAGCACTTTTTATACTTCTATGTTCTTCATCCAGAGCAGATTATTCTGAAAGGTATCTCAGGGACAAAAACATGCCAGTTTCTTGCACAAGTGTGGATACAGCAAAATCATGATGTACCAGCTCTATCCTGCAGGGGTATGCTTTGAACGGCCAGTGCCCTCCTGACACCTATTACTGACACTTGAATCCTCTCAATGGTGTTTCTCATTTCAGAGTTGTTTGTTTCCTCCTGATTCCTGCTGCTCTCTAGTTAAAAATGAAATACTGCAATAACTTAGATGTGTTTATATAATACCAGTCCTAACAAACACAATCAACCAACCAAAAAAAACCCACAACAAAACAAAACAAAAACACCTGCCCCAAAGGCAGTATTTAAGCTAACATTATCCCCCGTCAAAGTTCAGCAAACAATAGTTTAGTTTTTGTTTTCTTAAGTTTAAAAGTGTTGTAATGTTATATGAATCCATTTGGGTTATTGAATTTTTAATCTGCAATTTGAGATGGGAGAGCAGGAAAGATCAGTAGAGAGAATATTGTTTTACATATCACTTTTCTTTTGAGAATAGTTTTCCCTTATTTGTACCCAGGGAAAAATATACAAATGTTTTATTCCCATTTAATGAGAGTAAAAGGGGTAAATATGTTCCTCTGAAACTGAACTTGTAAAGAGAGAGGTTATTTGGTATTAACAGCTGTTGCATCAAAAGAGGCAGAAGACTGGCTCTCTTGATGATGCATAAGAAAAATGTGCATCTAGAGTTGTGTCTTTGAGAGGGCTTAAAAAATACCAAGAAACCTCAGAGAATAACACAAAAGGTCAAATAAACCTTATATAGATGCTCTTCTAATTTGAGAAGGACCATGCAGAAATTCCCCCTTATGCTGAAGCCGAGTTCAGCACATATTTTATTACTACATTATGTTTATATCATGTCATAGGATTATGAAGGGAACTCATGGAGAATTTTCCCATGTGACTGTTGCAAAGCACTGCATTTATCACAAAGGCAGAGCTTCTTCCAAAGGACACTAGGCAGGGGTAGTGATGATGCAAGGTTGCAACTTGTGCACACCAACCAGGAACCAAACTGCAGTCCTCATCTACAGAATAGAAGAACAACCAGCATGCGCATATAGACCAAAAAGCAGGGAAACAAATGCCTCTGGAGGTGTGTAAGATCACAGATCAACTTCCTGCTGCAACATAATTCTGAATCGTGTAGGTGGGCGCAGTGTTCCTGTCACTGCTGCTTAGCTGATTATCTGGAAGTCTAGCCTCTGAAGCTTGAAAACTCCTGAAGAGCCACTTTCTATTCAGCTTGGGCTTCTTGCTGGAACAACTCAGACAGGCTTTCTGTACAGAGATAACGACATGGCTCACCTTTTGTAGTTTGAGGTTGAAGACCCTAATTAAAAATATATTCTGGCTGTTCTCGGAATGTAGATGTATTATATGAAAGATAAACATCAGGTTTTGCTATACATGCCCTGGCCTTGGCTTTTCAGTGCCAAAGAAAGCCTAAGAGAAAACTGCAAATACTTCAACAGATTCAGGCACTACAGAACAATTGGCATAATCTAAAATACAATATGGCTAATGTCAGTATGGTTTGCAGAGCACACTGCTTTAAATTAAAAGGAATCCAGTGTATTACCACACTAAAGACTCTTAAGGGATGTTTATTCATCTTGTATCAATCTTTAAGCATAGCTATAGAGTTTGACATTAAGGAAGATATGCCAAAGTATTTTATTATCATTTTCAGTTCTAATGTCTAAGCTGAACAGCTGTCTGATTCCATTTGGCCAAAAATCCATTGGCGAGATGGTGAATGCACATGCCCCATAAAATCAATGCAAAGACCATTGCCGATGGTCCATTTCGCATTCCCTGTTCAACTAAAACTCTAGAAGCTTTAATAGTTACATAGGCCTAGAGACTTTAGTATGATGATACTGAAGGTTAATGATGCCTGTGGCAACGTGAAGCCCAAGGTCTGTTAACACACTGACTGCACAGCCAATCTGAGAAGTTTAGTAAATAAGGATAAAGGCTGCTAACTTGAACTCAACTCTCTAATTATCCCAGATTCAGCAATTCTAAGCAAGCTGTGAGACGTTTATATGAGGCACATTATCTCGAGTGATTACACTGTAGCCATCAGTTTATCATCATCTGGTAGATAAAAACTCCACAGCCTATTTTGAAAACAGACCAATATACATTTCACAGAACTTTTCATGATGCCATTGTGTTCTTTTCACCTTGCTAACTGAAAGCTAAGAAGGAAAAAACAGTAATTATAAAAACATAAATTTATCTTTGAGATTAAATATACATAAGACAAATTATCTCTAAAGGGCTAGTGTTGCATAGCAGTTTCATTTTGTGATCTTAATTTGCAGATTTTTTTTTTTTAAATACCTTTTGCAGTTAATGAGTTGGATTTTAATGTAGTTAAAGTGGTGGATTTGGCAATAATAGGTGAATGGTTTGATTTGATAATCTTAAAGTCCTTTTCCAATGTAAATAATTCTATGAGCCTGTATAATTTTTCTCTCAGTGCTCTAGTCCTCCTTACCTTAAAAATTAATGGTGTCAACCAAGAAGTTTGGCCAAATGGAATCAATTAATCTCTAAACAAAGATGACATCTAAGGATTTTCTTACCTACAAGGGAACAAAGCTGACTGTAGTCATCAAAATATAATAGTTATTATTTACTGAGAGGATGCCACCTCTGGGGTGGCCACTTTTTCCCAGTGTTGCCACCAAGGCTCTCATTATTGCTGACCTGGATAAGCTTTCACTCCCAAAAGGAGTGCATACAAAGAGCACCACAGGGAACTATGGATTGCATGAACTCTACTAGGAAACAAGAAACTCTGCTAAAATCAATACTAAGCTGTCCTTGGTCCAAAGAAGCCCTTGGAAATATAAGCTGGTTTTAGGTACTTTGTAATTCTGCAGTACCAGTTGATGTTGCCCCTTACTCTTCTCCTTCCAGACCTTGCAATGCTGCAAGAGTTTATGTCCCTCCTAAGATGCATTTGCAGGTGGCAGAATTACTGTCTTTCCTATTAACCCATGAAAGATATGTAAAAAATTATTCAGAGGCAGACAGAACTGCAGTAAAATGATAACAGCAGCCTTTTACCAGTTTTGCCAACTTCTTTACAGACAGAAATTCATAGTTTACTCTTAATGAAATTTTATAGACTATTCTTTTACTTATTTTATTGTGGATTCTATGGAAAAAAATAAACCCCACAAAATTTATAACCATTTTTTCCCTAAATAATTAATAATAATTCCACAGCGATACAACTTTGCTACAGGAAACTCAGGAAACTGAAAAGCCACCCTCATGACAGAACTATTTGCCAGGAACACAAAATATGCTGTGCTGTTTTAGATAACCAGGCATCAAGTCAGATATTTTTTACTCCGTCAAAAGGTCAGTAACAGTAAGAAGTACCCAAGCCGATAACGCTCATACAGGCCAGGAAGAAATGGTAATGTGCATTGCTAAGAGATGACAAAAACTGGATGGGCAGTAATAGAAGGAACCAGGTTCCAGGAGGAAGCAAATTCTCCATGGGGATTATGGAGCCTGGAATAAAAATTGTATTAAACCTATAATTTGTGATTGAGTTTTCTTAATCTGTGCAAAATCTGGAAGAGGTTATGCTGTTCAGAGAATGAAATCATAGATGCTTTCAGCACCTGCTTATGCTACACAGGGGGAAATCGAGATAGTTCCTCACTTTCTCCTGTACTCCCCCAAAATCAGCCTGTCTTTGGATCAGTCCATGGCTCATCTACTTTGATTCTGTGCTAGCATAATGGGTTATTTAGGAAAAAAATTGTCATACTCATGGATCAGAAGGTCTACAAACATCATTTAACTGTTATCTAAACTAGATGAAAAACGTGTCAGGAAATTAATCTGGAAAGCAAAGTGTGTGAGGCGCTAATCTAAACACTGATGTAACTAGTTTAAACTTTGGTTAAATAGAGGTATGCTCTTTTGGGAACTGTCTTCTTCCTGGAATAGCTCTGTGTGCACAGAAAGATACAGAATCTGACGACACCTTTCAAGTAGCTTTATACATATTAAAAAGAAAAAAAAATGTTAAACAAAAAGAGTTAGAGGCAAACTTCTTCACATTCCCATGGATTAGCACATTAGGAAAACAATATCTAAAATATTAAAGTTATCTCAAAAAAACAAAAATACCCAAACCACCAAAGAAAAAAACAACCAAACAAAACCAAACAAAAAATGCCCACCAAAATTTCTTCCAGTTTTTTCTAAAACCTATCTGCTATTTTTACTTTTTTGATTCCACCTCACACAGAGAATTCAAGTTAGGTTAGGTTACTGCATATAAGACTTAAAAAAACCCTACAGGGTCATAACTTGGGAATAAGACAGCCATGATTGTTTTATTTCTCTGTGGCTGACAAACAGAACAGATGTAAAGTAAGGCTGAAAACATAGTCCACAGCAGGATATCAAGATTTCTCACAGTACACAGACAGAAGGTCCCCTCTGAGAAGGTTTTTATTTGAGCACATAATCCATTTAGCGTGTCTGCATTAAAATGTTAAAAGAAAAAAAGTAGGATCAGGAATAGAAAAGTTAAGAAATGCTAAAATATGTTTTCAACTTTGAAATGCAGCCAGCGTTTGTCTCTCATGTAACAGGAAGACCTGTTCTTTATATGGGCATAACAATACAGTTTTACAACTTTATCTCATGCCCATATCTGAAAGTTTTTGGGGAAACCGAAGGGCTTAAGCCTTGTAGCTTAGGAGGGTTTGCCACATTACCTACGTGCAATATCTTTGGTCTCTGACGAAAGTCTGTAAATGGCTCACACAGAAACAGAGCAATTGGGGGATACGGGTTCATATTAAGTCCTCACAAAGGGTCTATGAAATTACCTTAGACTGGGAATAAAGCAGACTGGTAAAGTGATTCTCTCAAAAGATCAAATGGGATGGAGGTACAATCATTACACAGATCTAAGGACAAATTTCTTGAACAGAATTAGGGTAATGTAAGCAAACTAAGGAGTGTATTCTCTGGAGTTTCCTGAGAATTCACAAAATTCATATAATAAAAAATACTGTATCTTTTACAGTAGACTCCTAGCATTTTAAGGTATGTAGCTTCTGCTATCTCTGAAACATACTGTATGAAGATTTCTTTGTTAGGAGCTGTATAAAGCACAGGTATAACTGAAGGACTTGTAAGCAAGTAATGAATAATAATAGCAAGCAATGAATAATAATGGATTGACAGTAAGTTCAAAGAACCTCAACTACAGGTAATAAAGCATGGAAGATGAAAGAATAGAAGATGGAAGGATCTTACTTTGACTACCTGAATTCTCAAAGTTAGTGGACTAAGAGGCAGCAATAGTGTTTTGGTCCACAGACTGAATAAATATGTTGTTCAGCTCAACAAGTTACTAAAGCTATAAGATCATGTTGATGATGCTTTTATGAAGGCACTTTGCAGATATTCTTTCATTTTCAAGGGGTGTGAAGGCAGAATTAGTATTTTTCTTATTTAAAAGTTGACCTTGTTCCAACAGAAAGAACAAGAAATAGAAGTGATAGACAAGTAAAAATCCCTTGTTTAATTATTTGATTTTACAAATGTTATGTTTCCTCTCCACCACGTTAAAAATTATAATCTAGTGGGAGACTGGTGCCTAATGGCTGTGAGTGGCAACAGCATTTCACAGAATCAGAGAATATGCTGAGTTGGAAGGGACCCACAAGGATCATCAAGTCCAGCTCCTGGCCCTGCACAGGACCATCCCCAAGAGTCACACCATGGGCCTGAGAGTATCGTCCAAAAGCTTCATGAACTCTGTCAGGCTTGGTGCTGTGACTGCTGCCCTGGGGAGACTGTTCCAGTGCCCAAACACCCTCGGGGGAAGAACATTTTTCTGATATCCAACCTAAACCTCCCCTGACACAGCCTCAGGCCATTCCCTTGGGTCCTGTCAATGGTCACCGCAGAGATCAGTGCCTGCCCCTCCTCTCTCATGAGGAAGTTGTAACTGCAATGAGGTCTCCCCTCAGACTCCCCCAGGCTGAACAGACCAAGTGCCCTCAGCTGCTCCCCATACAGCTTCCCCTCAAAGCCCTTCACCATCTTCGCTGGTCTCCTTTGAACACTAAGAGCTTAATATCTTCTTTATATCGTGGTGCCCAAAACTGCACACAATATTCAAGGTGAGGCTGCCCCAGTGCAGAGCAGAGTGGGACAATCCCCTGCCTCCACCAGCTGGTGATGCTTTACCTGATGGACCCCAGGACTTACAGTGTATGAGAGATTTTTCCTAGATATGTAAGAAATCTTGAGTGGAGGTTTCTGATGCCTGTTCATGTGTGCAAATCAAGCAATCTTCTCCTTGATTTAAAGTTTCTCCCTCCTGCATGCTTAGGAGCAGCAAACGAGCTCTGAGAGTTTATCTATTTGCTCATCATTTTCCTGAAGTTCTTTCACTGCTTTCACTGTGACAAATTACCTTGTCCCTGTTCAGACTGTCCAGCAGGGAACAGACAGGGTGGCAGAAGTTTGTTTTTGAAGGAAAGCAATTTACTGGGGAAATGTCATGCAAAACAAAAATAGGACTTCAGTGTTACACAACAAGCACTATGAATAGAATACTGCATTTATTTTCATCTGCACAACAAAAATGTAACAAACACTAATGGCAGTATCACTTAATGGGCAGGTCCCTAACCATGATTACATTTTGGCAATACATTGTTCAGGCTGATCCTCCTGGGAGTAATATTTCAAGTTGTCCTCTAGGAACTTGGCCTTTTTACAAACATATGACTTTACTTCTTTGGCATAATAGAAATTTGTATGGAGATACTTATTACATGCGAAGTAGAGAAAGTTTCCATAAAAAATTAGCCAGAACACAAAGAATGAATTCCTGGAGAAACAAAGAACAAGCACAATCTTGCCTCAACACTTTTTCCCTTCCTTAGCAGTGTGAATGTTTCAGGTAACACCTTCCACGATGGAATACAACACTGCATGTGTTTCTTTGCGTATTTGATAACTAATGAAGTTGCATCCAAAATATAATACCATATTGCTATGGGAAGGACAGCATTAAAAGTGATGGAGAACAGCATCTAGCAAGCAAGCAATATGTCCAGCATAAATCATGAAGGGATTTGTATTTCCAAAACCTATTGCTTACTAGGTAAGAGTGTGTATTATGTTCCAAATTTAGAAAAGTTCCTAAACAACCCCTGATTAACAGGTTCATGTTATGTTCTACCTTTTTCCTGTTTCAGACTTGGTAACAGGAAATAGTTTATTAAAAAAAAAAAACAATTCAAAAAATAATCATACATTTAGACCAATCCTGACTGTAGAGATCGGAGAAGGCCCTGAGCATGGTATTGTTACTACAGACTTTTTTCTAGTGGCCTTTGGAGACCATTACACCAGAATTCACTTTTCAACTATTAAAATGGCATAATAAAATCACAGTGACATTAGACAGCTATACTTCTGTGTGATTTTTGTGCTACAGTAACCTTATCCCTTGTATGACCTGCCAGTTTGCTTTAACCCAGTCTGTTCTAAGTCATGCTTTGATCAGATCACACATCCATCATGTTGATTTTGTAGAATTTTTCCCTTGCCATACTGATAATTAGTTAAACTCCTCTAAAATCATATTGAAGCCCAGACCGTATCCACTGCAGCCCAGCTGTTATACAGCCCTCTGTAGAGGGCTAAGCATGGTAACAGATACCTTGATAGAGGCATCTGCACCTCTAAATAAGGGAGTGCTGTGCTTGCCATCAGCCAACTGTGCTCTCAAGTCCTTGCCTACCGAGATCCCATCTGAGCTGGCAGTCTCCCATAGTTTATCCATGCTTCCTATATAGTCATTATCAGAAGTTGCAGATAAAAGTATTCTGTGCTATTCTGAGATTAGCAGTATCATAGAAATGTTCTGCTTCTTTGGTCTATTACATTTGTGAGACACATATTTAAGCCTATTTGGTCACTGTCAGGCTGACACATATATTTTTCCAAGAGATGTGTTTGCACATATAAAAAGATTGATTGTGCTTGTTTTTCTCTGATGAAAAATAGATATGGTGGAGTAACCTGACCATCCTGCTTTTCATACTTCTGCACAGAGGTGAGAAATGAAATCATGCACAGCTTTTCCCAGCACAATACTGTTGCTGCTGCTTCTCAGCTCTGTGTAAATGGGGCAGAAAAATCCTGGGTTCATGTCCCTCCCACTGGCACAAAGCTCAGAAATCACGTGCTTCTTCTCTCTGACCCAATCCTCACTTACAAGTGAGTTTAGTATTCTGGGTCAGGTAACTGTCAGAAGTATGTTATTTCATTCTAAAAAATAATCTAAAACTTCTCGTTGAAGTTTACCCTCCTTTAGACATTTTCAGAATGAAAAAAATAAATAGAATTTTAAAGGAAAAAAAATCATGAAAAAACATTTGCTATATCTGATTATGTTGGACTTAAAAAATCAGGTTTTGAGGATAGAGGATGTACAGACCATCCTAAAATGAAAATGTGCTATTACACTGAATCATCAATTAAAAAAAAAAAAAAAATGTTTTCATTCATATTATCTGATACCATTACATTTGAAAAAACCATACTGCTTTCATAGCTAAAACCTTGATTACAAGTCCAGCCTTTTTAAACTATTAAATTAATTAGCAGACCAAGAGCAGTCACCTGCTTTTCTGTATTTCCACTATCATATGCTTATTCAAGCCTCACACAATTGGAACAACAGAATTCCACTGGTTTAAAACTTTTAGCCATGTTTATGTAAAAATAAACAAATGCATGTAAATATAAATAGATATGTAAAGAAAGGAATTCCTTTTGCTTAATCTTCAGGGAGTTTTCTACATCTAATATGTAAGAAATATAAATTCCTAGATTTTGGAATCTTTATACTAGAAACTGAATGGGAAAATTGAAGATGTGTTATTTATTTATGTGACAAGGATTCTAAATGAAAAAGGACTGAGCAAGAAGAAACCAACCAAGAACAGTCTGTGTTTTTCTCAATCCTCTTGTTCCCTGTACTGAAATAATGGAAATTACTGGAATAATGTATCTTCCTACCTCATGGCGATACAGTCAGTTTGCATACAAGTCTTTACATCAATGATTCAGAGAGACTTCCAGCCAGAGAAAGTATCTTTGGGATCTAATCACTAAGGCAGAAAAACCTAGACTCCATGGAAGTAGAAGCTTAAATTCTGGCTGGCTCACCTCATCCTTTCATCTTTCAGAGGTAGATTAAATTCTGTGTAGCTTAGCATACAGGGGTCCTCCAAAGCATTTTAAAAGGTGAAGTCCTATTTTCCTTAAGTGTTGTTAAATGTAACATCTTTCCTCCTGCTTTTCTTATTTCCTTAGAAATAAGTCCTTGCAACTTGAAATAATTTTTCTAAATATATTTCTCTTTTACAGACAGCTCCCTACCTTCTTGTCGTCAAAGTAGACAACTTTCAAGAAGTAGAAGATTTAGTTCCTTGATTATTTTCATATAACAGACACTCTCCTATAGAATTGTTCTATTCCACAGGCAGCATTTGCAGAATTAGGGCCCAAAAGAATACAGGCATTTCTTCCCAGTTCGATGTACTCTTAATTTCTTTGAATTGCAAAAAGCTAACCAGATTCACTGAAATCATTGAAATAAAATGTAAAACTATCTTTAAAAAGAAACATCAGCAAATATCCCACCAACTATTGACCCTCTCCAACAAATCCCTATGTGTATTGAGACATTCTGAGCAAATTAATGACAGTGGCTGCTACAGAGCTTAAGCTTAAATTTTTAGAGCTAAAACTACTAATACATATTACAAGTAGTAATGATTGCAAATGTGTGCACTAGGGATCTAATTTAAGCATGTCATGACATCTAATACATTACACAATCATATATATTTTGGTAGATACTTCATACAGTTTGTTTCAAAGGCTTCTTCAGCAATTACAAATAACAAAAAAATTGCCAATAGAACCCTTGATAATGTAAAACATTGGTTTAGAGAGAAAAAAGGGATCTATGGTTTGGTAGTCCTTAGGTTTCTGAGTTTTCCCCAATTCAATAAAAAGAGTAAGAAGAAAATTATTTTGTCAGTATTTTAAAGCTTAATCCTAACTGGGTTTTAGGCATATAATCCAAATAGACCCCCAAAAAAGATGCATAAAGATAATGTATAATAATGACTGGAAAATCTTGAATGCTATTTAGAGGAAAAGGAATACTAGGGATGGATTCATGTGAGTAAAGTAGAAATGCAGTTCATAAAAGAGGCTTGCACAAAAGATCAGAAACTTAAGAGTCCATATCCTCTCCCCAAGAAGCACCAGGGAATACATTGGTATACAATGTAACTAATTTCCTGTGGATAGAGAAATAAAACAATACAGTATATCACAGCCAAACTTCAGCTTGATGCCCCCCCACATGAAAAAAGACCTACATGAAACACCTGTTCTTTCTTTTCTGAGGGACCATTAAGTACACCAAGTCCTTATTAAAAATTCAATGTCTGCTACTGTTTCAGAAGGGAAGAAGATACACTTGTAAAATTCTTCAGAGCAACACAGACTGCAGATCTGGCTCAGTACTTTTGAAGATAGACATTATATTCATTTATTACAAATGTCAGTGACAAATTTCATGCAAAAACATTGCTTCTCAACTCCTGTTTTACAAGTTAGTCAAGCAGTAAATGCCAGCCAGTGAACAGCCCAGTACATGTTTTCCAGGCCACTTGAGCCACCAGCTATTCAAATCCCTTTGAGCAGTCACACTAGGGCTACAGTAACTTCAGGTGAAATGGTACAGGAGTGGTGCCTAAAGCTCACCTGAAAATCAGAAACCAGGCTGAGAAGTTCTGTCTTGCTAGCTGTGTTGCCTGCAGTTCTGTCAACCAGTGATTCAACAGAGAATGGTCAATGATTACACACAAGACTCTGAGACTGTGGTCATCAGACCCCGTAAAAGACACAAAGCAGTGGAAAAAAAAACTATGATACAAATGCAAAAAAATGAGCACAAAGATAAACTGAAACAAATCTTGAAAATGCTTTGGCCGACTGCCAGTGACAAATAGAAGCAAGAGGGCTTTTGGATTACTGAGTCCAAGTCCTTGTCACCATGCCACAGAAAACTCTGCTCTCCATTGTATAAAGTCTCTGTCCCTGGGATATCCTTGGGATCCTTCCCAAGTGCTGCAATACCTTGCCTCAGGCATCTGCTGGGCCACAGTGCAATCCTGCAAATTTGTTGTGATGTTGTTGACAATACTTTTCACTTCATTTTAAGCTAAGCATCAAACCAACAATTCTTTTAATTAATTAAACTAATAATTTAATTGATTAATTTTGAGAAAAGTTTGAAATTGAAGAATCATAGTGAATCAATTCTCGTACATCTAAGAAAAAATCATTCTTAAGCTCTTTTTCTTAGTGTGAGTCTGTCAACATAGTCAACCAGTTAACAGAAATTAATATGAGATGGAATATCTTCCACAACAACAACAACAAAATGCAGAGGCACGCTATCAATTTCTTCTTTTCTATTAATTACTAGGGTAAGTCGCATGAATTTTCCAACGAAGTAGTTACAGGTTGCAGTGAACGTGAGTCTAACTCTTATGCACAGTGTATCAGTGCACGCTGCAAGCCTGAGCTAGCACCTCCTGAATTTGTTCTGAAACAACGAGATTCAGTGAGTCACCTATTCAAAAACCTCACTGAACAAATTTGAGATTTAAAAAAATTTTTAAAATTGAGGAATATTTTTTTTTCATGCAAACAACTATTAGATTTAGACTGATATATCAGCTGGTGTTGAGAGTCTCTACACCTTAGAGTATGATCATTTCTTCAAGAGTATACCAATAAAATTCAGGCATTTTACAGAAGATATGCACCGGCATGAAGACATAAGGTTTGTAATTCATCCCAGCACCAGGCAAATCAGCAGTGACCATCTTGCTAGAGCTGACTAAATCTCCCTAACTCTCATGCACAAGGGATGCACTGTGTCCAAGAACAGAGCATAAAGCTTATTCTTCTAAGGTCAACAACGAAAAAAAAAAAGCTTGAAAAAATCCCAGGGCAACACTACAAATACAGCTTCTTTCTTTGGACCATATTCTTTGCTCTTACGTTCTCTACTTTAAAGAAACATTGATTACTAACTGCAGCTGGACTGATATCTCCAATATGGTATCTGCTATTATTTGTATTTTGATAGCAGCCACCAACATACCAGACACAACACACTGCCCAGATAAGGAAACAACCAAGAGATGGCTAACATCTATATAAATGTAGTATGTTTTACATTACATGGTTAAGCATTTAAGCAACTTAACACATCCTGAAGTATATCTGACTTTAATACTGTAATCTTTCATATTTGATTGCTCACCACAGTGTTCAAAATAATTATAAAAAAACAAAAAGAGTATGACTTGATGGGATATTTCAAGACAATTCTATAACAACATGAGACACAATACGAAAGGCACAAATATGAGATGAGATTATTATTCAAAGCAATGTAACTAGAAAAAACAGATCAAGCAAGGTGTTATTTTAAGTACAGAGGGTTGGAAGTATTTTGTAACGAAACTTCTGGACGTTTTAGAATTAAAATATTTTCCTTCCCACATTTACTATCCATTTGAAAGCTGCTTTTACTTTAAATTATAGTGAAACAACAGATTCAGTGAACTCTGAACTGTGTTATCTTGTGACTCGTATTCTGAATATAACTTGACAATCTACTGCCTTGCTGTCATTCAGAGCATGGCTGGGTGGCAGCTGTGTCCATATGAAGACAGAGTGCAGGATTAAATGCACAACCAGTCAAATGGTAAAATCTGCAAATTCAAAACAAAAGCCTCATTTCAAAGCCTTGTAGTTCCACATTAAAAGAACTTCAGTTACCTCACAACTTTAGCTATGCACCACTATGACACCAACACACAGACATTTCAGCAAAATCCTAAGATTATATCACTAGGATAATTACTAGAAGTTCCTCCCTAAGTCCTTGCATGTGAAGTTTTACAAGAAGAGCTTGACTAGCACCTCACGCACCATGGATTTGGGGAAGAGCAGGCAAATGCAAGGGGGACACAGCTGCAACGGGGAAGGGAACAAAGGGACTTCTATCCTACTGCCCCACGTCTCCAGTGTTTGCCACCAATGTGAATTTCACCGGGGACTCTTCTTTCTTTGTTATGACCAGACACTCACCCCTAAGAGTAGGACCTGAACCATCAGCAGATTGAGTTTACTGGAGATACAAACATACATTTACCTACAGGAAGATGAACTTTCATTAAATGAAACAACAGTTTCAGATTTTTAATGAGGAACTACCTTTTCATTCGGCGTATCACAAACCATCCCAGCCAGAGACCTAATTTTAATACAGAGCAGTATATGCATATAAATTCATTAAAATAAATTATTATCTACGAACTTTGAAGTTGGTGGAAAGGGATAAAAGAAAGTTAAAAAAAACCCAAACCAATCATGGTGTAATTTAATTGCCTAATGAAAGTTAGTTGAGAATAAATTTCATAGACTCACAGAATAGTTTCAGTTGGAAGGGACCTTCAAAACTAATCTAGGCCAACACTCCCTGAAATCAGCAGGGACATCTTTCAATAGATTAGGTTGCCCAGACTCCCAGGGACTGCGCGTCCGCCTCTCCTCTAGGGAACATGTTTCACTGTTTCAGCACCTTCATTGTAAAAAAAATATTCCTTATATCTACTCTGAATCTACTTACGTTCAGTTTAAAACCATTAACCCCTGTCCTACTGCAAGGCCCCACTAAAAACTGTGTCCCCATCTTTCTTTTAGGTCCCCTTTAAGTACTGAAAGATTGCAGTATCTCCCTGGAGTCTTCTTCAGGCTGAACAACCCCAACTCTCTCAGCCTTTCCCCACAGCAGAGGTGCTACAGCCTTCTGATTATTTTCAGGTTCATGTCTTCCCTGTCCTGAGCTCCCCAGAGCTGGATGCAGTGCTCCAGGTGGGGCCTCAAAGAGTGAAGCGGACAGGCAAAATCATTTGCCTTGACCTGCTGCCCACACTTTTTTTGATGCAGTTCAGGACATGTTTGGCTTTCTGGGATGTATTATAAAACTGTAAACTTATTTAAACATTAACAAAAAATCTTGGAAAATATACTGAAGAAGTTATTTCTTTAGACTTTAATGACTAAGTCTCCTTACTTTTTTCATAAAACTTTTAGGTTGAGTCAATAGAAAATACGTCTAAGCTTTGATATTTTCTAATACCTTTTTTCTTCAAAGGTTACCCAGTCTAACATGAAATTACCAGGTCACCAGAGTTTTTTGTTTTTTTTCAATCCAGCATTAGTTTTAATTACTATTGCCTTTTAAAAATGCAAACATTTTATAAATTAGGGAAAAATATGTGCATGACTTCTTTCTTTTTTTGTATTCCAATAGAGTTAATATTTAGCTACAAATATTTATTTTTCTACATAAAAATATTTTTAATCCCTTGAAATTAATTTACGTGAAACAAAAAGCACGCTTTAGACCTTAAATGGAGATCAATTTGAAGTTAGTGAGAATAAGTATTGCACATGGGACCGGACTGCTTTTATTATACAACCTATTTCAGCTTCTGTAAGCTTATACGTGCTTAGACTATTTCTACAGAAAGCCATATTGCAAAGCTGTCAATATCAGAGGAGCTTGGCACTACAAATTTACTGCCCTCCATGCTGGTAGGAATGATAGCCTGATTTAGTTCAGCCTGTATGGTCTCTTGTCATGGAGTGAAAAAGAAGGTGGAATAAATCACTCTTAAAATTAGATCCTTCAGTGAGGTTTTCCAATATTTTCCTAGTCACCCTTTCCTGAAAGACATATTATCTTCATATCCTATCAGGTTCCCCCTGTGTCTCCAAGTTCCCTTTATGGAACAGGGAGACTAATAGATTCTATTGCTTGTGTTGCAGCCTGTGCCCAAGTTACCCCTACATGCACTCTGGAAGAAGCAAACATCATAGTTTAGATGAGCAGACTTTAAAATATTCCAACAGAAGAAAGCTTCTCCTTCTTCAGTGTTTTGACAAAAAAAACTTCAGGCTGGTTGAGAGACTCGGTTCCAGTATGAGTTTGATAAAGTTGAACACACACGGCACAGCGATGGTAATCTTCTGTCACACCCCGATGTTCAGAGGGTTAGACACCCATAAGAAAGCAGTGAGAAATGAAGGAATGCAGGCAAATAAAACTATAGTCATCTACTTCACAGAAGGGTTTGGAACACAAAATGGGAAAGAACTACTGCTGTTGTAATGACAATACTTTTAATTATATATATTCAACGCAAAAAAAAAAACAACCAACTATTAGACAGAGAGTAAAACACTTCCAGTTAATGGAAGTAATGTAATGTTCAAACTTAAATGAAGTATTTTTCTCTTGAGGGTTTCGTTGCACTATTTTATTTAGCTTAATGTAATTTAAATTATAAACAAAATGGTTTTGTAAGCCCCCAGAGAAATGTACTTTATTTATAATGTATTTCCTTTGAAGTGGTTATGGAAATCATGCTCTTCCTGAAGTCTGTATCTCACATACCACCTACAGCTGCAAACTAGTCAGTCCTCACAAGTTAAACATGATCTGTCTGGTGAAGTGCGTGACCAGAAAACCCAAGATTGTTTAAAATGCCAGAGGAAACAGAAATTTGTAATTCTGAAGACTAATAGTCTTTCCTCAAAAAAAAAAAAAAAAAAGTTATTGGAAGATCTCTGTTGATAAAAGATATGCTTTTTCAGAGGGAATGGAACTCAGCCACAATTACTTCACTTGAGTTTTTAATGCACATAATGAAAGAAGAATTGTTTACTCTATACCCTAGAGGGAATTTCAGTTGAGAATAATTATATTTTGTATACTTAAATTTAAATACATAAATATTTCCATCTTTCAGTTAAATTGCAAAACCTTAAAAATTTAATTCTAGTACAAAAAGTACATATTCATTCATGACGCAAATTACAAATGCCTGGTTTGTGTCACCTTTTCTCCTCCAAGTTAATAAAAGTATCTATTTACAAATAAATAAGGAACTATGAATGAATAAATGGAACCCCAGCCTATATGCTCTCCTCACCCTCAATAGCTACAGTATTCTACTAATACTGTAGAACCACCTACATACAAAGAGGACGTCTCTAGAAAATTAATTTTGGCCATTAATCATCTTTTTAAAGCATAACAGTACGTTATCCTCATGGATGAATCATTAGGTCAACAAGCCAGCCATAGATATACAATAATCCAAGCCGTGATGCTCCTCCTGAAATAAGGTCACAAGTCATTTCAAAGGGACCAGACAAGAAAGCAGGGCAAGATTTGGCTGACTGTGCAACTTCTTAGAGCATGAACTCATGACAGCCGTAGTCACAAATTACATATGCTTTGAATTGTTTCTTTCTTTTGTCAAAGGTACTTTTCTGCTCTAATCTACTACCCAAGTTTATAAATAAATAAATAGATAAATAAAAAATACAAATACTTGTTAGCTTTGGATTAAGAGCTTGAATCATTTTTCAAGGGCTAACAGTTCTATGTAACTACTCTATGAAACAATGATCAGTTCTCTGGAGTTACATTTCTGATTGATTTGGAAGATTTTAGCAATATCACAAAGTTTCAGGTAGATATTTAAATCCATTAAAATATTTATAATCGAAGTTATGACTATATGAAACCAATATGAATTAACACACTAAGCTTTTTAAAAAATAATCATATGAATATACTACTGTAAGAACCTTTCAGGAGAAGACATTTCCTCTAGCCCTAATCATTATCTAGTTCACTCTTGAAAGTTATACCAATTGTGTTAGAAATTGCACTTTGATTTAGAGAACCAAGCTATACCACAACCTTTGCAAACGTCTTTACTTTGCTAAAAGCGACTAAAGCACAAACATTACTTGCATTAAATGAAAAAAATATGTCCAAGTGACCATTATCCTTGTATTTGAGGTAAGACTTTTAAGACTCTGACAACCCAGTCTAGCTAATGTACCTTTGATAAGTAAGACATTGCTGTTCTTCCTGATGAATGTAACATGTTCAGATGAACTGACGAATTCTGTTAAATGCACTGCACATTTGTGGGTAATAAAGAACATTATTCTATTATTTCTTTACAGCTAAAATCCCTTAAGAGATAGCATGACAGTGTAGTGTAAATCTAAAGCAAACCATTAGATTTATTTGCATGAATGACTTCGTTGCCATTAATTTATTATAATGAAAAAAACCCCCAAATAACAGATATTCATCTCTGGCTTTTCTGAAAACAGATTATATGAGTTGGCACTTTAACCCTTTCATTTTTGCTCAAAGTTTCTCCACTGTCATATCAGTGTCTAAAAGCGACAAATAATAAATTTTTATACAGGAAGAGAGATGTGGACTGTAACAAAATTGGCAGAATTTTCTTTGTTACTTTCCTTTCAGACTACAACTGAATACAGTTCAATTTCAGTTCAATTTACCCTTGGGTACTGTGAAATTTGACATTAATTAAAAAATTTCCTGAAGAGGAATAATTGTGCCACTGATATCTACAGAAAAAACATTCTCCTTAGACTGGATATCCTCTCCAGCATAATAAATGTCTTTTGGGACTGCTTCATTCTCCATCAGTTACAACTAGGGGAGATTTTGGATACTCACATCAGAGAATATGAATCTCTTCTCCAATGTGGAGATAGCAACCCACTTATGAATTATGACAATTTAAATTTAACTACCAAACTGGAAAAAAATATGTGTTTTCAGTATTTTATTCACAGAAATACTGCCATCTAAAGAAAAACAAAAAAAGGCTCAAATCCATAACCTTTCACCTTATGCAAAATACTTGAAAAAACATCTCATTAAAGCTGGAATATGGTCAACACAACATGAAAGGCAAAATTAACTGTAACTGAATACGGCTAACTGTCTAACAGTGTGCAATAGACCGTGTCAAAATTTCAGAATACAAAAACAGGAGTAAGCATTGTTTCAGGACTCATCTGAAACACCTGTTAAAACTGAAGCCATAAAGATTCAGACAGCATGCTCTGAAAATGCTTTCCTGAGATGACTTGGTTAGAAGCTTTCTCAAGACACTCCAAGAACAATTACAATCAACTGCCAGTATCAAGGTCCCTAAAGCAAGTATGTGAGGACAGCTGTTTTCTACATGAGAAGAGTGTGCCAGCATGTGTAAATACAGGCCATCTAAAATACAGATACATATCCAGATTTACAGCTGATTTCCACAAAATTATAAATGTAAACCAAGGCAGAACTTTGACAGAATGTGTGAGGAATGTAAAAGAAACACCATCTATAAAGTAGACATAAATGCTGCAGCTTACCAATTTATGTAAATTATTTTAAATGCCACTGCAACTGAGACATAAAACAGCACAGCATACAAGGGAGAAAGCAGTCAAGAAATAATGAATGCTGACAATTTAATCAGAACAATTTAGTTCTTTTCCTAGGTCTGCTAGCTCAGAGGGAGGTGTTTTGTTGAAACTAAATGCAGTTGGAATATCAAAACAAAAAGGAAAAACATTCTTTTCATGAATTTAAATTGTTGGATTCTCATGTCTTCTGTAGTGAGACTGAATTATTCTGTAAGGAAATCCTGGAGATGATATATTGGCTACATTTTTTATCTTGTCAGAAACTTAGAAAACTTGAAGGTTTGTGCAGAAGCTCGAGATCATCAACAGGAACAACCTGAAGGCATCATTCTCTTCATTACCAATACCGTGGTACTCCTCTACTCTTCTTAACACAAACACAAAACATGCAACATTCAGTCTAGTTCTTGCCTGGCTAGCTCTTATTTTGCTAGCTCTGTGGTTGTAATAAAAAGAAGCTCAAGATTTAATAGCTGCTTCAGAATTTATCCATTTCTCTGCTGGGTTTTGTGCCTAAGCTGAAATTTTCACCACTGCAACTGCTACTAAAGTTAGCTCAGGTACGCCTACAGGAATGATGGGCATCACAGTGTTGCCAGCACCCACAACTACTGAAAATAGATGTGACAAGAACACCAAACACATTGTGACATATGACAGTCTACTTTCGTGCATCTGTTGATAATAAAACACATCATGAAGTTGCAGGGCCTTAATAAATTATACTGTAGTCTATAAATGGCAAAAGACCCTGACTCCACAAAGTGAGAGCTGTTGTCCACAAATCAGCTGTTTCCCAACATGTCAAATATTCTCAAAAATAGTGTGAAGGGGTTTTTGAATTTTACCTACATGGTCCAGTGAGGATCATCAGAGTGGCTAGCTGGATCAGATACTGTGTTATTCTGTGAACTCCTCTTTTGGAAACAAAACTGGTACTGTGTCAGCATGTAGGCTGTGAACAAAACAAAAGACGGAACAATTATTAAAACAGATTACAGAAACATGGGGGAGGCACAGACATATAAGCCAAACGGCCTCCCTTGGAGCAAGAGAAGACAAAAGCTATTAATACTTTCTATTGCTGAATAATTTTTCCATTTTTTTTTTTATTTTTTTTTTAATCTGAGAGACCCAGTTGAAAGTAGAACGCAAGTATGCATTTATCATGGTAGAGATCTTGTGCAGTGGTAATAAGATGGCACTGACAAGCCTTTGGGATGCTCACACCTACCTCCAAATGGCTATATATGATCACAGTATTTACAGATGATTTTTTCAAACCCAGTAACCAAACTGGAGTGAAGGTAACACTTTCTCCAAGACAGCACAAATAGTCAGAGAATCAATGAATACCAGGTTGGACCTTTCTTGGCAAAAACACAGTCAAGATGGCCCAGCAAACTGTCCAGCCAAATCTTAAAAGTGTCTAATGTTGGGGGATCCACCACTTTCCTGGGAAGCTGAGTCAGCAAAGCAAAGTTGTCTGGCTTGTGTCTGGAAATTGGCACCTCCATGCATAGAGGGAGATGGGATGCTGAGCCTGTTCAGACTCAAGAGCAGCTGGACATAGGGACAGAATTAAGAACACAGGTTGTCTTTTTCCCCCCAAATTATGCAGTCCTTCAAGCTAATAAATTTAATAAGTTGGTTTGAAATATTGTTTTTAAGGTAAAAATGTAGAAATTTAGTAAAATAGAATTCTTAATATACCTCATACATTATATATTCAGCTGCATTTAATATACTGATGCTTTTAAAAGTTGACAGAGGAAGCAGAAATATTAATAATTAAAATGTAAACAACACACTTTTCTCTGCAGAAGTTGTAAATTTCTAAAGTCAGAAGTGTAGGAGAATGATCAACCACTGACCACCTGCAGGCGCAGAAGACCTTCAGAAGAAATAGCAAGGAGGGAGAGCTTAGCACTCATTCAAGGAAGCTTTTGCTGCCAGGGAAAAGCCTTAGGGTGGGAAGGAATTAATTCTGCAGGATGCTGTGTATGTTCTCTTTATCTGTCTGCTGAGAAGTAACTCCCTTGCTACAAGTGATAAAATTCTCCTGGCTATGCCTGGAGGCTCCTGCCTGGAAGGCCAGGCAGGCCATAAAGCATAGGGGGAGAACCCAGTCTGGGCTTTCATTGTGCATGTGAAAGGTGTTATAAAAGCATCAAACTGGGTTTCTGTTTTCACCTTTTTGGCCAGCCGTATTGATCATTTAGATATATATTGCAGTGTTCTTGACTGTTAAAATAAATTTTCTTTAAAACTTTAGCCATAGCCTGGTGCTTGGGGTTACCCAAGCATGCATATCACCACCATATTCCCTTCCATTATATATTATACATGTATACCATATATGGTATATAATTATTTACAATATTGTATTCAATGCATAAGATATTTAAATTTGTATTTATTATATAAGTACATAAATATATTTTATATAAATATAATTATATATAATATATAGTAAGTAGAACCATGTGCCATTATTATCCCATTTATTACATGCCATTGCAGCCTAAAGCTTAAAGACCCTTTTGAATAACACAGAAGAGCGACTCTGAATCAAGGTGTTCCACATGTTTGCGCAGCGTAATAGCCTTTACCAGAATGCCAAGGGATTTTACTCCCAGGTGTTACAAAAAGAAGGAAGCAGACCAGAGAGGGAACGCATTGGCTGTGTTAGATGTTCGGTTTCTCAGGAGAAAAAAGCAAACCAGAAACCAAACACAAAACCAAAACTACAAAAACAAGGCTGAGATTATCAACAAACAAGGCTAAGACTATATTCCAGTTAATTTTTGGAAGGGAAGAAAATACACATTTACTACACATGTACACTGCTGCACACCAACACAGCACTTGTAACACATCTCTGATATACCATTAACTATGAAGATCTCTCCCTCCTCTGGTAAAACACTCTCCTGGAAGACAGCCATTCCCCCCACGAACCATACACAGTCAAGAAGTGCAGCACAGTGGAGTGGAAGGAAGCTGAACACCCCTTAAACCAAATGAACAAGACAGGCTGCATTTGAATGAATGAAAGTAAATCATATTAAATAAGGCCTGAATACATATTATTTGTCTTACAAACAGTGCCAAGCAATCCCTAATTAGAAAGAACCTGGATGTGTCAGTGCAGCAAACCCTTTCACAAGAACAGGCTTTGATGCCCTCTCAGCTCAGATCTATGTTTAGGTGAGAGACAATCACTCCAAATCCACTTCCTGAAACATTTCTTTTCCTAGGCATTTCTTGGACTAGCTGTTATACCACTACTCTAACACTCTGCTCTTGCCACTGCTCCCAGATAGGCAACGCACAGGGAGCTCAGCACAAGGAAATGTGTCTGCACTGAGGGTCACCATGCAAAGAAAGCAAAACTCTCAGAAACAGAGAAGGAGGAGCAAGGAAGGCTCACACGTATCATTTATCTGCCTCCCGCCTGGAAAGGATTTTCAGCCTGTAAAGTGATGCAGAACCTTTGTAAGGATGTTGTAGAGCCCCCAGCGGGAGAACCTGATCTTTGGGCTCAGGAAGAATGGTTTCAAACTTTCAAGCAGCAGTTCTGATTTTAGTACTTTGCTCCAGTGATGCAGTAGTGAATCTACTCCCCAGTAATTCACTTACATAGTAAAACTACAATTTGAACAGCATGTGCCAATTTTTGTTTAATTGAGGTCCCTAAGGGTCCTTAGTGAAATGCTTACATACCATCAACAACATGAAACAACGAGAAGTACACTTAAAAACACTTAAATGCTTAAAAATTTAATTGTTCCATTATTTTATACATAAAGTATAAAGGCTGAAAACCATTTCTCATTTATACTATTAATGAAGAAAAACAATATTAAAAAGTCTGCTTCATGATCAAAGTTAGTTAAGCCACTGGTAAACTTTCAAGACTGCAAAACAATTGAAAAGATAAGCCTCTTTTTAGTTAATTGATACTCCTTTTAGTTGAGGAATTGCAGTTTCTGACAATTAAAAATGGAATTTTAATAATATCCCTCTCATCAAGTTATGTTTTTAGTTAGCAATAACCTATTATTAAATTAGCTTTTCAAGCTATTATCAATTAAAAAAAAAAAATCTTCCCCGTAATTTTCTACCATATTTTAATTTTAGCCATTAATATCAAGAATACAGTTTAACCCCCCTAATAATGCAGGTTCTGTCTTAGAGTTTGGGAATTCATTGCGTTAATTTATGATAAACTAAGTCTCCTAAAATAAGCTCATGCTGTTTGTATATTCAACTACAAAGCTAATAAACTCTACTCTTCATGAACAGCAATCAAAACCAGTTGATAATTCAGCTTGAACAGTGCAGGACATCAAGCTCCATTTGAAGCAACCATGTCAACAAACCTCCCCCAAACACCAACCGAGTTATCAGCATGAATCCTGGACCTATTTAAGCAAAGATCAGCCAACTCCAACCTCAATTACTACACCTGTGCATCAATATTTAATTTGAGGGGTACTTCTAGGCACTGGCATTCAATCTGTGTTACAAAACTGTGAGATTGGTCCTAGCAGGATCTTAGCTTGGGTGTGGTTTGGGAGGCAGCACAACCAAGTAATTGGAGTCAGGCTCTGCATTTGTGGGCATGTAATGGAGAGAACTGAAATTGGTGGTACCACAAATACACCTGTGATTATAATAAAAGATGCTGTTGTCTGTGTAGGTGCTCAGTGTTCCAGGTACATAAATGAAAATCATATTGTATGACATGCATGGTTCCTTTCCTACATTCATGAGAACCCCTATTTAAAACAAGAAGAACACTTGTGAGCTGCCTTTAGCTTTTTATTTATTTTTGTTAAAAACTCACTTGAGACTTGATTGTCAGAAAAGGCATTTAAAAAACAGAACTACTTCTGTAGAAATCAAAACTCTAGATACAGTCATTTCTGCTCTGTTTTCTTGAGAAGACAAATCTGCATGCACTGATTCAACACTGACAAAATGAGTTCCTGTGTTTCGCCAAGTAGGTTCCCTACTATAAGAAATAAAACTCACAGACTGGTAAAACTTTATACATAAAAAGGCAAGAATTTCACCTGTGTATCAAGAAACAAAGGTGATCTCACAGGTTGGGGTTTTTTTGTTTAGTTTTGTGTGTTTGTTTTTTTTTTTAATTGACTTCGTGCAATTTTTGCCTTATTGCGACAGAAAAAAAGGCCTCGAAAATTTGACTTAATTACGTATTTGTATTTTCTTGCTTTTATCAATACTACTTCACATCAAGTTTGTTATCTTCAAAAACCCATATAGATGAACCTACACAGATAGAAGCCACTTTAATATTTAGTGAATAAGAACAAGATGACTAAAATTTAAAAGAAAAATCAGAAAAAAGGCATATTACTTTATTAGCTCTGCATCTTCTCTTTCCAGTGGATATTAAAAGGCAGAAAATATTTTAATTCTAAACTTCAGCCGTGAAAAAGTCTGCAAGCTGAAGTATCTGTGCCTTGCACTTTCACTGGATCTCATTAGAAAGAGGTTAGAGTGATACCACTCTGGACCAAGTCAAGATCAAAGCTGGATGGTAAGAGATTGAAACTGCAATGTTTATACACTTTAAAAGTTCCTCTCCACTGATATGACAGGAAAACATTCAACATCTAGCTCAAAACAGAATTTCTTTGCTGGGACAAATCTAATACCACACAAGTTCATTCAACTTGTCAACTTCTATTTCTTCAGGATGACTGAAAACAACAATTTTATGCCCCTTTCATTCAGTTTAACAGAGATAAAAGTTAATTATTAATATTCTGAATTAAGACAGTGTTCATGGTGAAGAAATTACAATTCTTAGTACTGACTTAGCCAACTCTGTTTTAGCTGCTGAATAACTAGAACCCTTCATTTTGTTTTGAAGTTCAGAGGACTATGGTGAAACAAAATCCAGACATTTCAGATATAATTTAATTTGGGTAGTCTCATAGCTCAAAAATTGTTCAGTCTAGACATGTCACATTTATTTCACTCTAGAATAGTGACTTAAGTGTTTTATTGGCAAAGTTGAGTGGCTGTTATGGAAATACTCAGATCTGCTCAGCATAAAGGTGTTCAACTCAGTTCAGTTCACAGAGAAAACATCTCGTAAGTACACTACAGTATCTAAATATAATCAGTAGAACAAGCTGTTAGGAAAAAGGAAAACATCAGGAAAAAAACCACTAGGAGAGTTGTTCAATCGAACTGCTCTTTATTACTCATATTCTCTATATATCTGATACATAACCATGAAAGCTTTTTTTAAAATTTGAGAAGTTATTAGAATCTCCTTAGATTTTTATTCCTTCGGGTACCTACTGATGCCTGACTTCTAGCATCTCTGACACAGATTTTTTTTTTTTTTTTTATGCTAAAGGTTCTTAAATATCACATATAATATTACATGACGCTAGCAGATGATAATGGTTAAACAGGACAAACCAGGAAGCTCACTATTTGGTATACAATCATTCGCATTAATAGTTTAGGAAGTATTCCCACTTAATTTTAGATATCTTTGCAGTTACAGGCACCTACCCCTGAGCTGTACAGACTCTGCATAGTCAATGCACGAAAAACTGCCACCCCAAAGGACTATTCAACAATCCTGATGAAGTCTAGTTGCTGGCCCTAGGATGAGATGTAGTAAGCTTTAGAAGCATCTCATGTCCAGCATCCATTGCACATCACATCTAAACATGTTTTGATTAATCCCATCCTAAGTGTTAATCTGTCATGGTATCTGGAATAACTGTTTTTACAATTCCCTTTCATCCACTGTTTAGTCTGTAAATATTCTGATCCATACAGCCACTTAGAGTAAGATTAGGCTCCACTGTATATATATATATTTTTTTTTTCATGGGAAAAAACCCCACATACCATACTCATGGAAGACAGCCTTATCTGAAAAAGATGTCCTGAGCAAACATACTGCTCCGTTTTTTCCACATGGAGTTTCACTATTAACAGTTACTCAAAAATTTCAAGATATTCATGACCTCCTTACTGGCAGCCATCTCTCCATCTAGCTCTGCCCCTGATAAAAATGTTTCTGGCATCCTGTATTTTTTAGTGTCCCTGATTATTCTAAACAGAAGAAAAAAAATAAACTTCATGAAACATTAGACACTTCAACATTTGAGGAAATACTTGGGTGTGAGTTATGTGCACAAGATACATGTCTGGTGTGTTAAATATGAGGGAGTAGGAAAGCATAAGTAAAATTTTGGATAATCATAGGAGGCAGCCAAATGCACAGTGACTAATATGCTGCTTTATCAGTTGGAAGCAGATGGGCTTTTCTGAAAAGAGGTGGTAAGTCTGTTAATGAAAATGTGCCGCTGGTTCACTGGGGTACCCAGGTAGGAAATGTCCCATAATTTGGCCTTTCCTAACTATGCCTGCCAGAGAGTACAGGAAAAATCTCAGTAAGTGTGGAATTCTTTCTGAACTCTAGTTTGTATCAAGGATACACAAAATTACCCAACAAATGTCTTAATGAAACTTCTGATGAGAAAATATGGGATTAATGAAGGTGTTTATAAGGACAGAGAAGAGACAATCTATTGGCAAGAGGTGCAGTTATCTCCTACAGTCACCTACCAAAATCCACTCTGCTATATCAAAAGAGTTAACAGTATGCATATGAAAACCTTAAACAACCCTTACACAAACCCAGACAGTGGCTTGAATGCAGCTTTTATATTCAAATATATAAAACTATGTCTCTTAGTAAAGGAAAAAGGTGTTGAAATGTGAAACATCCAGCTCCTTTTACACTCAAGAGCTATAGACAACTGTAATTGCATCTTGCTGAAATTAAATCTCCTTATCCAAGAAGTTTCACTAAATCTATTTGCTGAACCAAAGAAATGGATTTATTTTCTCTTCTTCTTTTAAATTAAAGAATAATATTAAACCCTTACAGCTCAGAAATCTTTCTAAAAATGCCAGGGGGTGAAGGTGTGACTCGAGGCCAGGTCCACCCTGACTGTACACTCGCCGGCTCTAAACCTGCCAGCTCCCACAGCACAGCCCTGCAGAGCCGACAGCCTGGCATGTGGGCACCTGCCCAGCTCCAGCCTCAACTTCAGCTCTTGTGGAGCAAGTGTCTTCCCATAGTGGGGTCAGGACCCTGGAACACTGCAGCAGAGGTGCTCACACCATCTCCTGTGGATATTACCGGGCACTCAGAAGGTCCCTGGGAAGGAAGAAAGTGATGTATGCCTCAGGGACAGCAGCAAACATGGCAGCACTGACACACCTCCAGAGCAAATGTCCCCTAAACCAATGAAATAAAATCAGCTAAAAGGCCTTGGATTTACTTCTGTTCTGGGTTTCCATGTCCATGCTGCAGGGCCCCCTGTGAGCACAGGTGCTGTGCTGGGTGCAGCCTATTCCAGCTGCCCCCAAGGTACCCACTGCAGGGCATAGATGAGCCCTGCAGCTGCACTGGCACTGCCTCAGAGAAAATATGTTTAGAAAAGAACAAAGCAATTCCAGGCAGTCTGCACAGGAGTAGGTGGCCATGCCCTCTGGGACCTGTGGCCCCCAGAGAGCACAGGATCATCCTGAAGGATGGGAGCCTGTGAAGGCCCCAGGTTAGAACAGGGAGCAGCACAAAGAAGAAGGAGTGGAAGAGAGGAGATAGCATGCACTGATCACAATACCTGACCCTGCTCCCAATATGCCACCACAGAAGCAACTCAGCAGCTCCGGTCCATGAAGGGTTGCTTTTTCGATGTACTGGGTTCCAAAGTAATGCCACAGGCTACAGTTCCATACAGAATCATAGAATATTCTGAGTTGGAAGGATCATTGAGTCCAACTCTTAAGTGAGTAGCCCATACAGGGATTGAACCCACAGCTACGACATTATTGGCATCATGCTCTAATCAACTGAGCTAATTCAGTACAAAATGCCCAAGGGATTGGCGTGGATCACAACCCCAGGCTTTACTGGGAGGCTTCTGCTACCCAGTAAGGACAGTTTTGCATGTTCTGGCAGTCACTGCTCTCTTTGATGCCAGTGTTCAAAGGGGCAGGTTGCCCAATTTTGGGTCTCAGTGCATAACACATCTTTGTGTAAAAGCCTAACTGTACTTCAGCTCCAGAACTGAATACATATAGTTATGTACCATTTACATACTACAGCAACACCTACTACAACACAAATCAATGTAGAAAAAGATGCTGATTTTGACTTTTAGCTAAGATTTCTCATTGCTAAGAATGCAGCTTCCTAGTTGCTGTTTTTCTCTGTTATTGTGAACAACCATACAGGCATCAGGGCTGAGGAGCAAAAACTGAGAGAAAAGTTCACTGTGGGGAAATACTCCCAACCCCCTAGGGGGGAACATCATAAGTATGCTTTGGGACTGTAACATGCCTTTGCTCTTGTCTGAAAATCTGTTAACCTCTCTAGATCACTTACAGTGTGGCTTTCTGTGCATCTGAAGTTAAAGATGTGTTACTAATTTTGTATTGACTTAGTATCTAGAACTTCAGTATTGGAAAAGGCAGCTCAGCTATTTCTTTCTCTGTTGATATCTTGAATTATGTTTGAATGTTTATACAAATCAAAAAGCTAAATAGCTTTTGACTGGTGGGGAGAAGGGATGAGGAAGAAAAAAGAAAATTGGAATGATATGTAGGAAGATAAAAACCCTGACATGAAACCTTTATCATGTCACATTCTGTCATTAAATTCACAATTTAATCAACAAATCCAATTCCCAAAATCACAAAGTATACTGTACCATCCCAGTGCTTTACTAAAACTAGACAGGGAGCCAAGGGGAAATAAGTCTGTGGTTTTTCTATCACGGTTTAACTCTTCTGCTCAGATAATACAGGTTTGGCCTTGCACAAGATTTACTTAATTCTGCGTATTAGGAAAAGCTTGGAACTGATTACTACCAAGGGCAGTAGTAATCAACATCTGTTGTAGATATACGTTTACTCACATGAGTTAATAGCAGTAAAACACTATAAACCACTCGAGAAGTATATAAACTCAGTGATACACAAGATTAAGCTCTAATGGGACATCTCTATGAAAGTAGCAGAATGACCTGTACCCGAACGAGGACAGAGAATTGGTGCAGACCAGAAGGTCTGTGCACTGTATGTAGGCTTTGACTTCCACAAGCAATATCATAAGAGCAGGCACTTCTGACTGATTCACTATAATCACTCCTGTGTTGCAGCGCTGCTTTGCTATTCTGTGATTTTACAGGTCATCACAGTAATGGAAGTCCTGTCATGTAGACAAAATGTGAAAGTACACGCTTCTCTTGAGAACTGATGGCAATCCCAGCCACATTTTCTAGCTGGAATAACCATGGCTTTTACCTATGCATGTTTCTGTATTTCAATTCAATCAAAGAGTAGTGTTGTTTCTATACATTTTCAGTAGAAGGGATGTTCCCTAAAGCATAATGATTCAGTTTTTCCTATACATACAGTTTTCACAGCAATGCTTTGGGAAGCAAAGAAAATGTTGTGGGAATTTTGATAGATGATATGACTGCAGGTGACTTAAGATTTTTAAACATTTCAGAAAAACAGGATGCCTCAGACAGGGGAGAGGATTCATATCTGTTTTCTTTCCTGTTACAGGCAGAGGGGAAAGTATACTGCTAACCCATTTTCCTCTTCAAGAAAAGGTTAACAATAGAAGACCAATCTCAAAGTGATGTGAACCAATGCTGCCAGCAATATGAAAATGTTCAGGTACCTAGCTAGATTTTGTAGAAAAATAAATATAATAAATAAAATTAAAGAAAAGTAATCTTTAAGCCAATAACCAAATGCAAAGGTAAGAAGAAACGTAGACAGGTTAAACTGGTGGGGACTGTTGGGTTTGACTTTGTTTATGACTGCCTTTCCCTGTAATACAAGATGCGGTGTTTATCCTACAAATAAGTTTTATTTCACATATTTTCTGTCTCTACAGGCACTTAAGCTATTGACAGTAGCCTTCATTTCTTATACTCTCTTTCTGAGGTATCTTGCAATTGTGGCTTTCAACCTTTTATTGTAAATTATACGTAAGGTATTCAGTGGCCCCCAGGAGCACATGAGCAAAATGTTTTGTGAATCTTCTGAAGCAGACATTTACTGAATAATCCTTAAAAACACAGGTGCTTCCATTCCTATGGTACACAATCACATTAGCTTTATGTTTCTGCTGAAGTAATGAAATTCAAGACTCAATAACAATATTAAAATGCATAATTAATTTAGAGTCATTAAAGAACACCAGGATGTATTGAGACAATTAAGATCTTTAGCAGCATTGCCTTATGATATTTGTGCTCCTGGAAGGCAACATAACATTAGCACACCATCAGCCCAAGAAAGGGCTCTCAATGGCATAAGATTTTAAATTACTTAATAAAGACTTTACAGAACAAAATTCTGTGATCATCTTCATGGGGTTCATAAGTCAAGTAAGGTCCTGATTTATTAGGAGCTAACAATGTAATTACAGAAATTCTGCATCTTGCTGACATTATAGAAAATGAGACATAAAACTCAGCTATTTTTCTAAAGGCAGCAAGAGGAAAAAAGTCAAAGCTAGAGTGAAAATCCTCAAAGCTGAGCTCAGATAGCAGTTTTATATTATTAGAAAAAAATGCCAATGCCAAATAACCACCAAGAGTTATTGTGTCTTTATTTTTTTTCCCCTTGCAAAAAATGGGTCATCATAAGTAAGTTTTAAATTAACTGACTTCAGGAGGAATAATACCACTCCAGTGTTATGAAAATGATAGCTGCATCAATTCTGAAAAACACTGCATCTTTTCCGTCAGCAATAACCCCTTTTGCTCAACTTCCCAGACATATAAGAAATGCCCTAAAGAGGGCTGTTGATACCATGTAACTTAACTACTTATTTTATTCTGATGTGAATCATCCTTTGCAGCAGCTTCTCTCCAGGATTAGACAAAAATTCCCCATGGTTGATTTAGATTAAACATCCAACATCTAGACAGGTAACTTTAGGCAAATTGGATTCCACCCAAAACTAAGTCAAGAGTCTGAAGGAAAATCTGGCCTTTTCCTTCTTATAAAGAAGTGATACAGTCAAGATCTGAAGATTTTCCAAGCCAGCAAATATCACCCTCTTCACAGCCACCTGAAAATGGTCTGAAATCTACTGATTGCTAAACTGAACTTCTAAAGTTTTTATCAAGTCTGCCAAAGAATACAACTCAGTAGCTCCTGTAATTGTACATGATTTGTTTACCTATTTTTTAATTAGCAATATTTATGAACAGAAATCTAAGTATTAAGAATTTATAATGAGAAAATGAGTTCGATGTCATATACAGGAACAGCTAATGTTATATGGTTAGACAGACAGAAAATCATAACACCATCAACCTTTGTAAACATATATCAGTGGAAAAATCAGTTGGTTTCAGGATTCATAATTAAACTTTGGCTTTGCCAAGAACTCCACCAAAGACAGCATGTTGTTGAACTGAACTCTGAAGAAGAAAGGAGAGTAAGGTGTTACTCTGCACACCTGCCTCACTCTGTGTTCCAAAGATAATACATCCCTTAACCATCCTTATCCACAGGAAAGAGAGTGTCCTTGCACTGACCAGATTATTAAGAGAGCACAAAGCTACAATATCACCCTTTCAGCATCACTCACGACACCTTTCTTTCAGCATAGGGGCCTTGGTCCTCCAGACATCTTCCCCCCCCTGCAAATGTAGGTAAAACATAGAATAGCTACAACAGGCATTAATGCAGCACTCTTATTTATTTTAAAACATTGTTGCCAGCCATCAAATATATTGTTTACAGGCAGGAACACTAGCTGCTTCAACTCTAAATGTTATCATATTCCTATATTTTATTTTATTAAGAAAAAATAAATTGCCTGTTTGTGTGTTTTTACAGTTCAGGGATAAGGTCATAATCTTGTTCTACATTAAGTCAGTGAAAGAATTCCAGTGTCAACACTCATGATATAAAAACAATGGAAAAAGAGAAGCAAGCATTCCTAATTGCTCGATACCAGTACTATTCTGGAAGAATGTTTGGCAAAGCGCTGCTAAAAACTGATTCTACTGTCATCTATTCCTTTAAGTAGTACAGTTTTCTTATGGGAAGCTAAATTAATGGGAATATCAGTTCAAACTACAGGGTGGTTTTAGTTTAATAGCTAGTAATTTTCAAGGAGAGCCTTTATACCTTGCAGCAAATAAATAAATAAATTCCATCTACAAAACTTTTTTCCCTGCCACGGAACTTCAAACAAGTCAACTTCCCAAAACCCCACTATTTGTGTGGTCACACAGTATAAGAATAGCTCTTGCTCAGCCCAGCAAACAAAAGGAACAACTGGCAACATTTTAATAAGCCTGTAAATTCAAAAAGCAGTGTGACATTATGAAAAGTGTGCTGATGTCTCAAACACTAATATATGCATTAGATGTGAAAACGTCACCTATTTAAAAGCATACCACTCTGAAAAAGAAGAAAGCAGTGTAAGGAAACACACGATGAGTAACAGTAAGGGTCCAGCAATGTAAGCTCCCAGGTGGAGCTTATAAGACTTCAACCAGGTATAATCATCTTATTTCAGGCAGAGGGTTTGTTTACTTGCAAATATAAGTGAGGTGCATTTCAAAGCAAAGTTAGTTGAGACAGAGATTTGCTATGGTGGGCAGAACAGAATTTTAAAACGGATATTACTCTAACAATTGCTTTTACTTAAAAGAAACCTATCTTTTCACAACTCTAGCATTCAAATGATTCACTAAACTCATGATGCTCTCTCCAGCAAATCTATGTGCAACCAATCTGTGGCTGTTTACTTCAGACACAACCTTTTCCCTAAGACTTTATACTTCAATGAAGACACATGCACCTTGTTTGGAAGAAGAGGGGAAACTCCACTCTGAACTACTATCTTCCAAAGTTTGTTTCTGGTCTTTTTAACATAACGCTTACTAAATGATAGGGCAGATTTGCTGGGTTTTACTGTAGTTTCTTCTCACAAGTCTGAAATTAATAAAAACACTGTAAATTCACATTAGATTACCAGAAAAATGCTCACCATCAACTTACTCTGCTGCTCTGGAGTGACAGGTTGTTGCCTGTATCCTTGCCTCACAGTAATCCAAATTACCAAGTAAATCTGCTGCAACCCAACTACTCTACTCAACCCAAAGCTCATCTTGAAAGGAAAAAATACAAGGAAAGGAGTCCCTCTTTTCCACTTTCAAATACACCGTGCTCAAGATGAAGAGTCAAGGTCACTGTTTCTTAAAAGATGATGTTGATGAAATTCTGCAGTACATCTATGCATAGCACTCATTCACTCCTATACGCAAAAGCTTTTAGGGAAAGTAAAAAAACCAAAACCCAAACAACTCAACCAAAAACTAATGAAATACTGCATGAGCAGAGAATTTAGTTGATCCTCAATTTGCATTGCACTGTTGAAAGGAATTTTTAGGCTTTGCTGAAATAAGGCTGCTTCAGCAACACCCTGCAAGTCTTGATGTCAACCTGTTTGTAGGGCACAGCAGTTCCCATGGGCTCCTCACACAGAGCAGCGAGTCTCAAGGCAGGATTAGTTCCAGAGTAAAAAGAGGAATCACATCTGCACTCCAAAACAAAGCTTCACGGAGAAATTTCCAGTTACACTTTTCTTTGTTTTCCTTTCCTTGCCTTTCTTCAACACAGGAACATTTTCCCCCTAACTTACTATCTACACACTTTTCAATCTATTTCTATCTCTTGCTTTAAGAAACTAGTTTGCTGAAATCTCCTGGAATAATTGGTAAAATGTCAAGATTGCTACATGTTTTGCAGTGGCACATTCCAGAACATTGCTCTGCAAATCATATCAGAAAATAAGTTGCACTGTAGCTCATTCGCTAAAAGGAAATTAAATTTTTCTTCTGTCAGGGAACCACCAAGTTTCTTATGTTCAGATTAATTGGATCTAAAAACTTTAATTTTCCAGACACAGGATGGAAAGATCAGCTACTTGGGAATTCTGTATCTGTAAAAATAAAAGTAAAATTATAAGAAGGTCCAAAAAACCCCTTTTTATCAAATCTATAACATCAAGAGTTAAATATAGATACAAATAAAGTAATAAAGCAAAACAAACAAATAAAAATAAACAAGGAAAGAAATTTCATCTCTGCATAGTATTTCAACTGATTTTGAGGAGTGTTCTTTTCCATCTGACCAGAGAAGTATCCAGCTGAAATCTTGTAAGAATTTTAATTGTGAATCATTATTATATACAAGTTCTTTACTGGTTCAGCAATGAGAAAAACAGCAAATTCCTACCCAAGCTTGACATATCTTCCTACACTAATACTACAGCAGGGAGCAGGGAAAGAAACAAAGAAGGACAATTAAAAAGATTGTCTCACTTTTCCTGATGTAGTCTTGGATTTCATCTTTTTCACTTGCATCAATAAAAAACAAGTTCCTCTTTACAAGATTACTTAAAGTTCTTTTTATTGGTAAAGGAATCACAGAATCCAGCCCTATGGAGTCTTTTCAGTTCAGATATTAAAAGTATTCCAGTTTTATATGCTTATTGAAAGTGAAAGAAATTTTTTTTGAACTTTCCATGTTTTAGCTATACTCAGGTATTGATTTACACAGAAAAATGCTGCATTTTGAAAAAAAAAAATCAAGAGCATCTTAGAAAATATTTGTTTCAGTAAGGTGTAGTTTAGGGCTTAACCTTATATTTTTTTCAATTTTCTTTTTTTTTTTTAAATGTGATATCTAAACTTCTTTAAGTCTTATCTTTAGTTTTCCTTTGTTTTTTTTTTTTTTCCTGTCAAGTACTTATCAAGACAACAATCTTGATTATCTAAGACAATAATCAGTGACAAAAAACAGAAAGCAACTATTTTCCAACTAACTGTCAAGTCCACTTTTATGGTTAGGTAACAACAATTTAATTGACAAAAAGATATGCTCTCTATTTTCAGGTCTCCTGTTACCATTGTTAACATACTAGGCTGGTACATGTTTTGCAATCTTGAATATTACGCATCACATTTACTTGAAGCTGAAAGTCCATACTATAATAAAAAAAAATATGTAGCGGAGTTGTACTTACAGATAATTATTCTCTTTCAAGATACCTGAAATCACACTAGGCTATATAGCACCCCTGGTAATCTATTTGTAATACAGAACAGCAGCTCAAGAACACATACCAAAAAAAAAAAGGAAAAATTAGCATGCAAACAAAATTCACAGAGAGTAAATTTTCATTTCCAATTTAAAGTCAAAGTATCTAAACTTTCCTTCCCTTTGCCTCTCCTATGAGCCATGTTACTCTAATAATTTGTGGAATTATTTGCTACAACTTATGCATTTGAGGTTTTCACATGTTGCTGTGAAACACAGCAGCCATCACAATGGAATACCCAACTGTCCTCACGCCTTGGGGATATGCAGCATATTCCATTTACACCACACATTTGCAGCTTACAGCTGGATAATAACCTGCATCTTTGGGCTCTCTGGCAATATATAACATACAGTTCATTTCATATCCAAAGGGCACTTGGAGAGGACACTGAATTTAAGAGGCCAAGAAACCACTTCATTATGAGAATAGCTCAGAAGTTCTTCCAGCATGTCAAGCCCAGCTGTCTAAGAAGCCCATCAAGAGCCAGATGTTAGAAAATATCTTGGAAGAACTTTCCATTTGCATCCTGTGATTGCCATCCAAGAAGGAAAAAGGTGGAGGAACCACCCGATGGGATAGAATAGTTGGCAATTCCTGCAGAATTGTATCCTGATCAAATGATTTTCAAATGTGTTTGAAGTAAGGGATGAATATTAACAGTTAACTAATGATGGACAGCATATTTGTACCTAAACAGTTAGCAAAATAAACACATTTATTTTGTTTGTTTTTTAATCTTGCATATTAGTTACATATTTTTGCAATAGAATAAACGTAACTTGCTTATTATCACAGCTAACTTCTGGGACATTATGAACAACTTGGATGCTAAATGTGATGGGAATATTTTATTTTTCATTTGCATTACTCCTGTGTTTTATTTTACACAAACACAGAATTTTTCTTTCACCTGTGCCTGGGGATACATATCTGCAATGTTTATAAGATTGCTTAGCTGGTTTACAAGCAGGTAATAAACAAGTAGTGCAATGGAGAGATGGACTACATATTTTGAAAATTCTAGATAATTTTTTTGCTCAACTGTCAGAAACAATACCTATGAATGTACATATATACTTAAAAAGAGACTTCTTAAACTATACTGTCTTCAGTTTTTGTGTATTTTACATGATTTGCCAACAATTAATAAAAGTGTGTATTTCTAGGGAATTGCAACTGAATTCTACAGTTCACACATCCAAAAAAAGCAGTTTGTGTAAATGTACATTTAATTCATTAACTACAGAAGAACCTCGTCTTGGGGAATTTGTCTTGTGTTACAAGTCCCCAGAGATACACATGGAGCTCAGATGAAGAGACAACCCATAACCCATGCACTGTCCTTGAACCAGCATTTCCATCAATATTTTACTACTCATTTCTAAAACAATCAGAAAACTTTCCCTTTGAATTGTGACTTCAAAGAAATCAAAGTTTTGGATCTAAAAAAGTTTTCTGCTTATACACTTAATCTAATAAAAAATAATATACAGGATCATTTACAAAGTGTTCTCCTACAAAGGATGGCAATGTCCTTGGAATCTTTCTTGTTCCAAGCATCCCTGGGATCATCATTAAATACTGGCAGCTTAAAGACTACCTCTACATATTTTTCAAATCTTACTCCAGCTCTGACAAGATAAGATGAAAGAACAGTGTTACTAGCCAGGCTCAAGGGTGATGGCAGTCTAAAATGCAGAGCACTTTAGTTATGACAGGATTTTTTCAGAACAGAATTTTGAGTGGGTTTTTTCTGTTCTTGTCAGTTTAGTTTTTTGGGTCCTTTTTTTTTTTTATGTGTGTGTGTGGTTTGTTTTTTTTTTTTTTTTTCCATGAAGTAGGATAAGAAGTCATAAAACAACATAAGTGAATGGAAATGGACAGTGTTTTCTAAAGAGACAGCTGAAGTAGTCCAGGAGATATATAAACAAAATGAATATTATAAAATGCATGGGGGGAGGAAAAAAACCCAACATCTCTCTAATTTTTCTTAAAGAGTCAACACAAAATGTAGGTTTCTTCCACATGCATTGTAATTGATGTAATTTGATTGTAGATCCAATGTTTTCTCTCTGCAACTCTGCTTTTTCTTCTTTATGGTTGTTTTTTTTAGCATACTTGATCAAGTGAGTTTCTCCCAAGGAAGCTCACAGCAAACACATAACCAATCCAGTTGCTGCCCAGTCCAAGCAAGGCAAGCAGCAAAAATACTTTCTTTTCCCTCACAAAATTAAGTAGAATATAATATTCAAAGAACACATTGAAGAGAAAAGCAAGCAGCTTTTGGTCTGAACCTGACTACATCAAATTTCATGCCACATTTGAAAAGGAGAAATTAGATTATAATGTATTAAAAAAATCTGCAATAATGAAGTCTATGTGTTCTTTTATTCTTCTTTTGCTCTTTGAGTTACTTTCCCTTCCATATCTTTAAACACAATTTCAATCTCTTCATTTACTTTTTCTAGATCTGCAGTATTATACTTTTTGTGGGTGCTCCTAGCAACCTTTAGCCTCTATATAATTTATTTTTCATTTTCATATCCTTCCCCTCTATCTTTCCCTGTTACCAAGGTGCTCCCTTTTCCTTCTTCCCACTAGATCTCAATTCTTTGAGCCATTTCTCTCCTTACTAATTTCTCGATAGCCCCTTTGATAATATCTTTTTTTAGCAACAAGAAGCATCCAAACTACTGCACCAGTGCCACAGTAGTTTGGAAATTATAAAATGTTTAAAAAAGTGCGTTAGGAATTCTTCAGTCACATCCCATTTTGTTGATTTATACTTTTAACTTCTCTATTCTGAATGGGACTTTTCGTAGGGATTATGAAAGAGAGCAAAGGTGAAAGCAGAGGCAAGTAAACATCTTAAAAGTGCTGGAGAGAGTTTGCAAACAGTTATCTCAAAACAACAAAAAACTCAAAACATATTCCTTTCATTCTCAGACAGTTTTCACTGCTAGATGTCCTCAGAAGAGAAAGAAGTGCCTTGCAATTCAGTCAGGTCACAAAGATCCACCACCATCATGTCCAACGGAATGCAAGCAGAGCTAAGACTTCTTTTGTCTTCAAGTAGGGAATAGGACACTAAAAATAGTTTCCCTAACAGTGTCAAGGAGAGAAAGAGAAGATAACACATCACTTCTGCTCTAATTTACTTTTTCAGTGTATAGGCTGGTTATTTACTTCTGCATATGTCCCTTATAAAGTATGATAAAAAGGGTACAAACCTGGTGCTGAGGCAGACCTGTAAGTTCTGAACTACAACTAGGAAAGCCCATAAAGAAAAACCCTGGGAATCAGTGTTGATATAAGCACAGGAAAGAGAAGAGCAAGTACAGGAACTATTATTCAGGGATATTTACAGATTACTAATGTTTTAGAATATAACATTTGAATAGAAACTAGATATTCCATTTGCTTTCACACACCTGTTAAAAACATAATGAAGAAAGAAAAATTAAAAAAAATCCAACCTTGCTTGAAAAATTAATAATAAAGGCAAGAGGATATAATCTGAGTTACAGAGAATATATCTGCTTCCTCAGATGATAGCATGATAAATCTTGACAATATATTTAACTTTCCAAGACTATATTCAGATCAAAAATAAGATATAGAAATTAGTATACCTTGCCAAGGAAAGGCTCGTCAGCAAAAGGAAAACATCCATGTGGATCTGAAAAAACTGCTAGGTGTCATTAAAATGCCTGAGGAGATTTCTTTCAAAGGAAGTTATAAAAATCAGATGAGTCAGTCTGAAAAAGAACTTGCTGAAGAATCAGAAAAGAGTAGAAAGCTTTGAACACCTAGCTGACAATTTTTTTGACAGTCTTCTCAGATTTCTCGTTTTAAGACATGTAGTCCACTATGTGCAATTAAATCTCTTATAACAAACCAAAACAACTTCTTCCCAACCATATTTATTGTAAGCAGCAAGGCAACTCCTATGTAAAAAATGCTCATTGTTCACATTTACCTTCAATGCTGGTTCCAGGAAAAAACTGACATCCAAACACTGAAATTTCAGAGTAATAGCAAATTAACACACTTCAAGAATATAAGAAGTGTATGTAAGATTTTTTTTTTTTTTTTTTGGTACAACCAAGTCCACTTGATATCAGCAGACTGATTTTTTTTTGCATTTAAATCAGATTAAAGTACTTAACCCAAAGATACTAGTAACTAGTTTCAATTGATGAGATACACTATTACAAATACCTTGATAGAATCAGTTGATACTATTGCTGTGATTTGTTTTATATACATTAATTGATTTTTAGTTCTCGACATCAGCTTTTCTATCCATTTTGAAATACTGTAGGGAAAAAAAAAACCAAACATTTATTCCAGCTGTGCCTGGATGGCTCGTATTAAATCACTTTATGTTGCACAGCACTATGCATGTCAAGGAGTATGTTAGGATAATACCTCACTTTCTACAGATTTTCTAGAGCTGAAATACCTGCTCTGTTACACACCCTTAGACAGTACACCATTTGGCCTCTTATTCCAGTGCTCCAGAATGGAGAAAGTGACTACAAGCAGCAGCTTCGCCATTTGTCACAGAATTACAGTATCAGTTGAACTTTGCAGGAAAAAGGCATGACTGTAATTTGCTTTCTGAAGTGGGAACAACAGGCAAATGCCAGCTATAACAGATCGTGAAAAATTATTGAAATGAATGAGAGAAATACATGGCACTGACACAGCTTGCCTTCACACTGAGCTGGTACTCCAGCACAGCAGCCAGTGTCTACTTTGCTCTTTTACGTTTCATGCAGCACTCTCAGAGCCACGTGTTTGATGTCGACTTTTGCTAAGCATCTGACTCCACAAACTGTGAGATGCTCATTTCTGGGCTAGAAATGCCTTAGGCTAGTGTGTTTAATCTTCTGCTTTCACTTCCGTGTGTTTCTTTTTGCTTCTACATGCTGGCTGTACTGTTCTGATGTACTGTGATGTACAGAAGGATAAAGATGGTAGAAACTCCTGAGCACACAGGTTTGAAAAACTGAACAGAAACAAACAAAAGACTTTTGCCTCCTCTTGGTGCAATTATATCTGTATTTCTGGGTAATCCTATAGGGCATAGATCAATTACTCGTGATTAGGAAAATATAGCTTGAGATACTGAAGTTAAAAAAATCTCTATTTAAGAATGGATTCTTTTCTTCCTTTATTAAAAGAAAGTGATAATTGGTAGTACCTAAGGTATTAACATTTTTTATGACCACTACAGAGCTTCAAAGAGTTTAAATCACTTTTTCTTTTTGCTGGTACTGTTCTGTGTCTGAAAATAGTTTTCTGTCAGATTTGGTTAACAGCAGCTTTACTATTAAATGGTTGCAGCAGTTACTCAAAATGTGAAAGTTACATCTTTGTATCAGGAGAAATGAGCTCACAGCTTTTAAGTAGATTTTAACTTCACACACTCTATTCTAGACCTAACTGCAAAATGCTTCTGAAGGATGCCTTAAATTTTGCAACTTATTTCACTTTTGCCAAATGGAGATTATAACCTGTAAGCAATCTCTCTGGATGCCTACAGAAACATTTGCTACAGATTATGACATAAAACATTAGACAATCTCTTGGTAATTTCCTTTCCTCCTTTTTCTACCTCCCTCAAGAAAAAAAGAACCATCAGTCTTCCGATCTGTTTCAGCACACAGCTGCACAAACAGTTTTGCCATAACACAGGAATGGGTGACAGGCAGAAAATACCAGTTCTCAGCATAGCTGGATATGTGTATTGTGAAATCCAAGAGTAATACTTCTTTGAAGTTGTTGGTGCTGCCAAGAGACCAAAGTATTCTTGCCTTTTTACATGGTGTTACTGAAGACAAATGAATTATTCAGAGTTCTTAAAGTTCACCAACTACCTTTGCAGGAACTGAAACTGCTCGATTAGAGAACAAAGCAGAATCTGCTCACTCGAAAAATCTCTCCTCTGTTTACTGTAGAAGCAATTTTACCATTGGCACAGTTACTAACTATTGTTAATAACTCATATTGACACTGCAGAATTATATCCACAAAAGACAGACAAGTCTAGGAAATAGATAAAAACTGGCTAATTATTTTACATGATTAAATATGGAAAATAATCCATTTAAGAGCCCTAGGATGATCTAGAAGCAACACCAGTTAGAAGATAACTCTATGCCCATAAACAATAAATATATCTCACTGGGATTATTAAACACCTGACCTTATGTGCACTTCACCAGGAAAATTTCCATGAGTAGTATAATGGACAAGCTTTATAACTAGGAAAATAATTTGTATATAATGATTTCCAGACCAATCTAATGCAAACCAACTTTTTCTTTCAAATTGGATGGAAGAATCCAATTCTCTTTTTTAAATCAATAAACATCAACTCTACGATTTCCCACAAGGTAAAAGAACTTTTGAACCAAAACGTGAAGCACTGGATTTGATACGGTGCCATTTTGAAATTCAGAAAGACAGTACAGAAGGTCATAATGAACATTTATTCTGAAAATTTACCTGGGATATTCTCTAGACTAGTGAATCTGGTTTTTTTATGTCTTGGGCTGAATACTTGAACAACCACTTGTGGACATTAAATGGTCTTGGACACAATGACTTGTAACAGCTGATTCAAATGTTGAATGCCATATGCATACATGAAGAAAAGAAACAGCCATTGTGAGAAGAGTTTTAAAAGCTTTGAGTTCCGTTCACATTGACAATGGCAAGTAAGCTTGATTACAAAGAGAGGACAAAACCCCACCTACTCTGTTTGAAACTAATCTAACAGAATAGTTGTATTTCAAAATAATATATTATGAACACCAATACTTAGGATAGATTGTTGTATTAAGAGACATATTTCTGTGTCATTATTGCCACGAGATTGGACTGCATGCATCACATGCATCACTTGGAAGAATATTGCCAGGAATCACATTAAAAAGTATGTTAAAATCTTTACCTCACGTTAAATTGCATTGCCATTTTCTTTGCCTCTCAGCATTTTAAAAAGATGGAAAGGTAACAAAGTTACTACACGCTGTACTACACACTTCTTCCCCCTCCATCCCTCCCTTCCCCAGCAGAAATCTTCCAAGACTTGCCTTAATGGCTGGTTGAGAAATTTCTAGTAACGGGATCACTTTGGTTGGAAAAGACCTGTAATATCATCCAGTACAACCTTTAACTGACCTTGTCAACTACACCACTAAGTGCCATGTCTAGTCATTTCTTGAACACCTCGAGGGATGACAATTCCACCACCTCCCTGGGCAGCCCATTCCAATGTTTTACAACACTCTCTGTGAAGAAATTCCTTCTGATGTCCAACCTGAACCTCTCCTGCCACAGCTTTAGACTATGCCCTCTCATCTTGTCGCTAGGATGGGAGAAGGATGGGAGGAGAGGCCAACTCCCACCTCCCTACAACCTCCTTTCAGGGAGTTACAGATAGTGATAAGGTCATCACTGAGCCTCCTTTTCTCCAAGTTAAACAACCCCAGCTCCCTCAATATATGGACTCAAGTCCTGTATCTTACTCTTTGTACTTGAAACTAGTGTAACTGTTACATCACACAGAATAAATCAGAGCAAGTCAAAAGCTTGGTTTAAGAGATAAATTGGTTCTTGGCCGCTTCTGACCATAACTGTGGATGTAAAGTACTTATGTATGTCCCCCTCAGTGTTCCAACAAATCTTCTATATGCCTCTGGATTAAGCTTTTAAAAACATCAACTACATGGCTTGGCTTATATTTTCACAAGCAGCACAGCTGCTAAAGCAATTTTAATCTATCAAATTGTACTAGATACAAGTATTTATTAATGTAGTATGACCTTTGAATAGAAAATTAATTAGCATACATTACCTAAGAAATAGCATGCTTTCTAAATACCTATCTCTAATAACTTTTAAGTTACAAAAAATTGCAGTTCAGTAATTTCCTCTTGTTCTACTGAAGTTTATTTTATACAAAAATCTAATTAAAATTCAGTACTTCACTGATTTTTGTTGCATTCAATGATGATCTTAACCTCTTTTACCCCAAACTGTAAAACATATTACTGACATAAACATATACTTCATAATGATTGCTATTAAGAAGAATGTCAGATCACAGAAACTTTTTTATAATAAGAAAACTATTAATTCTCATTTCTGACACATTTTTAAAAAAGGGGTATACATGAAAATCTAACACAGTTCCAGTTAACTTTAGTGCCCTCTGTAAGGTTTTGAAAATTGAAACATATTAAGTTGCAAACTCAGTAAATTAGCACATATCATTTTAAAAAAATATGCTAAATTCCTCAAATCAGGAAGTCATGATTAACAGCTATTTTGCACTTCAACTAGACTAAAATTTAGGCATTCAGAGTTGCTGGCAACTTCTGTATTGGTAAGACTACACAAGCTGAATGTAGAGTGAAAACAAAACAAAAAGGCACAGAGAGCTGCTTAGGTATTAAACAGAGAACTACATTTAGTCACGTGGCTACATCTTGGCAAAATCCTTTGACTCTTTTGCTGAAGCAAGACACACATTTCTGACAAACAAAATCTAGTCAGTTAAAATTTTGCGTGTCAGCTGTGCTTAGCAAAACATCTTTGACTGCAGTTATGTTAGTGAAATTTAAGTTGTGCCATGTATCATTTCAATTAGATAAAGATTTGGAGAATAGCTAAGCGTTTTTTTTATTGTTTTTGCCATCTTGACTGGTTGTATGCTGGCTGCGCCAACAGTGGATAATGGGAGAGAAATTCCCTGTAAGGAAAAAACAAAACCTCAAACTCAAACCAATCTGATCAGTGTCCACTTTCAATCTGCTGGCAGGAAGATGTGGGGAGAGAGGGCCCTAAGCAAGAGGTGACAGAGAGTGACTCCTTAAAATCAGACAGACAATGGAATTCTCTTATTTAATAGAAATTGAAGGCTTTGTTTGAAAACACCTCATCATTTAGACATTTCTGTATTCGTAAAGAATTTACCAACTCTATTCTTCACACTTATCTGTGACATTATATGTAGTGATGGTTATATTTCAAGTTCTTACTGCTGCTCTAATATTTCTTCATGTGTAATTGAACTTCAAGGTTACATATCTCTGACAACATGCAAGTTCCTATTAGTGATGAGGACACCAAGACACCAAGAATTTCCCAAAAGTAATCTCAGCAAAAGAGAGTTATGCATAAATCATTGCTATTCAAAATGCTCCCTAGAACCAATTTTCCATTTTGTTAGAGCTGGGAAAGAACCTGAAGCTGTAAGTGCAAGTAAGACTCAAAAGCAACATTCCCCCCTTGATGTTGTTACGCTGCTTACATCCTTCCCCAAATTACTCAAGAGGGCACCTGATCAATTACCCCTGGGCTGTCACTAGTCCCTCGGTGCCCTCCCTCCACGTCCCCCCACTGCTCTGGTTTGGTTATACAAGAGAAAAGCCAGACAACATCAGAAAAGCTGCAAGTTTTGGGAATGGCTACAAAAATCAATTATATATTTGAAAACACTTGATATACACAGACATGTATTTGGGATTACTCCCTTGATAAGATCCTTGACAGAGCACTGTGAACTCAGTGCATCTCTGGACTGAAGTATTTCTTTGAAATGACAGCTCTTTCTATCTTTCTGAACTTTGGATGAACTAAGAAGAGATTTCATATATTTCATATCTCTTCTTATAAGTACACACATAGGACATAAAGATATCATAAAAGTAGCGGTCTAAATCAGTTGTCATCATCTGTCATTTTTAATATTGGCATTGCTTTTCCAAAACAGAATAAACTGCTTGAGAATGACAGGTGATCTTTGCTTATGGTATGATTTACACGTACTTTGTCCCTTCCTCTTTTCTCCCATTTGCACTCAGTTTAGTGTTATTACCATTGTCCAGAAAATGCACTCTAATAAAATTTAGCCAAACTGTGTTTTATGTTCAGCCCAACTTTAGCAAAGCCAGTAGGAGCCCTTGCAGTGAGCCAGCAAGGTACAGAGGGTGCTGGGTAAGAAACAGCAAGTCAGGAGCCCCCAGATGCCAGACCAGTTCCCATTTCTCTTGCTGTCACACCAGAGCAAAGGAATAACTGGTGAGTCAGTACCATTTATTTTTTGATCTCTTTACATCAATAGCACCTCATTGTCACACCCACTACTGACTCCATTGAATTAACATGAAAGGCTCTGCAGTATATATTGTATACTTACACCTAACAACTAGATATGACATACACACTTACATATTAAAAAAATTCTCACTCAGAAGGCAAAAAGAGGGAATATAAAATCGCATCAACTTTGGGGAAGTCAGTGAGTTTACATCATCTCAAGAGTTCAAAGAGAAGGGTTTGGAGTCTTGCCTGGGATCTTTTCAAGACTGAAATTTGCTCTGAATAATGTCAGACCAATGTAAATTCTGAGGAAGCCCACTGAATAGATATATATATATCTATATATATATCTATATATCAACCTAACACAAACTGGAACCTATTTCAGGATCTTCCCACACTAGCTATAGAGACACAAATGAAAATACAAACAGGTTTGCAACATAAATTAAGGGAGTTTTGGAAGTATCATTTATCATGACATATCTAAATGTCACCTTCAGTTCATATAAATGTTGCCTAATTAGTTCATATAAATGCTTTTTGGGAAATTTCATCAGCAGTAAAATTTTTAGAAAGGTCAGAATTGATAAGCAGAAGCACATATATTCTTTCTGCCCCCGTTTACAACTAGTCTGCAAAAACAGCAGACAGAAAAACTTGTCTTTGGTCTGTAATGTAAATAAGATAACCCTTAAAACAATGTTTAGATGTATGCTCCAGTCAGTGCTCAGGGGTGACATACACATTATTTCAACTAAATTTTTGAAAAACAGAAAGCACCAGATTATCTTAAACTCCATATTCACTCTCCTCCTTACTCAGTATACTTTTCATTAAAATAGAGAAAAAAATAAAAGTTTTGCCATAGCCTCTACATAGATTCTTCAAGTATTTTGAATTCTTTCTTTCCTAATTACATAGTATTTTTTTTTTAATAAAGCAAAGTTTAGATCATAGAAGCAAGTCATTTCCTGAATTTAATCCACTTTGTCAAGTTCTTTTTACATTTAATAGATTTAAGCACTGCAGGGTTTACCTTTCTGCATTTTAATTCTGTAGCCTGAAAGTAAGCCCATAGTGTAGAGTTGTATCCCAATAAGGCAACCTTAGCAAAGGCTGATAAACAGGCCACAGAACATAGCCACAAATATTTATAACCCTAAATATATCAAAACTCCAATAAGAGGTTTTATAGTTTTTAATTTTCTAGCTATCAAAACTTAGATAAAAGCTTTTGTTGTCTCCAAGTAGCTATAGATGCTTCAAGACTGATTACAATTGTTCTTCCTCTTACAACAAGGCTTGAAACAATTGCTTCTACAATTGGTTTTCAGAGAAATAAATCTAAAATTTCAAATCAATAATGAAAAAAGGAAATAACAAAATATTTTTCAAATTCTCATAATTTTTTGTTTGTTTCCAGAAACTACTTCTCTGAAGCCCCAAAAATAATGACTGAGAATCATACAAATTTGTATAGCTTCAGAATATTTCCAAAGTGAAAGGCCTCATAACGGGATATCCTTAATATTAATGTGAACTTAATCTATCCATCAAAACAAAGATTACATAAGAGCCCTTTAGTTTTCCATACCAAAATCAATTCTGACAGTCATTCATCAAAGAGTAAAAGGGTTGGAGACAGAAAAAAAGCTAATTCTGCTTTCTTCTACATTATCATAAATAGAAAAATTGTAGAGCATTATTTAAAAAAACAAAACAAACAAACAAACAAATGCAAAAACCAGAGGTAAAGAAGCCTGGATTAATACTAATGTTTGCTTGGGTTTGTGGGGTTTTTTTGTTTCTTGGTCCGTTTCAGTTTTTTAATCTCTATTTCATATGCTAGTAATCACCTAGAAATACTAAAAAACATGCTGCATTTGGTTTTGAACTTATTTCAGGCCCAAATCAAATACTGCAGATGCATACCAAGTGTTTTCTGCTTCATCGCTCAATGGAGAGACTCAAAGTCACAAGTGAAGTATTTTGAGAAAGAGGTTACAGTGAATTAAACCACCTGAAATATACAGAATTTCCAAGTTTTTACTTATAATTTTGGCTTCTAAACTGCATTTTTCTTCCACTTTAGTTTCACCACATGCCTATTTTGCATGCATCAAGATGGCTTTGCAGCATCCAGAAAGCCATAGATGAGATTTGCTCCAAAGGTGCACTATTGAACTAATCTAAAACTCTGAGTAGTCCAACAGCCACCAAAAGGACACAGTTCATTTCTGTCAACCACCTTACTCCTAGAATTATTCATCTGTAGAAAAACGTAAACAAGATATCTGTATGTGTAGTCACAGTAGATGTTTACTAAAACAGACTCTGTGACATTTAACATCTGCTTTTGACTCTGCAGAACTGCAATGTCAAACTCCTTACTGTTACGTGACTGTAAGATTAATTTTTATTTGTAGAAATTTGCCCACTGACAGCTACTTTAGAAATAATGAGAAAAGAACAATATTCACTTCAACTGAAGATAGTTCAACTAAAACAGGATTTCCTTTTCAGGAAGACAGCACATTTACATTCTAAGTCTTCTTCACTTCTTTCCAAAACTTGAAAGAAAAAACTGAAGAAAATATTTTAAGCTAAAAAGACACAATCTCCATATCTTTCTTTTTGTGGTGTGCATTATTTGACCAAAAAATGGTCATGCACCTAAGCAGGGACACTTTCCACTAGATCAGGTTGCTCAGAGCTTTATTCAAGCCAGCCTTGAGCACTTTCAGGATTAGTGCATCCCCTGTCCTCTGGGCAACCTGTTCCAGTGCCTCACCACCCTCTCAGTAAAGAATTACTTCCTGTCTGATATCTAATCCAAACCTACCCTCTTTCTGTTGAAAGCCATTTCCCTTTGTCCTGTCACTACATGTCCTTGTAAGAAGTCTCTTTCCAGATTTCTTATGGGCTCCCTTTAGGTACTGGAAGGCTGCAATTAGGTCACCCCTACCTTCCAGGCTAAACAATCTCAATTCTCTCAGACTTTGCTCATAGTAGACTTGCTCCATTCCTCTGGACTCAGTCCAACAGTTCAATGTTCTGTGCTAGGGACCCCAGAGTTGGATGCAGCACTGCAGGTGGGGTCTTACAAGAGCAGAGTAGTGGGGGAGAATTCCTTCCTTTCACCTGCTGGCCATACTGCTTTTGATGCAGCCAAGGATATGCTTGGCTCTCTGGGATCGAAGCGCATACTGCAGACCTGTGTCCAGCAGCACCACTAATTTTGAAAGTGGCAAGTTCCGCTAAAGTTGCAAGATCAAATTGTGTCTGGAGTCCAAAGAAGGTGCCTATAAAAACAGCTTGATACCACTTGTCAGGATGCCAATGCTTAACATATTCAATATGAGCAAATGTTAAACATGTTTAAAGAGTCTTAAATCTCAGTGCTTTTTTTTTTTCCGTTCACGTAGCACTTGATCCTTACTCCCCTATTTTCCCCTCTCCTGTCCCTTCTTGTCTTCTGCCTAAATTGAGTAGACAAGCTTGAGAAGCTTAGCTGAGCTCTGAAGTGATATAATTGCTGTGATAGGCTAAAATGCAGTGAGGAGCCTTGCTTCAGGCCAGGAAGCCCAAGGAAAAGTGACCAAACTATATTAAAGTCACGTCAGGCATGGGAGAGGTTTAGCAGCATAAAAGCTAAAGCACACTCTTCTGTAGCTGATGTATTGTCCACCATATTTCACTCATTGATATGAAAAGCAAACATTGAAGATAGACCTTTCCTTTCAATCCTCTCATCCCATGTTTTTCCAAATGGTTAGGCCATTTGGGAGAATAATTTAGAAGAGCCATTATAAAAGGAAAATAAGCTGATGCCAACACTGGCATTTTTTTGTTTTTGAGAGAGAACACATTCTAACAGAATTACTACACAAAAAGGGAAATTTTAACTTTTGAACGTCAAGAATATATTTTTGTCATTTTTCTTTTCTGTTTTCACAGGTCATTAACAGAAAGAGGGGTAGCTACATATAAAGATGGTCAATTTCCACATGCAATCAAATGTGATGCAAACTTCAGTGATGCAATTTCTCATATAGAAAGATGATTCTAATACCATACTGAATCTTATAACTCCACATAATTTTTTATATGGGGCTTGAGAGGAGCTGAGTGTAACTGATTAGCAAGTTTCAAAAAGCCTAGCCTACTCTTAAGCTGAGAAAAGAACAAAACCTAACTCCTTACTTTTTTTTTTTTTTTTTTTTTTTGCAAGCACCTGAACAGGAATACAAAACACATTCTTTTAATTGTTCTTTCATTCTCATTTTAAGAACCTCCTAACACAAAGTCACTTCTTAACATAAAGACATATGCCATCCTTGTAATATAGATTATAAATTATATATAAAACAATATAAATTGTATTTATTAAAAGTATAAAGCTATAATATACATTCATGTTATAGAAATATAAACTTTATATTTACATATAAAGTAAAACTGGTACCTATACAAACAGAGCAGAATATTAGAGAAATACTGGAGAAAGTTACTATCAAGATGCAAGTATTTATAGCAAATTCTTACAGTTTCCTCTGGTTGCTAAAAATTTTCTGATGAAAGTATGGGGAGGTTTTTTGGGTTGGTTTGTTTGTTTTAAAATTATACATGGATAAAAGTAATGGCTTGCTACAACCAGGTAATTAATATAATGTTATAAAAATGAGGATAAATATTGCATGTAATTATTAGCAGTTATTTACTACATATCTAAATATATTTTCTATAGAATATGTAAGTGAATGCATGTATCTAAATATAATTTCATATTTTTTTAAAGTACAAGCTCCACATGAATTCAGCATAAAACAAAACAAAAAAAAATACTTAATTTTCTATAAGAAGGACATGGAAAAGCAAACCGCAAAAGCAAGAATTCATAGCAGAATCAAATGTAAGGAAAACCGAGGCAACCCCTCTGCAGTGCAGAGTAACATTTGTGCAAATGAGAAAAGGTTGCACTACCACAGGTCACACAGACTGATGAAAGTCAAAGGCTCAGTGACGACACACAAACAGCAGACGCAACTTCAAAAGCACTATAAAATGTCTAGATAAGAGCAGTTGCTCTGGTAAGCAATGCTCTGCTTGTCCTTTGCCCTGGCATAAATAACTGAGCAATCTAACAGTACAATCTGCTCTTTCTTCTGCCCTTACCAGCTGTCCTGCTCTTGCATCACCATGACAGGCACCTCAGCAACAATGAGTGATGCAGGGGAATTTTATCAGACAGAGGTGGAGAATAATATGAACAGCACAACAGATCTTTAAGATAAATCTAACAAAAGGTCAGAGGGAAAAAAGCCCTGCATATTGGTTTGTTGTTTTTTTCTTCTTTTACCTGAAGAAACACACAAAACTAAAATCGCCAAGACAAATCATGTGAATTATGCCACAGTGTGAGAGAAGTCAATATCCTGAAATAACTAATCTCAAGAATTCGTGACGATAGGGAGGTTTGAAATACTCTGCTTTATAAGAAAGTCATCATTCTCTTTACCTACTTTCACACAGGTTTCTGTTATCTCATAATCACTTAATTGAATTTTTCTTTGCTTCTTTTCCGGTTTGTATTTCTTTTTCAGTATTTATGCTGATTGCACTGATTACTCCACAGCTAAAAGATCCATTACTGAAAACAATCCCAATATATCTCAAAGTAAGTATTTATGTTGACATAAGGAAAGCCTTTTTCTAATCCATTATATCCTTGTATTTAATAGAAATCAGTATTCTTCTAGTGAATAGAAATTAATTTGCCAGATAACACCAATCAAAATAGCCTATTTTTAGTAAAAAAATAAGATGACTAATGCAAAACAAATTTTCCTTCCAGGGAAAAATCATCAAACAATATTTAGTCACTACATTGAGAAGCAAAGACTTCCAAAACACCTCAATGAAGTAATTTTCAGACATTAAAATTATAAGGCAAATTACTCCACACAGCTTATTAATAAAAGTTACTGAAAAACACTCAATAAGTATAGTCACATCCAATGATATTTTAACAAAGTGAAAAAGCTTTCAATTTAACACAATGTGAGAAGTTACTGGTGAGGATACCACTGTACAGCATAATTTAAATACACAAGAGAAGGTGGCAGCCCCTCCCTGAACAGATTAAATGAAGTTTAGGCATCAAGCCTCTTTCAAGCCACTCAACTTCATTTTTTTTAGTCAAAACACCCTATAAACTGCAAATGGAAGTTGCTGCATTGTTACTTATAGGTAACAAGAAGTACAGGGAAATTTCACATCACCTGGAGACAAATACAAACTCCTCCATAATTCCTTAAATACCAAAATCAATATTTTTGCTTTCTCCACAAATCACCACTGTAGATCTCTCTTTCTCTTTCATTAATTCAAAGCACGCTGGAAATATATACTATTCTTGCAGGGTGAGAACGTGGGTAAGGAAAATGGGCAAAGATGTAGCCAAGGAGAAGAGCGATGGGCAGGTTTTCTCAAAACCTTTACAGACCTTTGTTAATAATATTTCTGATGGCATGCAGAAATGCTACTTCCAGTTGACTTTCATTTCTGCTACACTGTAACACTACTGCTGCCATGCTTCTTTTTCTCACTGACTCTTCCACCTCTTGCTGCTTCTGTGTGCTGCTCTCTTTCCTTTTTCCCTGCCTTCTGGGCATTACTTTTTATTTTATTATCCTCCCACCCTTCCTCCAAGCTCATTAAAGCCTAGAGACAAAGCAGACAGCTTCTTCAGAGACCATGTGGAAAACAGAAGAAAAAATACTCTTTCTTCTATAGCTTCTGTTAACACAAGATTTGAACCATACAGGTCCTTCAAAACCCCTGAGACAAGTCACTCACAGGACAGCAAGAATAAAAAGCCAGCCAATGGCTGTAAGCAGTATGCACCCACATACGTATGGACTACAGCAAGATAAAAGGGGGGTCACAGTTACCAAATTAAAGTTAACTTGCTTCTCTATATAGAAATTAGGAACATAAAAGGCATTGTTTCTTTCACTGTGCAGCAAGGGCTTTTGTGCTTGAAAATCAGTTCTGCCTCTACAGGTTTTGCCGTAACTTCCTCATCACTTGGCATGCACAAAGTACTGCTAAGAAGCATCCTCTGGGTCATAGAGAGCCAAAATCCTTGAAGCCCACAGCACATCCACAGTACTGCATTTGACTTTTCCAAGCTGCAAAATAGAGAACTGCTGATGATTATCCATCTATTTTCCCTGTGTATTTCCCTCCGGCCATTCACTAAGTGGACAGATGGATGCTGTTCAATAGCTCACTTACCCTCTGTCATTACACCCATAGAATAGATTATGGGTACACAGTACTAATGAGACCCTCAGAAGAAAATATTAAATGTCAGTCACCCTTGGAAACACATAGCAAATTAAAACTAATTTCATATGTACACCACAGAACTACAAATTGATTTTGACATGACCAGAGTAAGATAAAAAGCCTGTAACAGAAAGCAGGAGGATCTGGACTTTATAATTAAATAAAACACAGATGTACGTTAGAAAAAATAACCCAGCTTGGTGACTCAGCTACATCTCGTGGGTACTATTACAATGAATGAAGGCAGCTCCTGGATCAGTACAAAGTTCTTACTCAGACACTCTTCCAAATCAAATTACAAATCAAAATAATAGGAAGGCACCTCAGAAGAGACAGTAGCCTGATGACCACAACTAACACTAATACTACAGCGAGGTGTTTTGATTTCACTGCATCCTTTTACCTTTCTCTTTCCTGCTTACTCCAAAGGTGTCTATCAGGAAGTGGGTCCTTCCATCTCCTGCTGTCCTGAGAGACTCTTGAATCACACATCATAGGAAGTGTTCAAAATCAGGTTTCACTGAGCCCTGATCTAGTGGAAGTTGTCCCTTCACACAGCAGGGGGGTTGGGGTAGCTGGTCTGTAAAGATCCATTCCAGCCCAAACTATTCTATGATTCTATGATCCATGGAAAATGCTGGGGTAGGTTGCAAGGAAACCCTACATACACTTATGTTGCCTGTGCTTACAAAGATTTGGCCTTTCATATAGCAGAAATATTCAGTGTGCTACACAAAACCCATGAAGGGAGACAAACTAATTAGCAACATCACCAAGTAGATGTTATAGTACACTTGTAAGGAAAGAGAAGGCAGAGAACTGCTTGAACAACCAGATGTGCTTGGGGACAGACTCTTCATTTCACTACCCCAAAATTACACTGGTATAACTCTAGTGATATAAGACTCTGTTACACAGAGTAGAGATGCAGGTAGTTATCTTCAACACTCAGTTAGCCTTGTCACCCTGTATTTTACAGAGCTAAGAAGAAAATTTTCTTTCTCCATCAAGGGAGTGTGACCATTATCTGAGTCATAGTAAGACTCCTTTTGATAGTTTAGTGGGACTTCTGTGGCTTGCATACCTTATGCTATCACTGCTGAAAAGAGCATTTCACTGAGAACGCAAACATATCAGCACTGTCAGACTGAGAGGTCTGAAAAAGCTGATGGTTATTCTGAAATATTTTAAGTCATTTCCTCAGCCCTTCTAATGAGGAGCAGATCACTTTTCTTCAAGTGAAAAAAGTATTAATGGTCTTAACATACACAAAATGATAGTTTCTTCAAGAAAAGAAAGTAATTAAACAACAATTATTTCAAAGATAATGCACTACTTTAATTAGAATTCTTTCTCTTATCAGCTAAAGTGACAGAAATCAGCTATGACAATATTACATAAAGGGAAAATTTGAAAACAGCTACAGTTTTGGTATCAAAGCAGGAACTACAGTATTTCTTTCCTTTCCTGAAATGCAGCTTGAAAGAGGCATACCTGAGATAAAATCATCACCTCTATTCAACTCAGTTCATCCTAAATTACGAAATTATTTACTAAAATCTTTTCTAAGGATTGCAAAATATTGCAATGAAGCATACACAAATAGGTTTGAAATGCTATCTATCAGACATTAGCTTTTCAGCAAAGGGCAGGAAAGATGGAGAGGGACCATAAAAGTAAACATCTGGCCTTCTTTAGAAACCAGTGCAAAAATGTAGTTTTCAAATATTTCCAACTAGTGTTAATCAGTTCAACACTTCTAATTGAAACCATCCCAGCAACCCAAAGACCACAAAATGGCATGGAGATATAGCTGGATGAGAAGTTCAACATGACCTGGCAACATGTGCTTGCAGCCCAGAAAGCCAACTGAATCCCAGGCTGCACCAAAAGAAAAGCGATCGTCAGGTCAAAGGAGGTGATTCTTTCCCTCTGCTCTTGTGAGACCTCACCTGGAGTACTGTGTCTGGATCTGGGGCTCCCAACACAAGCAAGGTATTGACCTGCTGGAGCAAGTCCAAAGGAGGAATCACAAAGATGATCAGAGAAGTGATGCATCTCTCCTACAAGGAAAGGCTGAGAGAGCTGGGGTTGGCTGGCTTCGAGAAGGCTCCAGGGAGACCTTAGAGCTGCCTTTCAGTACCTAAAGGCAGCCTACAAGAAAGCTGGAGAGGGACTTTTACAAAGGCAGGTAGTGACAGAACAAGGGGGAATGGTAAACAGAAAGAATGGAGGTTTAGATTGGAAACTCTTCACTGTGGGGGTGATGAGGCACTGAAACAGGTCACCCAGAGAAGCTGTTGGTGCTCTATCTGTGGAAGTGTTCATGGCCAGGCTGGATGGAGCTGTGAGAAATCTGGTCTCGTGAAAGGTGACCACGCTCACAACAGTAATGTGGAACTAGGTGATCTTCAAGGTCCTTCCCAACCTAAAATACTGTATGATATGCACATCACAACATCAAACCACAGAATTATCTGGTTTCAGCTTCTTGGGACTCATAATCTCTCTTCTGAGGCATGAACATTTATCTTTCCTAAATCTTAGAGTTTCAAGGTTTTCTTTACACAGCTAATGATTTCAGAATGAAGAACCATACTACTGTCCTTCTATTCCTTTTCTGCAACAATGTCCTTAAATATTTGGAGCCCAGGACATCAAAGAGAACTGCCACTTCTTTAAACTACCTCTAACTATCAAACCCATTAGGAAAGCTCTCATCCCTTCAAAAGCTTGTCCTGTATGATATGTTTGGGTTATCATTCAGCAGAATTCTATCAACTAGGCTTCATGCACACAGTGTAAGGCAAACAAAAAAGGGAAGGTGGGAGGGAGGGGGAGCCAGCACAAAAAAAATGCTTAGGAATGTAATTTGCCTCCTGGGGCTTGAACACATGTGTCTCTAGAGTGGCGTGACAGACAACAGCTGGTGCCATGCAATGGAGCAGCCAGTGCTGAGAGCAGGGCATGAGCTTGCACCACAGGATTTCTGTTCCCCCTGAGTCCCCACATACCCTCCTGACCAAACCTCCCTGCTCAGTGTGCAGCTTGCCCAGAGAGCAGCCACCCTAGAAGCCTCCACTCTCGTTCAGGAGAGCACCTACATCACTTGTTTTAAGGCCTAAGACAGACTTCTTTTAGAGCTGTGAATGGGGACTGGCCCTGTCTGTGTAAGCAAAAAACTCAGTCATGAGCACGAACAGTAAGGGACATCCATTTGAGAGAGAAGTTTGGGGTTTGGGAATTTTAAAAGGGAAAGAGACTCTTCCTTGGCCAGCACACATCCTCCCTTCCACCGGCCAAGAGGAGGCCACGCAGTCTAACCTAAACAAGCCATAAGTCAGCATTTATGGTCCTGTTCACAGAGCTTCAAACTAACTGCTTTGATTCCAGTACTTCAAAGAGACTGCTTTATTACATGTCTCAGGGAACATTCTTTACAGTTACAAATTCAATTATTTTTTATAAAATACATGTAAATAGCTCAGTCTACAGATATTATATGAAAGAGGAGGGATACTTCCCATCCCATGTTTCCATGATTCCATCAGAGCAACTTTTTATAATGGTAAATAATTTTTAAATCTCACTTTAAATGTCTATTATACTTCAAAAGTCTGCTTATTTACATTAAAGTCTCTCTACATAAGACAAAGCTTTCATCCTTTAAGTAAAAAAAAAAAAAAAAAGTTGGTGACAATAACCCTAATTTCATAATCTTTTCTGGAACAAACTTTCTGCTCAAACAAACAAAAGCCACTCAAATGAAAATGGTTTATATTAACTATTAAAAGGCTGGTGATGGCATGCAAGGGAAGTAACAGAAAGCTTTGTCTTGTACTACTTTGCATATTTAACAATACTCCATAAGCATTCATTCTCAAAGCAAATTCTCAGGAAACTAATAGAGAATTTCTGCTATGGTGTAAGGAAACTTACAAGGCAGATGAATAATCACTATCCAGGACAGAGAGAAAGTGTGGATACAAACCCCGGTATAAAATTCATCTTTCGTCCCTGAGATGCATGGGATCAGTCATAAGCACTTCACCTCCTGGTACTCCACAGCCACCAGCCTCTGGTGTGATGTGCTCAAAGTACCCAGGAGAGGGTAAGGGAGCCCAGAGAAAAGGAAGATGAGGCACGTGTATATGGGCAACAGCTGGAGGTAATTATGCATCCTTGCTCTCCTTTGCATGCAGGATAGAGAGATGACCCAGTAATTCATTACCAGGTCTCCAGCGAGATCTTGTAAGAAAAATGTGCCTAGAGAGCCTGTTATCTCTTGCTGTTGTATCAAGTTCAATTCTATGCAAGAAAAACATAAGTTCAGTCTCAAGGCTTCAGCAAGGCTTGAAGAAATTAGGGCACATTGCTTCCAGTGACTGATTTTAAAACATGACAGAGAACACTGGGAAACATGAGCTATAATGAAAATGAAAAAAGTGATACTAACCCACCTGCTTTTTGACCTGAAATGAAAAAGACCAGACTAAGTGACCAGGACTTGCCATATAAGCTCAATTTTGGTAATGTCCCAACATAGATTCTTTTCATTATACAGACAATCAAAATAGATAAATCTAAAATTAAAGACTTAAAAGTACTATCCTCACCTGTCCTAATCAGCCTAATCTTGTAAATTCAATAAAAAAAAAAAATATCAATGGGCATAGTGGTTGGATTGTACAATTTCTTAAAAAAAGCAGACAAAAAAAATTATCAGACCTGTCATCTCAGTGACAGCACTTAGCACAGACATGATGTGAAAGGTACTTTGCTTCCAAAAAATTGGACAATATGATGCATCACTAATATTCACATAGATTCAACATCACCACGTTTAAAAAGCAAAATTAGCTACAACAGGGAGAAAGGAAAGTCTAAAATGGTTTCCAGTGGGGGTGGGGAAAGTATCTCTGGTTCAACTGAAATCAACAGAGGTTATTGCTATAGCCTGAAGATTTGTATAATTTCAACCTTACCTACCTCCTGGCTTCAGTGTATTAATAATTCTCATGCCCACTCAGAATGCAAGAATGGTATTTTATACACACAACAGGACTTTTTATTGATACATTATTTTTCAGTCTGCACAAAGACACCAGACTGAAATCTGGATCCATGGAAGCTAGCAGAATGCCTGTCCCACCTTTTTTGAAAGAAGAGTCTTGTTCTGTGCTCATTATTCTGATCCTCCAAAAGTGATTTTTAGGAATGAGAGATGTACTAGTGAAAAAGTGTAAGTTATTGACAAGGCCGATTGCTAACATTAAGTGACTTTAACAATTATTGTTTTCTTTTAATTAAACTGTACTGCTCAGCCCAACTAAAACTTTTAAACTTGCGCTATTTCTCCCTGATGCTCAGACCTTTAATAACTGGTCTCTCAATATTCTATAGGTTGTGTTAATAGTTCTCTAAGGCGTTCTGCATAGTTAAAGACCAATGTTTCTAAGCAGCATTAAGAACTCACATCAGACATATAACACATCTCTTAATATTCAGGAATTATGCAAGTAGACTATGGCCTTCTTTGTCCCTTTTATTTCCTGTATAATTATCCCTATGATAAATTATTAATACGATCCTGCATTTTATTGACTCATCTGTACACACATTCAAGGACCAGAGATGTAATACTTTGAATAGTCCAGGGTTGTAATTCATTGTCATTGCCCAAAGAGAAAGTTTTGGTGAATTATTTCTTATGATATCCCCACATAAGAGGATGGGGAGCCATCTCAGGAGAAAAGATGAGTATGCTTAGGTACTTCTGAGATTAGCTCTGCCCCAGAAAAAGTACATATATTTTTCTTTTATTAAAAAGAATCCTGGTGCATATTATCAGTGTAATACAGAAAACATTACTGAGTTTCAGTCATTAACTTTGAAGGGTCAGAAGGTACCTTCTGAGTTGCTGACTGGGGTTCCCTATTACTACATGCACTGAATTACACAACATTTATAATCACAGTCAAGTCGAGTACTTGTAAGGGCAAATCTTACTAATTATCTTTTGTATACTACTGTCAAAGCTCGTTACACTAGCAAACCAAACTGCATATGTAATTAGTAAGAACACAATAAAACGCAATAAAATACTGATATGATGGAAGACAAAGTCTACACAGTCTAGTGCTTAACTGCCTAGAAAGTAATTTAAAAAATCCAAAACAATACAATAGCCAATGTTTTAAACAAAAAATAATGTTTTTATTTTAACAAGTAATCCAAAAAAATTATTTAAATAAATAGCTAGGACCACTGTGTTTGAGTAAGTTGTCACAAAGATTGTTCTCAGTCTATCCTACCAGCAGACTCCTTTCTACACATAAGTTAAAATATAACTATCTGAGCTGTCTGGCACAGCTTTACAACTACATGGAGAAAAAAATGAAAGCCAGGGATGACATCCAGCTGAAAGTCAGCTTGGATGTGCAGCCTGTAGAAAAGTGCCCGAGCACCACAACAACAGTGACAAGTGTGTGGATTAAAAGAATAGACAGCAAAAATCAATTAATGATCTCAGTGGCATGAAAGGCAAAGGCCCTGAGGAGGAAAGAGTGTAGGAGTTGATAGACAGGATGTAGGAGAAAAGCCACTGCCCCTTTTCAATGAAAGTTGTTTCTGAAAGACAGATATGGTGCTTGGCTGCCTGGCATAGGCTTTTCATCCCTGGGATTCCAGAGAGAGCCTGCTGAAGATCACAGCTAGGCTTGAAGAAAGTTACACACATACACACACAAAAAAGAAAGGAAAATAAGGCATGGAAGAGACTATTTGCTTTCTAATATAATCTAAAAATCATAGAGCAGGGGGACTGAACAGGAGTTAAAAGACAAAGTTTTGCTCTTTATTTTTTAAGTGCATGGTTACAAGATTTTGACTGATGAAAAGGACTGCAGCAGACGTGAGGAGTGGGAAAAGGATGGGAGAGCGCACCATTTGTACCTATGAGCCCAACTCTTCAGAGGTAGGAGAGGCAAGAAGCTACTGCTTTTTACTCTGAGCATGTGAAAAGCAGGCTCCAGCTTCCCTTTTTTGGTTTTATCTCTCTTGCCCTCTCTTGAATACGCTCAGCCCATCACACCAAGCAGCTGAACTAAAGTGCTCCTGAGCCCAGGGCCTTTGGGGAAAAGAGGCAGTGGGCACCTCAGGGCAGTACAGGGTGGCTGCAGAGCCTCAGGAGGTGAAGGGACCCATGGATCAGCAGCAAACCAAGGCTGACCCAGTGCACCTCGGTACAGTGAACTTTAAGCCAGGGTTTATATCCAGACTTCCTTTCTGCCCTGGAATTTTGGGTCTTCCTCAGTCATTCTCTTGCTTTACAGTAGAAATGGTCTATTAAGTTCATCCAACTTTTCTTTTTTAGAATTACTGTTATGGAGTGTTGTTTTATATTCAAATCAGTTCACAAGGACAGGGATTTTTCATCTGTAGGAGTTTCAACGATTTGAACATTCCTTCCTCCTCACTTCTTTTCACTTGTATTTAAGCATAACAGCACCTCTACTCCTCCACCTTTTTTTCCCGAACAGACTGCAGAAGTGCTCCTGTAATTAGTTCCTAGATTCCCAGTGTTTCCTATACAGCCTCCCTGCTGTTACACTCCGAGCTGTAAGAGGCTTGAGCTGTTCTTCTCATAGCTTGACACAAACAGAAAGTTGGGGCAGGAGGCTGGAGTCCTGCCATGCTTCCTTCCAGACAACGTCTGCACAAGCTCTGCATTTCTCAGCTATCCTTAGCAAAGACATTGGGACATTTTTATGCTGGATGCCCAAGTTCTGTCAATAATCAACTAAGGTAACAATCATACCCAGAGTTAAAAGCTTTGAATTCTTAGATCTTAAGCAAAGCCGAAAGTTTCCAAATGCTTAGTCATAGGCAATATATTATCCTGATCACAGCTGCAAACTGCAAGATTGTCATTAAAGATAGCATGCCATGAAAAGGCTTTGTAAGGATTCATAATCAATATTTACTCTTCTGCAGCAGAAAATGACAAATTAGGATACAGAACTTTGTGAACATTTACAGGTAACTTATCAAAGGATAAAAAACATTTCATTCTAGATGTTATTAAACTCGAACTGGTATTAGAGCTATCTCTCTATAATAGAGATTTTGCCTCTTTTGAAAGTGACATATTATGAGAAATATTACACAGATTATTGAAATTACTTATTCCCCCCAAACACGCAGAAGACAACACATCCCAAGCATACAGAAATCAGAATAAGCTGCTGATACATTGTTAGAAAATATTCTTGCCTCTTATTTTCATAGAGAAGTAGGAAACAAATATACAAAAACATAGAAGCCTGCAGAAAGCAAAAGAAATTTTGAATACCACTGCTTAATGTTATCTCTCCCTTTTGTGATGTCTGTAACAATACTGCAAAGAGTTTATTTATTTATTTATTTGGAGGAAATTTACTTTTGGTTTAGATTTTAGTGACATTTCATTGAACAGAAGGAAAAATCTTAAAGCTCTGCAAAATAACCACAGCACAAGGACTTGACCAAGCAGAGAGTCACTTTCTCAAAGGTTTGCATTCAGTCAGACTCTCAAACTTCATGAAAATATCTTCTCACAATTGCATTTCTTGTAGCATTCCAAATGAACAAGACTTCTCTTTTCTGTCACATACCCACACCTCTTCTCCCTCTGGAGGTGAGCAGATCACCCAGAATTACCATAAGGAAAAAAAACAGGCCTATAGCCATTGCTAGACATACAAGGACTATAACCTACTGAAGGACTCTGATGTAAAGCAACAATGATGAGTCTCCTTATAAATTTCTGTAACTTTCATTGCAAAGTCAGGCTAGTACAACTGCTTCTTGCTAGCACTCCTGGATGGGTGGCTGTCAGAACACTTATCCCATTTCAGAATAAATTGTTCTAAATGCAGGAAAGAGTTAATGATGTGATTTGCTCAAAAGTGTAAACCAAATGCTTTTCCAAAGCACTCAGAATCACAAGCAGTCTCTTTCCCGAACAGGCAAAAGGGGACCCTGACTATGACTGCTCATTTAGGTGGCCATACAGTATTATAATCTCCTCCTACATGGTCAGAGGCTTTGCCCAGTAACCACCAAGGAGGGGTATCAACTGGGAGCATCCCTCTTCCCTCCAAAGGACTGGCCTTTCCCTGCCATCAGCCCCGTCCTACCTGGGCTCAGCATGCTTCCATGCTATAGCCAGAAAAAACCAAGAGACACTCCAGATGATTCAGCAGGATGCTTTCATAACAATCATGCCCTGTGATTTAACAGAACAGGTTGAGACATGTATGGAGCAACGAAAGGATTTAGCAGAATTTTACAGCAAATTCAGAAAAGAGACAAAAGTGACATGAGCTAATCAAATGGAAACACAAATTGCTTTCTGACATCATTATTCTGTGGATGCTGAGCTTCTCCAGAGGGAGCTCAGCAAAAACACATCTGAAGCCTGTCATTATGCTCTGTAAAAAGAAGGCACCTGGCAATCCTCTTAATCAGTCTTTTGTAGGATTATCGTATCCACAAACATCAGCTTTCTCTTTCTCAACCACACATTCTTTAATGGTAATAAATATTGACTTTTCAAATCATAAACATCAATAAATAATGAAAAAGCTTATTATATTATAAATATTCTATTATAATATTATAATATATTATATTATAAATCCACTGTACTGAAGTACCATGTATCCTGAAATATCTTGTAGGGTGTTGGAGGGTAGTTCAGTGAGAAATAAATATATTTTAGAACCACAATACTAGAGGGAGTTGCAATGGGTTGTCACACAGAGCAATTTTTGACTAGCGGCAGTAATAACACACTTAGCAAAGACATACTAGTGAAGATTGAGGCATATTTTATCGCAATCTTGAGAGACAGCACTCATCACAATTTATGGCATTCTGCTAAGATTCTGCTGGTTAGGAAGTTCTTAATGTCCACTATAATTAAAGATGATGAAACTTGGTTTCCCATTTGAAAAAATGCAATCATTTTCTAGCAAAGTATCAGTGTAATCTTCCCAGATTTTAATCAAAGCAACAGCACTTGCTGTTGGAATAAACCTGCTTATTTCATCCACTATTTTGCTTTTCAGATCTTAAAGTAACATTTTTATTCTGACATCTCTGAGGTGTACTGTCCTGTCCTGTCTTTCCATCTCACAGGTTTTGCCTGGTCCTCCACAGGCAGAAGGTGACTTATCTGTCTTCCTCCTGAAGGTGCTGGTAGCCAGAGGAACCCAGCAGCACCACACTGGGACCAGAAGCCCAAGCAGAGGCAATTCCAGAAGCCAGGAAGGGAGATGCCCCATCCTTGGATGTTTTCAAAACCTGAGTGACCAAGATTCGGGTAACAGCCCAGTCAGACTATGAAAATAACCCTGATTAGAGCAGTGTACCTCCAGAGGTCCTTTCCACCATAAGGTAGCCTTTTCTTCCTTCTGTTTTTGGAGCACTGAGAAGTGCAAAGATCTGAGCATAACAGTATTAACACCTAGTGTTTTATGCATATTTCTGCATCAACTTCTATTCTTGCTAAGTATAATATCTTTTAAGGAATATTCGAGCAACATACAGGAAGATCTCCCCAAACACAGAAATGTGTTTCTCTGTCAACTCCTAACCTGTAGATTTTGGCAATCATGGAATTCACATATGTCCATCAAGCAGCATAAAGTCCAAAAAGTACCTTTTTGAACCATTCTTAATTTTTGATTTTGGACAACTTTTCTTAATTCTCTACTTTTATTTGCACTCTATGACAGAAGTTTTCTCACAACATCCCTGGAGTTGAAGTACATGACTTTTTTCCCATTATTTCAGTGAAAATAAAAATAATAAATAAAATTGTAGATAGAAAGGATCTGTTCTCTGCTAAAAAGAGAACAGAGGAAGAAAAAGGCAAGTAATGGGCTCTAGAATTACTGTGGAGAAATAGGCATGATTTGCAAGTAGAAAATGTTGCAGAAAACACACACAAAAACCCCCCAAATCCTGGCTTAACAGTTGTTATTTCACTACCTACAATATCTGAAGAGGCAAACTGTATGCTCTGTTTGTTTTCATTCACCATAAGCACTTTGCACTTAGCAGATGCTAGCATATGTTTTGACTAGGAACACACAATTAAACTTGCTTGGAAATAATCAACTGCAATAGGTGAGGGAATAAAGAAGTGATGAGCCACTTCATGCTAGCTCTCATGGAACAAGACTATCAGATACAGTAGCAAAAAAAGTTTAAGAAACCAAATTATTTGACTCTATGGAAGTTCAATTGAGGACTGAACTGTAACTGTTGAAGTGGGGGGGAAAGAGTCCCCTGTACAGAACAAAAAACAGCTGCACATCTGCTACAGAGAACCCTTTGCAAATCGCTCTGGATTGCTAGTGTTTTTTCAGTATTATTTATAAGTCCCCATCACCACAGTTGAGACTGCAGGATTCGGCTGGGGTTTTTTGTTTGTTTTTGCTGATAAAATCTTCAAAACTCTATAGACATTGAGCTGTGGCCCTCCACCATGTCACATTCTGCAACCTTCCACCCCATGCATGCTCCACTACTAGCCATTTATTTATACATTTTGCCTTTCATATTTTCAAACTTTACTAGGTCCATACACTCATTTTATTTTTGTCCTACAGCCATAATTTCATCTTCTGTCGACAAGCCAAGAGATTCCCCTCAGGAGACTGGAAAGCCACTTGTTCCTTTTCCATGCTTTATTGACAGTAAACACAATTCCTGAATCTTGCTTGTGTAGCATTTTAAATGTTCCCCTGGAGATTTCTGAGCACTGGGGCTAAATCGTTCAGCCCAGTCGGATTGTTGAAACCCCTGTTTCAACATGCCAGCACTAGCAAGCATGAGGAAAGAAATATCCTCTGGAAACCAAAAGTTCAAAACAGCCTCTTCAGTATGCTCTGTAATGATTTATGAAAAACTAGTTGACTGAAAAGAAGAAAAATAAAGCTGAGCAAGAGTAGACTGGACAACTAAGCAACAGAATCAGCCACCAAGAGTTCAGTAATCAACAATAAGATTTCACTATACACTACTCAACATCACCCTTCTGTCTCTAGGTACCTTACCCAAAGCAAAATTACACAGGTTTTTATTCTAGTGAAAGGTACTAAAAAATAAGTTAAAATGTTATATTTCATTTGCTTATCCCCTAAGCAAAAAAAAAAAAAAAAATTCCCTCACAAAAATTGATAGAAAAGTAGAATACGCATGAAATGACATATTGAAGACTTCGTTACCAAATAATAATTGCCAAAATGCATGTCTGAGGTATATTTCATTTTGTTTCATTATTACCATGGGAAAAAAACCACACAAACTGTTTTACTAATAAGGATCCTTGAATGCCTCTGCGGTGTAAATGAGAAGAAAAGAGAGAATGAAGATCTCCCACCTGCCTCCCTCTGCTTCCTCAGCAGCAATAATGTACTCTATGTGCAGATTAAACCACAAATTACATTCATTAACGTGAAGGCATTTAAAGCCCTTGTAACAGGAAAGAAGGCGAAGTTAATGCCATCTTCCACAACGTATGAAAAGATAAGAGACTGTTCAACAGCAAGAACAAGCTCAAGCATGGTGATGAGGAAATTAACAGATCAATTCATTAGCCACAAAAAGCACCTAATTTGACAACAAAAAAGCATTGGCACTGCTTTTGTTGCTTGTATTTGCTAGAAGACTGAGCTACTCTCCATGCAGTGAGATATTTTCCTCACAGTACTGTGACACTTCCTGTAGAGTTAATCCTGATTTATCCCGGACTAGAGAAGACTATACATTAAAGCAGCATGCAGTTAGGGCTCAGCCCTGCAACATGTTGAATGCTCTGGCCCCTGGCCACCAGAGCACTTAGGCACATGTTTTATTTTAAACACATGAGCAGTTCTGCTGAAATTCAGAGAGAAAGTTACCATATGGAAAGAGACAGATTATGACCGACAAATGTGAACCTGTATTAAAAACAAGAGCAACACTATTTAAAACTAACACAATTATTTCCCTGAGTCAGGTAAATCTATCCTAGTAGACAAGTTGTTCTACAACACATTAATTAAAGGTCAGAGAGGTCTCTCAGCTCGCTCATGGCTCAGGGATGCTCCTTAATTGGACAAGCATGAGAAAGTTATGTTGCAGTAAACTACTGTGAGCATTGAAAAGAGAATTCAGCAATATCATTCACTGCCACTACAACCAAAAAGAAAGGCAGAAACTGAAGGACGTCCTCAAATCTTGTCCAGTTGGCAGAGTTCTGCGCCACAAAGGATATGTGCACCCTTCACAAAGTTGTTCAAGCTTACATCGCCTTTTAACAACTACCCAGATCTGGCAAATTTATTTCCTTTTTCATAGTTACATAAGCAACAGAACTGCTGTATGAATTATTCCCCTGAAAATGCTATTAACATTTCAGTGTTAAAATTACATTGTGTCAAGTTGCAGACAAAAAAGAAAAAAGGTTGAATTTGTAGAGTATAGAAAATTTCTGTAGACTCAATGCTTCTAAGAATAGGATTTAAAAAAAAAGACATCAAGACCAATTTTATTTGTGTACTTAAATGTTTACTTTTCAAATGAAAAAAAGAAAAACTATTATTGTACCCTAATATGATCAGATTTGCTGAAATGTGAATGTTACATAATGCAAGAATTTTATTTGAAAACAAGTTTGTGTTTTTTTAATTTTGGGATGAAAAATTAATGTTAGCATATTTTATATCTCTTGTTCAAAGACATCAGAAACAATTTGAATGATTTTTGTTACATACTGTAATCTGCACCTTGAGTGACAACCTCTGCACTTGTTATCAGCCTAGAGGGATGAGATAATAAATAACCCCCTTGCTTCAGGAAGTGGTTTATAATGCAAAATGTCAGAGCTCTGTAAAGCAGTGCTAGATCTTAGCAAATTGTTGTATCAATGACATTTTAAAACTTCAGAGAATAGGAATTTTAAGCTAAGAGATCAACAGCACTCCATTCTTGATTTTGCAGCACATAAAATTGTAAGCCCTCCACCACTGCAGCTGAGAGCACTTCAGCTTCTTCAACACCACTGCATTAAAAATTAAAATTACATTTTAAAAAGAAAGGAAAAGTTCAATTAGAAAAGCTTTTGCTTTTCGGTAACTGCTAGGGTACACAATATACCCACATTTTTCCCCACTGAAATCTTTACTTGTTTTATCAGGTTTTATGGGAAGCAGTGATTGAGAAAATTGGGCTCTTTGATGAAAAGAACAAACAAGACACATTTGAGCCACAAGTTACACAGATATCTTGTATCTGCACAGCAGGGCCCAGAGTCTTGGAGCCGAAAGGAAAAGATGGAACTTTTCCTTTCTTGAGAAGCAGGCTCCAGATGACAGTTCATGCCAGCCCTGAGGACACAGGATTTCTCTCAACTACCTGAGCCAGGGGGACACAGACCCACCATCCCCAAATCTAAAGAATTGCTTAGTTTGGAAAAAAGACCTCTATAATCATTAAATCCAACCACTAACCCAGCACTGCCAAGTTCACCACTAAACCATGACAGTAAGTGCCACATCCACATGCCTTTTAAGTACTTCCAGAGTTGGTGACTCCATCACTTCCCTGAGCAGCCCATTGCAATGCTTAACAACCCTTTTGGTAAATGTTATTTGTCAGATACAAGAGTGCTTCAAAGCTGTATTAAAAAAGCATTTATTTAATATATTTTAACACCTTGCTTTTTAGCTTCTATATCCATTTTGTTTGTTTGTTTGTTTTTGTTTTGTTTTTTGTGCCAAGACTCTTGAAATATACCTTTCAGGTGCTGAAACATTGCCAGCCACTTCTTTCACTCTGGCAGCTGCAATGCACACTGTTCAGAAGTATGATTTCAATACACTTCCCCAGTGCTGCGAGACCTCTGTTTATAACTTCCTTCTCCGCCCTACCCTGCAGTGCTTAACTCAGTTCTCATCAACACAACCAATTAGATTACTGAGCCCTGACAGCCTGTAGAAAAAGACTCAGCTTGAGGTACCATGCTATCTGTTCTGCTTTTCCTCATGCCAGTGGCTGCTCTGCAGAAGAGCTGCAGCTGGGAAATTCTGTATTTGCTTATTTTAAGGGGGTTCCCTTATGGATAAACAATGCTGTTCTCCGGATTTGACTTGGCTGTCAACAAATCAGTCCCGTTACGTTGCTATGCCACCATGTCTCATTGATCTCTGATAAACTACTGAAGCAGGCATGCTTCTAAAAGCCATCTGTGAATCACCGGTGATACACACACGTACCTAAGCATGGTGAGCTTCAGAAACCAAGATGCTCAACAGCAAAGGGTCACATGATCCATTTAATATATTCATAATTTTTATTTCAGAGTTTGCTGCATAATCCAATTGCCCTAATGATTAAGAGCTTTCCTGCTAACTCCTAAACTACATTTAAACATAATTTGCAAAATTACTCTTTCACTTAATGAAGCTTTCACAAAAGGGGAAAAAAAAAAACAACAAAAAACCCAAACCACAAACTCATCCTAAACCATGACCAGTACCTCAATAAATGCCAAAACAGTTTGAAAAGCAACTACTGCAAGCAAACGAAGCAATAACCAGTTTTAATCCATAAATTAGGGGAAAAACACAGCCTGCAATCTTTTTCATAAGCAGTAAGAAACAAGTGTGGTAGTGATCGAAACAAACCATATAAAAGCAGAGACACAGATAAAGCAGAGCCTTAACCAAGTCAGAACTAAGTCAATATTGAAAAATTCCACTGGGAGAAGAAAAAAAAAAAAAAAGAGGAAAAAAAAAAAGGCAAAAAATACCGTAAATTTCTATTCATATTGAAGTTCACTGTAAACCTCATCTGATCATCAATTTAATCATTATTTTGAAAAATCGCTAAATACAAAAAGAAAACAAACTCAAGCCCAGACTTACAAAGAATACTTGAAATAACTAGTCTGCTGTTACCACTGAATTAGCTCAGGAGGGAGGGACACAAGGGAACAGGCGGTTCTGGCAAACACAGGGACAGGAGCTGCACTGGAAAGAAGTGCTAAGCCTGGACAACATCCCTTCTGCACTACACCTGCCAGTGACTGGGAGACAGCCCAGGCACCCGTGCAGAAAGTCAGGTTACAAATCATGCCTTCAAGGTACTGTTTATACTCTTCTGTTGCAGCACGGCATTAAACTATGCTGGCATTGTGCAGCTCAGGACTGGCTTTAGGTCCTGCCATGTGACACAGCTGTATCTGCCACTGCAAGGTGGGATCAGATTTTGGGCAGCCACACTAGCAGAGAGCTGGTTCCAACCTCTGGAGGAGAAAAGCAAGGAGATGGTGTGCTAAGGAAAAAAAACTAACCATGTCAGTGTCACAGCTGATCCATGGTGAAAACAACAGCTTTCATTTTGCCAGTGCTGGGATAGGAAGAGATTTCAGCACATGTGGACACAAGCAAATGTTAGATGTTGTATCATACCTTCCACCACACATTGCTGTAATTCCTTCTGCAAGCAACAGAAGAGCGTGTTTCCACAAATAAAGGTTACTTCCAAATTGATTTTCAATTGACCAAGACAGTCTGTAGCACCTTACTAAGGTTAGTAACTGCTCTTCTGACCTGACTTAAAAAGATCATTAACCTAGATTCAATTAGACACTGCTCAAAAACCAAATTATACGGAACACATTTGCACCCTTTTACTAAAGAGAAATCTAAATAATCCAAAAATATCAACACATTCCACTTGATTTAAATTTGATAAGTTTATTTTGTAAGTTTGATATGCTGCCAATTTCTCCTCTGTTTAAAGTCCTGAAAATCACTCCTCTAACAGTTGATATTAATCCACATACTTTTCCTTCTCAAATTAAATGATAAAATCTCCATGTTGAAGCACTATTCTATGCCAGATTAGCCAAGCAGAGCTAATCAGAACAGTTTGCACATTTAACTAGATATAAAACATATAAGTAAATATACATACTGTACAGTCAACTGCTTTGATTATGTTTTCTATGAGCCACAAGATGTGTCTATAAAAGACTCACAGCAGGAAAAACAATAGAGAGTTCAGACAGCTAATTAATACTGCTAATTTAACTTGTACCCTAACACACCACTTACTGCCATCTGCACTCCGTCAAGAAGTAGATGGTAACAGATCTCAAGCACTGCTAGTAAATTATTTTCATTCTTTCCCTCATAAACAAAACATCACAGTGACAGAAGCTGCTTGACCTACTTTCTAAGGAAGAGATTTCCAAAGAAGCACCCCCTCCCACCTCTATTGTTCCTGATTTCTGCTTTTTTTTTTTTTTTTTTTTTTTATCTCCAGCATGTGCAAGAGCACAAAAACTAGCTACTAAACTGACATGCAGGTCTTTTCCCATTATATCATAGATGTCTAAAGTTAACCTGACCAATTCTTTTCTGAGATTATGAATTTTAATGTATCCATATACCCCATTAATAGGGGACAAGCTACAGAGAAAACATAGACATAATGCTAGTTTACCACTTACCACAGTACGCCATGAGACAATTGTTTTCCCCAGATCTCAGGGATCTGCCAAACTTCAACACACTGCAAAAGAGCTCTTACAAACTTTCTGTGGATATCACAGAAGTAAAGTAACCTCCTGGAAAAGCCTGTTTCTCTAACTTATAAATAATTTTCTTAACTGCATTATTTCATGTATGCAGAGCTACAAGTTCTGAAGTCATAAAATGACACTATGCCACAGGGCTTCCCTTTGAAACCTCAGTGTCAGCTACTGCTGAGCAGTTACAATTTCATGACAGCTAGTCTTATTTTATTTTTGCCTTTTGTTTCCCTGAATGCCTGTTCCTTCTATTTTCCTGCAGCTCAAGACCCTCTGAAATGACAGACCTTTCCCATCGAGCTTGTGCCAGGGCACAGCGACCACTGCTCTCTCAGTGGAGTCAGATCTCTTCAGAAATGAGGTGGGTTACAGCCAACAGATAGATGCTCATGTATTTGGAAGCAAAATTCTTTTTCCACAATAGGCACTTTGAAGCTTTCTTCTTATGATTAGTACAATTCCTCACACAGACTGGGTGGTATGTGAAGATTCAGACTGTAACAGTCAGTCACGGATAATTGGTTCGTTACACTGGAATCCTTACTCATATTAAATGGGGAGGGGTGGGGGAACAACATAATTTTACAATTAATTCATTGGAAAATTAGCATTAATTTAGTTACTGTGGGGGGGAAAAGCATTCACAGAATTTAATGTTATTTTGGGATACTGGGGAAAGTTAACATGAATTTGGGAAACTTATTAAAAAAAAACCCTCAGTTTTCAAAAACTTCCTAGAAACTCATAGTTCCTAAGAATGGGTAGAGATGGGCAAAATACTCCTGGAAGATAATGACCTGTCTGCTGCCTGGGGCTCAGACACAGGGAAAGAGGGAGCATGTTCAGCTTCAGTATGGAATAAGCTGTTCTCAAGTCTGGTCATTCAGTGATGTTCCTGACTGGGATGGTCAACCATACCATCAGAGAAATATTACACCACTTAGTAGATTTTTCACTTATGACATCAGGAAACTGAAACGATAAGGATTAATTAGAGAAATTGAAAAAAACCCAAACTATTACAGCTCTATAGTTCATCAAGTCTGAGAATTGTCCAATTATTCCAATAATTTAGTCCAGACTGAGCAAAGGCAGCTTTTTAAGTGTGTTGTATTATATGTCTTCAAATTAAACCATTCTTTGCAGCAGAACAACCAGACAATGACAAATTTCTTTGTATATGAATATTGGTCTCTTGCTTTGACTTTCTTCTCCTACATGACTAATTTAAAGAAGAGAAAAACAGAAGAAAAGTGAAAGAGCTTTATTTCAGTCCTTCAAATAGTCAGGAGCTTATCAGTAATCACACACTGTATAATCATGAATTCAATCCAAAATGCACAGAACACTGGGACCAAAAATAAAAGTCAAACATTATCAAAAATTCTGTCAACAATGATATGGCTCACAAAAAATGTGGTATAAAAGGAGCTGCATAAAACACAGTTAACAAGCAAGGTTTATAGCTTTCTTTAACCAAATAGACGGGGAAGTCAATGTTAGCAGTCTCATAATACTCAGTGAGGTGATGATAATATGACAGTATTATTTATCCTCTGAAATAACATAACTCTTCATGAACAGCTGAATTAGCCTTTAGCTTACAAATTGCTCAGGATTATAGACACATGTAATGGCAGAGGATGCATGCAGCTCTCCCATGGATAACATTGCAGTTACAGACTCCTTTCTACCATCCGTGTCACCCACAAAAGACAGGGAGCCCTAGATGATGTCACACCACCCCCCCCCCCCCAGAGTCACCCTGCCCATCCTAAACACAGAAATTGTCACCCCTTCCAAAGCCACAGCCCTTTAAAAACAGTCAAAGGTCATATGTCTCTCTTGCCCAACTAGATGTCACACAAATAATAGACAAGAAGTTCCCTCGTTTTGTGAGAAAACAATTTTTGTTTTCAAGAATATCCCATCTTGCTTATTCACAATGTTAATATATTGCATAGAGATTTAAACAGTGCCCTCTACATACACTGTAAGGTTTCTATTTATTGATTTATTTGAAATGTTCTTCCTTATTGTGCACAGGACAGAGAACTGGCAAATTTCTAATTTAGAAAAAAAAAAATCTTTTGTGAATCACTTCTCAGTTTTTCTAGTTTTGAAAATTTGTATTAGAACTTTAACAAATATGATGAGCTTGTGCTTGAATGAGCTCTAGTACATAAATTTTCCAAACAAAAGAAATCTATGAGTATTCCTATAAACCTCTTTTGGCTAGAACAGCTTTTGATAGTAACTAGCACTATTCTTTAGAGACCTGATTTTCCAACACCAGCACCTGAATTAATTTAATCAGAGCTTTTCAGACTCATTGTCATCACCTGCTGTAGATGCCAATGTGTTGCTTCAGGCTCTTGTTGGAAAGTTTGATGCCTCAATTCTCACAGGATTCATCACTTTGAGGCAGATCCTTCACTTCTCCCCGGAGTATAATCACACCCACAAATCCACTATTCTCAAAAGCTTTCAGCTGCTCTTTGATAGCTATGTAGCTGGGCAGCCTATAAACCAATAAAATTATTTTCCTAACATAAAAAATACTCTCCCATTTTTCTAATACTACAAAGACAAAATATAAACAATCTTTCAGGCAGGAAAAGGTGGACCATGAGATACATTAAGACCTCATATATTATTGTGTGGTACCTATTTCTAAGTGGAATCATTTCCTTCCAGGCATTTGAAGCAAAGCCACCTGGAGGAGAGAACACAGCAGCTGCTCAATAGAGCCAAGCAACAAAACACCTTAAAGGAACAATTAGAGAACAGCACGCTATATAACTGAAATGGAATAAAAATATTATAATGCAAGAAACTGAAATCTGCTCAGGATAACCCCAAATGGCACTGCTTGTTTTCTAAGTATATATGGCTGAAACCTTGGTGTTATCTCTTATTCAAAATGTTTCAGCCTTAAAGTCACGAGTATACTAGAAAGTCTTGTATAATGCAGTCAAGCCATTAACTTCACTTGGCTGAAGATGAAACTTGGACGGTAAGTATTAAGTCCTGAATAGAGCTCTGTATTTCTCCAATGGGAAATAATTTCCACACCACTAAAATGCCCACTTTGCTGTGGTGAAACACTGACTATTTAATAGAGCGCCAAAGCATCCATTTCACTTAGGAGAGGAAATGAAGACTCTCTACTACAGATGAGTAAACATGTCAAACCCGTAAAGCTCTTCCCAAAGAGAGAATGTGGCAAAGACACTAGAGATAAAAGCTACTATAGTGAGTAAAATATAGCAAGACTCTAGTCTGATGTTACACTGAAGCACTGCTGTACTCTTACAGTTGATGCTATGTAAGGCAAAAGAATATAACAGAGACAAAGATTTTTATTAGTTCAGTTAGTATAGGAAACATGAAGGGCAACAAGCAGCACAAGCTTGTCCAAACAGGAAAAAAAATAATAAAAAACCCCAGTAACATAATATGACAAAGATTATCTAGAAGAGAGGTGACACAGGGTAAGAGAAATTTCAATGCATGAACTAGTTAAATGAATATTACTGCTACACAGTATGCTTTTCCAGGAACAAGTACAAAATTATTCAGAAAGTCTTGGTTCTCTATTTTTCTTTTCCAAACTCCTAGGTTTAGTAAGTTTAACATTCTGTTTATATATAAAAAAGACATCAGGTAGCAGGCAACGTGGAAAATATGTTATTTCTGTGAATGTCAAACCATTGAGTTTCTGTCATTTTGAGACAGCCTTGAATATTGTGTGCCGTTTTGGGCACTGCAATATAAGGAAGATACTAAGCTACTAGAGAGTGTCCAAAGGAGGGCAGTGAAGATGGTGAAGGGCCTACAGGGGAAGTTGTGTGAGGAGTGCTGAGGGCACTTGGTCTGTTCAGCCTGGAGAAGAGACCTCATTGCAGGTTAGAAACTTAACAGAGAAGGATTTTAAAGATGTTTTTGTTAAAAGCAAATACACAAAAAACACTCCTTAAAGTTTTGAGAATTTTATACTGGTTTACTCCAACTTTGTTAATGTTCTGGAAAAGAAGGATATCAGATAGCATTTCACTGAAACCAGAGAGCCTGAAAAGGTGAACAAACAACAGTGGTTACTCTATCAGAAAGTATGACTGATGTACTTGTAAAAATCGGCACCAATCTAGTTTTCTAGTAACAGTTCAGACCTCAATTAGTTCTATCCAAGCCAACAAACTGCCAATATCTATATTCTTTTATTGACAACAATAAAAGAAAAAAAAAAAAAGAACAGAAAACCCCACCTTAGTTAAATTTCTGAATACATTTACTCAGATTTAATACAGACTTCATCTAAAAGCAATGAATGCAAAATTGAACTGTGGATGTCTGTTATAACAGCATGAATTAAACTTATGAATCTCATTCCTCCCCTTCTCAAGCACTTCAAATGCCTAGATTTTGGTTCCCTGAGCTGAGAAATATAAATTGCTTATTAGAAGCTCTATATTTTCTACCAGTTTCCTCCTTCCCCTATTTTTCCTATTGCTGATGCTGGTCACATGAATAATCAAAGTTACAAGAGATACAGATGCATTTGATCAGTTGTAAATCACATAGAACTGCAGTGATTCTTATCTGTTTTCTACTTAGTGCTTTTCAAAGGTACTTTTCAAGTAAGTCTTAAAATTATACTTAATTTGGGCACATATCCTTATAGCTATTCTCTACTATTAGCTAAAAATTATATGATAACATTGGTATGTTGAAAATAATTAAAAATAAAATGAAAAATTAATTCTTACCTTATTGTAAATTTCAGAAGCCTATATTTGCCAAAAGTTTCATCAGTGACCTGCTGATTGCAGAAGAGGCAACAACTGACAGTAAATAAGGGGGGTGCTGACATAGCTGTTGGCAGTGTCTCTAGCTGGGAAGTTTACATTCTTGAGGTTTAAGCCAAGAGAAACCTCATGTCCTTCCCAGGTGCCAAGGTGGGTTCATGTCACAGAACAGCCCCCAGCATGAGTATGGAACAGGAATGGAGGTGGCAGGCAGCCAGCCCTGGCAAAGGCAGAAGCCACACCCGCCCTCATCTGGTGGTCCTGCTTGGAGTGGGAGGAGCACTCCCGAGCGCCTTACAGCCAACATGTCCCTGGGTCTTAGAAATGCTCCTAACTATTCTAATTATTTAGATGATTGACGCAAATAAAATTAATTCAGTCTTTTAAGAACGATTTCTATTATTTACTATTATTCTCGAAGGCTTGTTTTCCTATGCCACAGTTGCAGCCACATAGTAATTAATATCTCAATATCACCTTCTTTCAAAATTATGCTCATATAAAAATTATCTCTAACATCTATATTTATACAATATAAACCTAGAAAGCTTCAGAATAATAAGCATTCAGAAAGAACTTTGCCTGCTAAATATAAAACAAACAAACAAAAAAACCCCAAAAAACCAAAAAAATTACTAATTGCTCTAAGCAGCATACTTTCCCCCCTCCTCCCTCCAGAACTCACTATTGAATCACTTCTGTGAGAAACCTGGGAGTTATCAAACTCAGATTTCTCAGGGATATTGGAAGCATCACCTGACTTCAACTGTCAATGTCCACCAAAGTGGAGCTAGATATATTAAGGGGTTTTTTTAAAGAAAAAAAAGTTCCACTTTCTAGGCACATTTTTGGGTGATTAATCCAAGGTAATTTTTAGGTCCTCAATTTTACTAGTAGGCATTTAGCTTATTTTCTCAAGCTAGGTATCCAGAATTAAAACTGTGTAATTGAATACACTGTAAACCAAGTCGCTGTGCAGGTCAGAAGTATAAGCAGGCAGGAGAGGCAACATCACATGAAGGGATGCCATGTGGCTCCCCCTGCCAGCCCAGCCACCCTGAGAAACATGAAAGGAGAATACCTGGCAGCAGCTTTGCTTAGCACTTGAAGAGGCTGAAGTAAGCAAATTCTGAGATGAATCTCTAAAACTCATCTGTTGCTATCAAGAAGAACGCAACAGAAGGGATGAGGACACAGCTGCTGATACTTCCTGGCCTCCAGACTTGTACATAAGCAATGCTGACCAGATCACCGGGAAATGCATTTCAGGGCTGTCAGCACACCAGTGTGAGAACACAAACCAGTAAAGTCCACTCAATTATAGAGTGTCTAAAATAAAGCCACCTCTCCCTTCAGAATGGTATCTCACTGAGTTAGGTACAGTAATTTCATGCAGCTCCCCTTTGAGAAGAGGAGCTGATGCTGCTTGGGCACTATAGGCAGTTCATCACTGATACAGCTCTCCTAGATCACACACTGTTTAAACACTTCCAGCTGTAGGATCCTCCCCTATCAAACTAATAATGGGTTGGATAGTCCTGTACTACATAGTGGTTACCCGTTGGAGACTTTTCCTTCATAGCAGGAGATTTAAAACAAACAAACAAACATACAAACAAAAACCCAACCCAAACAGATCTGAAGCAATCAATATATTCTTATATCACTGATAATGAGAAAAGACCTAGATAAATACTACAACACCAAAAAACAATCAGTTTACTAGTGTTTGCTTGTGGCCTTTTTTTTTTTTTAACCCCAACAAAACTGGCAAGCCCTTAGTCCTTTTGTAGAAAATGGCTGTTGTTGCTTTTTTACAGCAGTAGGAAAGCTAAAAATTAAATATTAATTCATTGAAATTATTTTCAAGCAAGTTTGCTGGAGCTTTAAGCCCAGCATTTTCTTTAAGAGTCTGCTGCAGTTAATGAGTATAGAATTTAAACACAACAGTAACATTACCACAGAGCCACTTCTTGTACCAAGCAGCTTTAGAAAATTACTAATTTTTTTAAATGCAAAAAGCTGACAGAGGTAGTTACTTGGTAGAAATAATTTATCAATTCAAAGCTTTAGAAAGTGAAAATGTTTTCTCCATTCAGATAAAGAAATTGCTAGCAGCAGTTAATTTAAAGCCAATTCCTACCACACTCACATTAGAAGGACACTCTTTAAGAGGAAATAAAATGATGTAACAATCCATTGACTAGCACATTAATCAGGACATGCTGATAGAGAATCATTAATCAAGATTCCCTACTAATAGAAAATCATTAGAACACAGCATATCAGCAGCAATGCCTCTTCAGTTACTCGGCCCTTCTTTAACCAGTACCTAACTTTGAGACTAGTTTCTCTGCAGCTTTCAAAGCTTCTGTAATATTCTTTATTCAAGACTTGACAGAGTGCAGCCCTTCTGAGTCACACTATCAGTTGGAAAATGAAGTACACAGAGGTGTAGAGAAATTAAAGGGCAAAGGGGAGTTCTTTATTTGAATGTACTGAAGCAACATTAAAAAACAGTCTAAATTCACCCAAACCAGAAGTTTTCAAGACATGAACAGGTTTTCTTTGCTTCTGTTTATTAGCTTCAGGCAGCTCAGTTCAGGATATATCTCAGTAGGATTGCGATTACTTTCATAAATAATATATGCTTCCTTTTGATTCTTTCAGTGTACCTGCTATGCCTTTTATTCTGTCATGCAAACAAAGCCTGTGATGTGTTTGGACAGCCTGACGAGCAGGTGGCACAGCCTGAATGCACTGAATCAAGTGTGAACTCTGATGGGACAATGCTCAAAGAAAAATCAGTGGCAGTCTAGTGAACCCTGAATTCCACAACAGGAGGAAAGCAATAAGAATAACAAAAATTTGTTGTGTTTAATACTTTTTAGTGATGATTTCCAGTTAAAATGGAGCACTTCAGTTACAACTGTGTAAACCGCAAGGAGCCTTCAGCACAGACAGGCAGAAACAAGAGTTCAGAAGTAAAAACATCTAAATTGAAGCTTCCATTGCTTAGTGTTCATACAGGAGTTTTTGGCACATGGTTTTTGACAGACTCTTCTGAATGGAGAAACTGATACAGGTCTAGATTTTCTTCATGTTTTCTTCTCATTATCTTTTTTGCTTTTTTTCCTGTTTTTTAAAGTCAGGTAATAGAACTATAATCTTACTTAGCACTTGCTGACATTGTTTCTTCAAGTATCTATATAACACTCAGAAAATGCATCTGGAAAATATTAGGAATTAGGAATACCTCCTACATTTTATTATTTAGCTTTCTAGAATTACTTTTAGTCTTCCAACTTAGTAGAGGTATTATGTAATAAAAATTCCTTTATTATTCTTATAACTTAACATGTGGTTTGAACCACTAATCTTTTTTGTAGATGTCTTGAATTTTAATGTTATATATATTCTTTTTTTAATTACCAGAAATGTGTCCTAAGTAGCACCTGGCTTCTGTTCTTTACAGCTTCTTTTTCCTCCTGTGCTGGCTTTGCATATTGAATATCTTTAAAAGAATCCTTTCAATATTAAAATACTGTACAAAGCTTCTCAATATATAGCAGGCCATTAAGATTTACACTTTTATTGTTGTTTGGCTTTAGTTCGGTTTTTGTTGTTTGGGGTTTGTTTGATTATTGTATTGGCTTTTTTTAAATCTCAGTGCTTTCCAACAATGAAAAAAAAAACATATCAAAGTTGGTATCAGCTGGTCCACAGCAGAACAAAGATACAGAAGACACTCAACTACAGGCTGATGTACGATCTTGCATTTCCAGTATTCCTTCCTTGTAAGAGAGTCTATTTCCTTTTCACATAAGTTCATCTCAAAACCCACCATGTCCTCGAAAAGCCTGACTTCATGAACTTCACACACTTTCCTGCAGTAGGTTTCCTTGATCTGTCTAATGGGGTATAGGATTTGGGAACAAACTAGAAATGTTACTATCATTATTAATTTACAGATTCTAAATGTGTATTACTGTTTTGAATTGTTTCTTCTCTTGTAGGGTTTGAATGTGATCAACAAATCTTACTTAGCCTATAGATATCATTCTGCAATCTACTGTAGTAAGGGTAGAAAATTCTCTAGGTTTCACAATGTGTGTGGTGACATTCAGTTTACTTCCTAATGTCCACCTTAGCTTTAATCTGGTTAGAAAGAAGCATTGGAGTAACTCACTGGACATCTGAGAGCCTATGTGGGCCTTGAGTGGATATAACAGTGAGGGGAGGGGATGAGGATGCCCTTCCACAGGCACGTCCTCTTTGAAGATTCTGACTGCAAAGAGGAACAATTCTAAAAAATAAAACTGCCAAAGCAGTGTTTTGGTTTTTGTTTGGTTTTTTGTTTGTTTGTTTGTTTTGTTTTTTGTTTTATTTTCAGACCATGTTTTGTTTTGTTTTTTATTTTATTTTCAGACCAATGGTGGGGTTTATTTTAAGTTTGGCCACAAAGAAAATGCTGTGGACTCGACTGGATTTTGTTCTCCTGGTGGTGAACACAGGGAATAAATATAGTAAAATGTGGTGTAGCAGACCTCTGCAAAAAGAGACAAAATCCTGCAGTATTTACACATATGGAATGGACAGTTTTCTCTGCTTAAAGGAGTTCTTCCACCAGAACTGTCACAAAGCTCTTATTTCATCAAGAATCAGTGCACATTCAGGATGCAAAAACAGGCTCAGAAATGTATGGCACTTGCTGATAAGGAAGAATCGAAAAGAAAAGGTCAAATCTTTGCAGCAAATCTGCTAATTTGGCAAATAAAATGTCTGGTTAAGGAACAATGCAGAACTCAATGAATACCCAGGGAAATGCCTCACAGAATCAACAGGTGCTAGATAACCCATCAAAAAACATCAGGTTTTTTTCCTTAATAATTTTCAGGTGGAAACAAGTGAGATGATAATTTCTTTGCTATTTATGTGGCTCCCTGGTTTCAGAGTTGTATGGGTAGTACCTGTGAGACATATAATTTGAACATCAAAGCCACCTGAAATTTGTAACAGAGAAGCGGCCAGAAGCCCTCCACAGGATGAGAAAATGTGCTATATGACTGTCCATTTCACCGTGTAAATACCCATTTTCACTAAAAATAATAGTAACCAGTTTTGCTGGTAAACACCTTTATCCATTTTATATGGGATATTTAAAGAAATGTTTCTATTATCAAGTGCAAACACACCTCTAGAAACTTCCTTGCTTCTACCTTAGCTCATTATAGTACTAAAGCATACAATAAGAACAGCTTTGACTAATGCCTGATCACATTAGGCAAATTAGTATTTGCCTCTTTTATTTTCTTTGCTTTTTTCACTACTTCTGTATGCCTCTAAGGACTCTGGAATCTGGAACAGAAATAGAAGAGGAAAGATACCTTTCATGTCGTATCTTCTCTAACTTGAACCCTAGACACAAAGTAATAAACATTTACAGACATTTTAACAGTGGCTAAGCAACTATTCCATAAAACTCAGTATCGCTCAAAAACAAACTCTGGTGTAAGAGCCATCTTTAAAAGTTATAAGGCAGAAGAGTGGGACAATGGGGATTTTAACCTCAAATGCCTAACCTAGTATTTGGAGAAGAGACTCTGCCCTCTTTGGAGAGGGATGCTATTTCTGGTGTAGTAAAGAGCAGTCAGTGGAACATTTTAATATCCAAATTTGGTTTGTCAATGCATTTAGCCAAATGAACAGCTAGTGCTTTGGATCTCATTATTGTGTGTCTGGACACTGTAAATCAGAAGCAATAGTTCAGTTATAATATGAGCAGCCTTGCTTTTAATATTATTGTTTATACAATACTTAACATTGTTCACAGATACTAAAATCAGATTAATTGTAGCCACAAAACAGAGAGGCAGTGCAAAAATAAAACTGAAAAACCCTTTCCAAATATTTTCTCCAATTAAATTTTTATCTGTGTCTTGTACTATATTTATAAAACAGGTACAGTTATTTTGTTCTTAAATATGTTGTGGTATGCGTGTGGCTAAAAAGAACGTTTGTTTGGAATCTAATTTGAACTAAAGCATGCCACATGAAGGTGAAGATGCTTTCAGACTGAAGGGAAAGATAACATTTCAAGCTGTGTATCAGGATCTTTGCACAGCTCTAAAATCATCCAACAGAGAAAAGTTCTGTATGGTTATTCTTTGAACTTAAGTTTTTAAAACATTCTCAAACAGCTTACAAAAAAAAAAAATAGGTTTTATGTATTCAGTATATTGACAATTCTAGGCTAATCCACATGAAAACAATGGGAACAACATTCATTCTGGATCAGTAAAAACATTTAGTTCCTTCTCTGAAGTATTTGACATGTATTTAAACAACACTTACCATGGACACAGAAGAGAAGCATAGATCATGTTTCAGACAACTGTACATCATCCAACTGGTAGTCCATTATACCATACACTGATGAAAGATTTTGCCATAACCATCAAGATCTTAAAAAAAGAAAAAAAAAATAGAAAACACAAAAGATATCAGACACTGAAGTAATGAAAATTGAGTGTTCCTTATTTAAAATACATTTTCTCTACTCTATAAAGGAAACTTCTAAAAAGACAGTTAAAAAAGAGCCTGTTACAACCTCTCTCACAAGTACTGCAATGTTTCTTGCTCAGATACTTTGTGGGAAGCTATTTTGCAGATTTTTTGACTTTCAGCTGACTTCAGGATTCAGATCTTTTATTCAACATTGTTTAATGATGGCAGTTTCATGCACTGGCATTTTACTCCAGACAACATTGTTCAAGTGATATTTTATTGTCATTCTTGTTTTGTTTATGAAGGACTCCGCACGCAAAATCCACATGCCAAAATTAACAACAGGTATGGATGCTGGGGAAGAGCACCACACGTGAGCAGGCAGCCTGTCTGGCCAGCAGCCTGGCACACTCATCGACAGGCAACTGACAAAGCCAACACCTCTGATGCAAGGTACGTGCTCAGCTTGGGTTAAGAGCACACACAGAACAAGGAACATCCACCATCCCACCAACAGCATTTATTCCTATTAATTCCTTGTTTCTATTTCACTAAATATGAAGGCCAGACTGCTACAAAGCTTGTTTGAGGACCTGACGCCAAAGAGGCATTTTTAGACACTGATGATGGGTGGAATTGCAAGAGAGGTGGGTTCCAGGCCAAGTGGCTGTTCATACTTTCACTGAAAAAGTTCTAATATTAGCAATTTTCAGCAAACTTGTTTTCTCCCAATTAATCCTTAGTAGGCCTTCTTGAAAGAATTTTTTTTATAGAACCATTTTATGGTTCCTTTGAATTCCCAGAAAGTGCTAGAATTTAAAGCGAAACACTGGTTCAGACTAAAAATTTGACAGATTTCAAGTTGTTGGGTTTGGTGGTTTGGGTTTATTTGGTGGTTTTTGTGTGTTTGTTGTTGTTATTGTCTGTTTGTTTTTTTCTTTTTGTTTCTTCAAAGCAAAAACGGGATGGGAGACTTCACCACTGTTGAAGAATCCCACTTCAATAGCTTCAGATTTAAATACTTCTTCTCCAAAAAGACTTTCCATTTTAGTTAAATTTAATGTCAAATCTTAGGTTAAAAGAAAGTTCGGACTAAGGTGAAAATGTGATATCAGCACAGTGGTTCCTCTCTCATGGAACATTTCGAAAGTAAGAGGTTCCGAAACACACTTTTCATCAGATAATGAGATTTCAGAGAATCTCTCTGAAGTGAGGTCTTACATTTTACACAGAACTGCAAAGAACTTAAAAGCTAGGAAAATGATTCTCGTTTCACCTTTAATGAGAACAACTTAGGTAAAATGAATATAATTTTCTGACAATTTTCCACAGATTATTTTTGTCTGCATCAATCACACTTTTCTTTTGACCCCTTCTTCTGAAATTGTGCATCTAAATTCTATTAGAAATTTAAGGGCAGCTACACAACCCTTCCAAATATTTAATCTTTCTTGTCTGGCTTTCTTCTCTAAAAAGCTCCTAGAAATGCGAAAGTACCAGTTCAGCTGAGTGTACATGGGTAGAAAACATCATCACATAGATTACAATAGACAACCCTTATCTAGATTTTTTTATACAAGGGAATTAAATTCTTAATTGTCCTAAGCATATTTTATCACAGTGGAGACAAGCATAAACATCAAAATAAATATTCTTATGATAAAGGCATTCTACTCACATACAAGAGTTTTGATGTTTGTGTTCTTCTAAATACTTTTCTGTACTCATTCTCTAATGCTCTTTCAAAGGAAAAAATTACATATTTTCAAGTACAATCAGTCTTGTTCAAACAATCAGCAACTTTAAGCAGATCCTATATCAGGCTACTTACTGCTGCTAGTTCTCACCTCCCTACGGTCTTTTCAGCAAAAACGAGCAGGAATGGGGAATTGGTTTCAACCCAAAAATAAGATGTGAAAAGCTTTATCTTTTTTTTGTTCTGTTTTCCAAAGGCAGGTCTGTTTTCCCCGCTCCACTCACCACTTGACTATAGAACCCACAATACTACTGTAATGGATGAAGTAGCTCAGGGATAGGCATAGAGAGAAGATAAACTGCCTAACCTGCCACTGTCGCTACTGAAACACACATCAAAATGAACCCTTGTTTTGAAAAAATATTTTATTGGTGAAAACAGTATTTATATGAACGATTAGTATTTTAAAACAGTGCTTTAAGTTCACAGCTTTGCTATATCAATGTATTATGCAGTACAAACTTTTAAAATGTAAGGCTTTCTGAAGACAACATTAAATTCAAATAAAATATAAAAAATGCGGAAGAGAATCGATACAGTTCTTTGAAGACTTTTATGGGACATTCTCTCTCTTTTTTTTTCTCAAATTCTGCAAGAACCAGGATTCTTATCATAAACTCTTTCCAAAACTTATTTAGATAAAGTGAGATCACTTTATCTATTTGCTATTTCACTCATCACTTCCAGCTTCGCACCTATGAAAGGGCACCAGCCTGGCCATGCCAGGACAGTAAGATGGGTAATCAGATAATTAGTTTTTCTCCTCAACTGCTCCTTGAACAGCTTTAGACCTCACTGAAGGATTTCCAGGTGATTAAAGAACTAAAAAAAAAAAAAAAAAAAAATTGAAAACAAAGCAAACAAACAAAAAACATACAACAATAAAACTACGAAATAACCTTTAAAGTTTGGCTTTTTTATGCTTAGGAAAACAGTGAGAAGACAATTTTCCACTCTCATAATTCTTTCCTTTAAAAAAATTTAATGTGAGGACTTGAGAGGATTTTCTATCAGATATGCTCTCCTTTTCTCATAAGCTGTATATTCCCAAAAATTTTCCCAGCCTTTCATATTCTTTGCAGTGTGAGATTCTGTAGAATGCAGAAAGTCACCAATATGCAGAATGAACAGGGCCTGGTATGGAAATTGCTGCAGTCGCATTATAATTTCTGAAGAACTACACCTTTGTTTAACTACACTGTCTTAACTAGGAGGTAGATAGTGTGGAGGTAGATACTGTTTAAAGTGAATACATTCTTTTATATGTCAGTGGACTAGTTACATACACATGATCAATCACTGTGACTCAAATGCAAGAGAAGTGACTTACTGCTGTGAAGTGCAAAGTTATTAAAACATTTTAACAGAAGCCCCTGACCATCATTCAATCATAAAATTGTGGCCTTTGTCTTGCAGGGCTAGATTCCTGATGCGCACTTTAGAATGCTTTAGTGATCAGTGTAAAAAGCTGGAAGTATTTTTTACACATTCTGCTCAAATCCTTCAAGACAACATCTGCAGAGTCAAAACAATACAAGTTTTGGCATTCCTGTGGTATTTTGACTGCCCATAACATGAAAAGCCATAAAAAGACTTAGATGTTTTCAATTACTTTAAGAATATGAAATAAAAAATAAACCTTGCAAGGACTAACATCATTGTATTTTTTGAGTACACACAAAACCAAATAAGGCACTACTCAGCATAGAAAGGCTTTTTAAGGAAGCTACTAAATATTAACAGAAGTGACAAAAGCACCTAAAATACAAACACCTAAAAATCTGCTTATTGTAGCCCATGTCTTGATCTGCTCCCGGCACTTAAGTGGCACGTGTGGACAGTAAGAGTTTATTTGTGACTTCTCTCCTGGCCACAAAGCATCTAGTTGCAATTGCAGTCCCACAAATAACTACATAAAACCCAGCAGTCCCTGTGCATCAGCATTATATTGGGACTGCATGTCCCTGCAGTCAGTCCCCGCAAGGTCAGCAGTGCTGCAGCACAGCTACAGGGACTGGCACTAGTACCCACATCCAGCATGAAGGGCAGCCTGGTCTGAGAGCACAGGTTCTAAAAAATTTTACCCTGGAGTGACATCTCAGAAAAGTGGACACAGTTTTAGTCTGTACCTATGTGTCACTACCAGCTCCACAAAAGCCTTTCTAAAAAAGGGCAATTTCATGAGTGTCCTATGCAGCTATATACAAGTACCTAGGTAGAACATGAAATAGCAATTGATTTCGTTAACTGGAAAAGCTAATTTGAAAGAAGTGAACATGATTGACAGATGTGGTTTGCAAGTATTGTTCTCTATTGAAATCTAACCTGCCATTTCAACAAAGACAAAGGGATTTGTCCTAATAACCAGTCTGGTCTGAAGACTAATTAGAAACCACAGGTATTTTGCATGTATTTCACAATCAGTGAAAGACTAATCTTCAACAGGTGACTGCAGATAAAATTAACCAGTCACTTGCACACCCTTTATTGTCAGGCTATAGGTGCTGCTCGCCTCAACAGGCAGAGTGGCATGTGGTCATTCCCACAGGGACTGCCTCTGCTGCTCTGCATGCATCCCACTGGGACAAGATTCATATCTTGCATTGGCTACATATTTAGATGTTGGAGTCATTAATTTTCAATCCTCAAAGTATATCAGAGAGGAGAACATTTTTTGTACATGCTCCTCTAATTGTAAGCATAATTCCTGACTCTCGTTTTTTTCTTTAAATTAGTCAAACCAGCAGTTACTACCTGGTGCAACATAACAAAGAGAAAACATAAAAAACCACCAGCACTAGAAGCAACGTGCTGTGGAAAGCAGAGCCGACACTGTGTAAATGCATACAAAGAGCTTTCATAAGCTTTCATGATAAAACATGTAAGGTACAGCTTGTTTTAGACTATGAACTAATCAGTTTAGACTGATTGCTATTTATACTGTTTCCTTTATTTAAATGAAAACCTCTCATCAGGTTTGATTATGCCAAGATTTGTATCAACAACATGCTAAATGCCAGCTGATTATTATAACACACCAAACAATAACAATCTATGAATTGTGTAAAACAAGAGAAACTAGATGCATTTGTCCCCTTATAATGAACAAAACTGTATCATATCCAAATGACCAAGCATTTTGGCTCCTAGCAACTTATATAACTGTAGTTCTAATCAAAGTTTGTTTAATGTTACGAATATGCAACATTTAAAACTGTGGAGTAGCATATTACCACTTGAAATTCTCAAGTTTGTTTTAACAGTGAGACCTCATAACCACAATGTCTAATGAGTCCTGATAAAGTGCTTTTTTGTCTTTAAACAAACTCTACCAGCCAATGACCTATTTTCAAAGTTTAACCAATTCCACCTGCACTTAAAACAAAAAATCTGCTACTCAGAAGGCACAGAGCATGATCTTCCATTGAAACACTATCTTCCAAAAAGAAAAACATTAAAAAAAAAAAGGTATGAAGCTGCACTTGAAGCACAGTTAATTAAAAGTGCATCTAGCAGCATGCATTTAAAAAAATTAATAAAAAAATTCTGGTTATCAGCATCAGTATCCACCTACAGCACAAAGAGCAGCCTGCTCTGAAAGCAGAGATTCTATGGTCAGTTGAGTACAAAAAGACTTATATGGTATCCAAAGATGAAGTAAAAATTTTATCTTGGATTCACTTCACTGTGTAGACAGTTTTAGACTCTATGTGTGTCTCACTGTCATTGCCACAAAAGCTTTCTAAAAAAACGGCAATTTTCTGAGTGCCCCATGCAGCTATACAAGTATCCAGGTGGAACATGAATTAGCAATTTTTACAAAAAATTGGATGATATTAACTTTCCAAAGAACAAATTTTCACTTGAAGGAGGGAAGGACTAATCTGATTTCTGAAGAGTGAATTCGGCTTGTAATAGAGCAAGTGAAACTATGAAACATAATTTATATTTCTCTTGCATATTTCTTTGCTTTTTTCCTCCATAGTCATCCCCAAACTTACTACATTTTCATTCAATGTTTGCAATGAATTTAAGGTTATTTGCCTCAACACTTCAACACTGTGATGTATATATTTATGATTTTATTGTAATTAATTTAAAAAAAAAATTTCTAGGACCAAATTACTGATGAACAGTGTCAATTTGAAATTTAGGTAGGACTCCATGCAGTCACTAGTGGTAACTATTATTCCTGTTGAGTACTTTTTAGAAGTGTTTGAATGAACATTTTGCTTTTAATTTCCCACACAAACCAGGGTCCTTATTTAGGCTATTGACTTCAGATCTGCTTGAAGCTTCACAATGACATGTTGACATTTATCTGCATGGGTTTTTAAGCTCTTTGTGAGGAAAAATACTTGTTTTCGTGTTGTAAGGGAAGAGAACAGAAGCATCAATATGTCAGTTTATATCAACAGGTTCTGAATATCACTTTATATGCATGGTAATAAATTATGCACTTAATATCATCTGAGTGTAATTTTTAAAAGCTGTGTAATTTAAAAATACTTTCATCCTAAATCAGTCCATAAACTTTCCTTGTCACTCACTCTCTTCCATTAGCAGGACATCAGATGAAGAAAAAGGGTTAATGTCTTTCCTGTGAGAAAAGTCTGTTCTGGATAAGTACATACTGAAAATGTGACATTCTTTCTCCAGTGCTGTGGTGCACATTCTTTCTATGACAAAAGATTAACTTTCATGGCAATATACAGTCCATAAAAGATTCTTGACAAATGGATGTGAGGAACAACTGTGCCCTGTCCCTGTCAACTACCTATTTCTTCTTTTCACACGAGAGGAATAGCTTTATATGTCTTTTCCACTTTGCAGAAAATGGCTAGACCACTAGAATATTTTTGTCATATCAGCAACAGAAAGAACATGTCACAGGTAAAAATACTGCTTCTCAACACATCTTGTGAGCATTCACTGGCACTGCTTGCCAAAGCAGGAATTTGTATTGTTATATTATATGAACCAAATAATATTTTGAGGAACTACAAAAGTTTCTGTGCAGGCTGTTGTGCTACAGAGCATTTAAAAGAGCAGTTTTTCTGTACTGTTATTTGAGCACCTTTGCCAAATGAATAAAGTAGGAGGAAAAAGAATAAAGTCTGAATTGATGGCTTGAGCATATTGTCTAGCATTTAGCAATAACCATTCATTAAAAAAAAAAAAATACTCCCTATATACTACCTATACTATTTTGTTATAAAAATCTCCCTAGGAGAAATCAAGTTGCAACAGCTTCATAGCACCTCCTCCTGAATGCATGTCAACAGCAGCAATGTGGACTTGGCCTCAGAAGTGAGGGGCTGACAGACTGATTTTAACATCTTCAGAAAGGTTCATCCTCCTCTACAGTGGTGTGAAGGACACTCGATTTGGTGCAGCAAATACCCACTATATGTGCATCTTGAGATTACAAAATATGGAAACAATCCTGGTTTCTTGGAAGCAAAGATAAAATTTAAGAGGTGGGAAAAAGAAAGCATTCATTTCAGCCTTTGGATTAGAGGAAGAAGTCTCACTATATAAGGTGATTTAATCAGTCAGTAACTGACCCTTCTGCAGAGCACAGACCTGATGTCAATCATGACCTTTTAACTGTTCAACCACCTATCCCTTAATGGCCTTCCTATCAGCTGCATTAGTTATCTTCACCTGGCAACTTCTGATGTTACGTTTGTCTAGTGTTCATTAGTTTTGATTTCCTTATGGTCATGTACTTGGTTGTGCTAAAGACTCCCTCTAAAGCCCTAGATCCTACTCAATGCCTTCTTCCACAGATGCAGGTGTGAAATTCTCTCCATCCTAATCACCCCAAAAATATAATGTGAAGGAAAAAAAAAAAAACAAAAAAAACCAAAACCAAACCCAACCACCAATCTGCACTTCTGAATGGAAAATAACTTACCTGCATCATCAAAACTGAAGAAAAGTCAGTAAGGGCAGTGTGAGAAAGTGGGTTATTGCAAAATTAGACATGAGCCAGCACTGTGCAGTTGCAACCCAGAAAGCCAAACACACCCTGGGCTGCATCAAAAGTAGCGTACCCAGCTGGTCAGGGGAGGTGATTCTCCTCCTCTGTTCTGTTCTCATGAGACCCCACCTGGAGTTTGTGTCCAGTTCTCCAGTACAGGAAGGACATCGACCTGTTGGAGTGAGGCCAGTGCAGGGCCACCATGATTAGAGGGATGGAGCACCTCTCCTGTGAGGAAAGGCTGACAGAACTGGGATTGTTCATCTTGGAAAAGAGAAGACTTTGGGATGACCTAATTGTGGCCTTCCAGTACCAGAAAGGAGTCTACAAGGAAGATGTAGAGAGACTTTTTACAAGGCCATGTTGTGAAAGGACAACAGAGAATGACCTCAAACAGAAAGAGAGAAGATGTATATTAGATATAAGAACGAAATTCTTCACTTTGAGTGGTGAGGCAGCGAAACAGGTTGCCCAGAGAAGCTGTGGTTGTCTTCAAGGCCAGGCTGGATGCAGCTTGGAGCAACATGGACTAGTGGAAGGCATCCCTGCCTGTGGCAGGGGGTTCTAACTAGGTTCCTTCCAACCCAAGCCATTCTACAATCCTATGAAAATTAATATTTGGGGATTACTGGCAAAACAAACTTTCCTGTTATTTTTTTTTTTCCAAAACAACACAAAACAGTCAAGTGTGTTCCCCATCTTCACATCCTATTCTGTTGACTAACAATAAAATAGGTACTGAGCTCTCAGGTCCTCTGTGCATTGGTGCAACGTTTTGGTAATGCATGGCCAGTATTTATGCACTACACTAGTACAGGTAAGTTTCAATCAAAAGCCCTTAGTGATCTTAGAGGTAGAGGTTCAGACTAGAAATACTAGGGTGCTTCTCAAAGGATGCAGCTGAAAGCACTGGAATAAAAAAAAAAAATTTGGGAAGAAGTTGAAAATTGTTGGTACTGCACCTCACTTACTTTGTTCATGGATGAGTTACTGAACATTTGAAGTGTTGATTTACCATGAAGCTTGCCTGTTATGTTCTAAGCAATTCACAGTCCACCTATTCAGAGTGGCAGGTTTGGGGAGAGGGAAGGTTAGAACCTCAAATCAGGGAATATAGGAACCAGGAAAATTAATCTTTGTCACTGTTCTGGGTTATGCAAAGACTCTGGTCTTTTCTCCCTTCCCCAAAAATGCCTACTAATTTAGACTGTGGAGAGGGACCTAAGATAAGGGTGGTATACTACTATCCTAGGAGAAGACCATATCCACAAATGTGAAAAGACTGGAATGCTAATGAGTGAGACAATCCAAGTGCTGAAGGCATGCACACCTGCCACCTCAGGCTACCAGCTGGGTGTTGTTTCTTTGTCCTTACACAAATGACTAATCTGTGATAACTCCCCTGGGAAGGCATCAGGACAATTTACACATATGGCCTGAAGATATTCATCTCTGTTGATGGCCAGAATGGATCCACCTGTGCTGACATAACAGGCAGCTGTAACATCTTAGAAGGTGTTGAAGGCTCTTGAAATGCCCTATGATCCAGTATGAATCATCCAGGGATGGTACCAGAGCATTTCCACCTACCCTGAGCCAAATAAAAGACCACACTTAGACTTCACTCAGGAAACTGAGGGTTTCCTTCCCTTGCTCCATGGGACTTCTGCCATGACCTTGGCAGATCGGGACTACAACCACCATCAGAGTTGCGGTGACCAGGTCTCATCGCTGGATCTGGCGGGTGTCTTGTGGGTCCTTCCAGTCACCTGGGGGTCCACAGCTCTGCTCCAGCTGCCTGCGCCAGCACTGCAGCCTCAGTCCAGCACTGACCCTCCAAACCATTCCTGCCAGGTTTTAACAGCTGGGGGAGGCCAGCTGCCATCTCGTTTTGGTCCGGTGGGGGGGAGCTTGGGAATTTTCTGGTTAGTTTAACCCAGTTTTAGCACTATTGTTCTTTAGCATTCTTTTCTGATAGAGAGTTGGGGATTTTTTTATCACTTACATCTGGGTGTATTTGATCTCTCTCTATGTACTGCAGGGAAGCAGAGGTATTGAATCGAAAGAAGGACACTTCTGTCTGAGGTATCTACCCCTATAAATTGCCTCAAACCAAGACAGTCACTTGGGAAAGGGAGCCTGCTGGCTCATTTTTCAGAGCTTTTTCCCTCTGAGGGACCAAAAAAATAAAGGAGATACTTGAGAAAAAGCCATCAAATTTTATTCTCCTTGCTAGAACAACTGTATTAGAAGTAACATCCTGAAAGTGGGAGGAAAATCACAAAAGATGGGAAGAAAGAGTTACCAAGTTTTATTACATTTATGTTTTTGTAAAAATACCAAATTGCAAAATCACTTGTTCCTTAGTGATTTTTTAATTAATAAGATGAACCACATTCAAAACATTGAAGTAGCAGAGAATATCCATCAATTCACAATATATGCAGCTTTTTAAATTGCAGAGCAAATTGGTTCAGCAGATGTCTTCTGCTATTAAGGCATAAGTACATATTGTACAAACCCCAGATAGCCAAGTCATATTACTGATTTTTATATGGGTGATAAAACCTAATGTTTAAAAAACCAATTTTTACAACTCCTTTAGCAAAATTCTATGTTAACCCTAGGTACAAAAAAAAAAAAAAATAATCTACATCCTTTTCTCTCAAAATAATATGGCTTTCCTGACCAAGATGTTAGACAAATTTGAATACTCTCCCTGCATTACTATTGTTCTGTTATATTGTCTGGAAACTCTTGTTCTGTTATATTGTCTAGAAAGGTCCTTTTTTGGGTAAGTAAGAAGAGATAGGGAATGCTTTTTCTGCTAATATGATCTAAACAAATAAGACAAAAAATTCTGATACTACAAGGACACACTGTTCCCTGCTATGCAGTAGCTTTTTTAGTAATAAGTTACACACAAAAATCACTTAAGAGAGATTAAAGGCTTATGCTAAACTTATAAAAACTATGACCCAAAGGCTAACCTTCAGATATTGAAAAAAGCTTCCAAAATGCAAACAAGAACATGCTAAGTATGGAGAGATAATCACTTCATAAACTTGAGATAGGTATCTGAAGAAACATATCACTCTTGTTTTGTTTCATTAGAACAGAAATTAAGAATACAAACAGACCGAGAAATCAGTTTTCAGCCTTGACAGACTCCAGTAGAATACCTTCCTCTAAAACTACTCTTTATCCTGTACCTTTTCTGTAGATAAAAGAGGTACAAATGCCTTGTGCGTAAGAGACAGCGATATTTGTACATTCAAAATAAAACAACTCCTCAACCTCTCTTCTCAGAAGGTTATAACTTTGCTAATTCAGCCAAACTGGTATAGGTTTCTATGCCAATGGACTTCTGCTTTCAAAGACCGGGAAAGAATGTTTTAGGAATTGCAAGATTATACTTTGAAGAAACTCCAGAATATCCAGCCCAAACTCTGACTTTATTTCCTTGTCTGGTAACCAAGGTTGAAGAGCTCAGTGTGTGGCCCACACTCTCAGAAACACCACTGTGAGCACAACAGTAAAGCTTCGCTCCTCCTGCTATGGACAGGCTGGCAAGTTTCCATTTGCATTAAGGAGATCAGGCAAAGTGTTTCACCACCATGTTTGAATGATAAGCATTGCTATGTACTGTTTGTTAAAAGTATTCATCAATATGATCCTACTTTTCCCTCTAACCTCTGAAATACACAACTGTTGAAGGAGGAGACCATAAACATCCAAAACTTGCTGTCACATAACTCAGCAGAGGAGAATGCTTTTAAGGCTGGTAAAGGCTTAAAAAAGCAGGTTGCCATTTTTTTCTATATTCTATTTCAAACTCTGTAATAAACCCCCCCAGAATAATTCAATACAACATCAACAAAGAAAGATGCTGTCATTAAAGCACGTTACTCTTCTTTGGTCATAATTAATCCCTTCTTAGTCATGATCATTATCTCATACTAGCCACAGAACCATGCAACTTTATAACTGTGCTTTATACAAAGTAACAGGATAATTGTGTACTTAAAAAACCCTACTTGGGTAAAAAACTGTGATGCTGTATTGCAACTGGTATGGAAAGGGTGATAAGAAAAACAGCTATGATTGTTTTACCATGGTAGAATACTAGAAACTGTGTAATTTATTTCACATAACAATTAAAATCAATTTATTGTCTCTCTCTCTTATTTTTTTTAAATCAGATTGAATGTAAAAAGAAATTTCAATTTCATTCAGGTACATTGCAGAGCATGTGGTTTTTTGGAACTGTAACTTGAAAGCAACCTCAAAATATTTTTTTTTTTCTTAAGACACATGCTTTTCAAAAAGAAGATAACTAACCATATTGTTTTATCAGCTCAAAGATCTTTTTAAAGCATAAAAGGATTTTGAAAAACTAGTCTGAGTTTTGAACACACTCAAGAAAATTGGTGCATTTGTTTCCAAAGCATAAGTTATAAGGGAGGATGGGGGGACACGTTTTCTAATGAGACTCATGCTTTGCCTTTAAAAAAAGGAGAAAAATCCTTGCTAAAAAAGCCCTAATAACTAAAGTTGTCTTAAATGCTTCATTTGCATCAGTATTTTGCTACCGCTGTTGTTTTTAATAAAAGGACAATGCTCTTTCTGGACATTCTTCACAGAAAGCCTGTTTTACTTTGTGTCCATTCATTTTGCAATTTGATTTTTAAAAAAGTCACATAATCTACTGGAAATCCAGATTTAAAATACTACAGCATTCCATATAGGGCATCAATAATGCAAAAAATAACATATTAAAGCTAAGCATCAAATTTAACCCTATTCCCCATTGCAAGTAAGTAGAAAGATACATATGAAATTCCTATAAATCCTTTAGGTAGTCAGAGAATATTCATTACTATGGTATGAAAATTCAAGTTTTGTAGCAAATTTCAGATATTAAAAATACTAGACATATTTTATCAAGCTTTCAACCAAAACATGCAATGCCCAGATGTAATAAAATTACAGCACTGACTGAGTTCAAATTTTCTGTTTTCTCCATCCAGATCCTACTGGCTTAAACTCAAATGTGAGAGGAAAGGTAGATTACATTATAGCAAAATAAATTTAAGGGTAGGCTTAATTCTTTTTACTGGCAGTGATCATGACTTTAGCAGACAGCTTGTGTTTTAAAATCTGTAGTTCAAAATCAGAGAGATGAAACTATATGTGGGTAAGTAGAGTAAAATTAGTTCAAGTGACATAACTGCTGCTTCAGAAGGGATAAAGTACCTGTATCTACCAAAAAACCCACAAGTGGTCTTCAAGATGGTACATTTCTTATTTTCACCAATAACTACATCAAACAAAGGACCAATTACACACAGAAAGACAAAACAGCTGAATGCTTCACAGTCCTTTGCAAAAAAAATTGATTGGCTTTTAAAGCAAATCACCTACTAATTAATGAAAACAATGAGATGTTCAACAATCCTGAACAAACTGAAGAGGAAGCACATGCCAAAACCATAACAACCGTTTACCTCTGAGACTGGCTTCTACACGCAAGATATCTTGGGGAGGGAAGGAGAAGTAACAATTACCTATGTGGAGTTTCATTTCATATATCCCAATAAAATCAATAAAGATCAATACTATCTACACCTGTATCTGTGATGGTCCATGACAATTCCAGCAGAGTGAGGGCTAAACCAGACTGACTTTTCCCTCCAAGTAGAATTAACCAGCAATTCCTCAGATACTCTAGTGACAGGGAATTGTATTTATAGTTTAGATAGTGACCATGATAAGCCAAACATTAATGACCATCTCTTTCCAGGCAAAACAAACCATTTTTGTAACAGTTTGTTTCTCCAGAGGTCTCTAACAGACAGTAATTGTAAATGTATGATTTTAATCTCATCTTGTGGAATTTGTTCTGAAGTTCACTTTGTACATCCAGCCAAACTAAAGATTTTTCTGCCCTGTGACCTGAAAACATTTGATTCTAACAAAGATGCCAACATCTTTCTTTATAAATCAGAGTGCGAGCCAGCAAAGTCAGACAGCTGAAGACTTCCTAATAAGAAATACATTCATAAATAGTCCATATTATAGTTGTTCCTACGTAAGTTCAATTTATGCATGGGTGGCTTCTTTGTTTTTATTTCCTTTCATGTTTTACCTTAGTTCTTCTTCAGGCTTGAAACAGCTTTTCTGGCTTTATTTAAACCCTTTGTCTTTTCAGAAGCTTATAGGAACATAAGAGCACTGCCCTGCCTCTGAAAGGAATCAATGAGCTCAGACTGTCACTTCCAACAGCGGCCAAAAGTAAATGCCCAGGCAGTAACATAACTGATCCCCAAGCTTACTCCACCTATTTCCCAGCCTCCAGACACTTGACACAGTCGCTGAGCCATATGTGGTGATGACTTCTGTGTATGGTATTATCTCCATATCCTAAAATCCCTCTGCAATCCTTTCAGTTTCCCTCACTATCCCAACTAAGTTTACACCATTAGCAAACCTTGCAACTCAGATGCTCTCCAATGAAATATATGTTCACCTGAATGAGAATTTCTTATGGCAGGTTAATCAATTTTTGTATATCAACTACAATAAAATCATGACAATACAAAATGAAGAAATACACCCATTATAAGGTAGTTGGAATGTAGATATGAGTTTAGTCTCTGAGTTGTGAGGTTTCTGGAAGTGTCAGAATGAACAGGTAGTGGAAACAGACAGCAGTAATGAAAGAATGCCTATCAAAAATGGGCAAGAAACAGTCTTAATCTGCTTTGCCTTGCAGCCATTCCATCTGCTGACAGATCTATGACACTGTCCTTTCTGAACTGGGTCCACCCAAAGTGAGAATGATAGAAAAATGTAAACTGCATAAGACAGAAAACAAATTAACAACAGAGCTTAGTTATTTTCTTTGCTTATGGAACTGTTTCAAATTCCAGATCTAATTGAACACCCCTATATTAGAGAGAGAGAGAAAAAAAAATGCTGTTTTAGATGTAGAAGGTTAAGAGCAATATTCTAGTAATGGGTGAATTCTCTGTCCATGTGAGAAAGGCATGCAATAGAGATTAGAAAACATATTTTTATTCTTCTGTAAGAAAACGTGTCATAAAGGGAAAACACCATCGCTGTGAAGAAGAATGGTCTATTTGTTACTATTTTCCTATGTACAAAGATTTTATTGACTGGATATTAGATATTGAGAGAAGTGAAGATCTGAGTCTACACTGAGCTCTGCCCAAAATTACATGTTCCCAGGGGTGAATGGATGACTCTGAGAATGGTCTTCATCTTATCACATCATGGGAATCCTGGCAGTCTCCATCAGCCTAGTGAGAGCTGGAGGAGGTCTTCAGAACTGGCTGGGGGTGTCAGCAAAAACCTGTATTCACGTCTGGGCAGTTTCTTTCACCTATTTCTTCTACCTTAGTATTCCAAGGTTCTCAGAGCAAGTTAAATTTTTAACAATCAGAAAACTATGACAATACAAAGAACATCTTAAAACTTGTCTCTATGGGACAATTGTTTTTCACTGTTGGTAAGCCTTCTATCAACCTTTTCAAGGTCTTGTGTACAACTTGTATAGTTTCTCATTCTGCAAGACATTAAGTAATATGCCATTGGCAGGGTTCAGGAAAACAAAGTTAATGAGGCAGTTATGTTACTGCTTGCAGGACTGCCTCTTGGACCTCCTCAAATGCTACTGAATACACATCTTACTACAGCTGCATCCTGTGTGTGCCCATAAATATGCACAAAGTGTTAGAAAAATACAAACAAGTAAGTACCAAATTCCCAGCTGGAATTCTGGTGCCTAACTTAAATTCATGGGAATCTCCCTGATTTCAAAGAGCTGATATCTTCTTAAACTGAAGGACCTTACAGATTAGCATCCTGAAGAATTGCAAGATATAGAGTGAGGATAGATATAAAGGGGCAGGAAGCATTCTTGTGGTACGTGGTGGGTGGGGGAAATTACAAAGTGAAAGGCCATGAACAATATCTAATCAGATTTTAGGTTCTTATCACAACAGCTCTTTGAATTAAGAAAAGTAGAAATCAGTGCACACTCCAGTGTGAAAGGGAGGGGAAGCGGCTGCTGCTGAGTAGGTACCCATGCATCAGCTGAAGGTTAAATTTCTCTGTTCAATACAGGGAGAGAATTTGTCACCTTGTCCCCCTGTTGGCAACTGTTGTGAAGGAGAAGCACAACCTCTACCATGGAAGGCAGAAACAACTTAAAGCTGTCGAGATCAACAGCTCGGTACTTGTATGGCATTTACAGGGGAATGCTGCCAAGATATTGACCTCAGACAAAGCCAAGAGTGTGTGAATCAGTGAGGTTCAGCATAATCCCCTTGCAAAATCTGATGGTGAGTCACCAGGCACAAATAGCTTCCTGCTCGTTTTGCAAACAAGGAAGAGGCAGGAAAGAGATGAATGAATGAATAAATGGTTTGTATATTTCTTTTCTCTGAAATGCTGGCTCAGAAGAGGACAGAGGCAGACAGAAAGCAGGAGTGGGTGTACATGGGTATCACACATGGAAAAGGGTAAAGAAAAGTGTCACAGAGAAAAGAAACAAATGTAAGACATAGTTCCAGGTAAAAAGAATAATGTCTTCTTAAGAGAGTTTATTTCTCAGACATATCTTCAACTTAAGCATTGCTCCCTATTTTTGGGCCTGAATGAACAATGGCGTATCTTCTGCACTGTAGAGCTTTTAAAGTATTTCTTACCTGAAAGACAATCCTAGAACAGTTTGGGCTGGATGGTACCTTTAGAGGTCATCTAGTCCAATCCCCCTACAATAAGCAGGAACATCTTCAACTAGACCAAGTTGCTCAGAGCCCTGTCCAACCTGGTCTTGAATGTTTCCAGGCATAGGGCATTCCCCATGTTTCTGCGCAACCTGTTCCAGTGTTTCATCACCTTCATCATTGAAAAAAGAAAAATCTTTTCCTTATATCTAATCTAAATTGACTCGCTTCCAGCTTAAAATCATTACCCCTTGTCCTATCTCTACCGACCCTGCTAAAAAGTCCCTCTCCAGTTTTCTTGTAGGAACCCTTTGAGTACTGAAAGGTCATAATAAGGTCTTCCCAGATCCTCCTCACCTCCAGGCTGAACAACCCCAAATTTCTCAGTCTTTCTCTACAGGAGAGGTGCTCCAGCTCCTTCATCATCTTCATGGCCTTTCACTGGACCCACTTAAGTCTGTACTCTGAAGTCTAAAATGTCTATCATCAATTATTACAACCCTTCTGGATTTCAGATAACAGTATTTAAATGATCCCACACTTCATAAAAAGCTTTATGAAGTTAAGACTGGACAAAAAAAACTCCAGTTGTACATACCCATATATCAGCAATTAAAAAACCATAATCTGTGCTTCCTAAAGGCAAAGAATCAGATGGTCTATAAAATCCTTGAAACTTCAATTTTAAGGCATGAAAAGGACCTACTAGATATCCACGTACAAAGCCACCTTCAATGCCATATAAGAAAGTATTATAACAAATGATTTTTCCTATCAAGAAGTAACACACAAAATTTCCCTTACAGCTCATGCCAGGTAGAGAGCTGCAGCTGTACGATTTTCTGTGAAATCTGCTAACATCTTACAGGTAACTTACTAATTTTTCAGTTCATTGCTTGGCTAGAGACACCTAAATTAAATCTGGACATGTCATATCCTTGGAGTCACCTGTTTATAATGAGTGTTTCAGGAAGAGATCTGCTTTCAAAGACAGCAGTATCAGCAGATGCTGTTGCAATTATGGTACCAGACTGACTTTCACCAGGACGATGATCCATTCCTTGCTTCAACATACCATTCCTACAAAGCCTTGAAAAAGTCTCTTAACCACTTCACACTCTACCTTTGAAGAGTATTCATCTTTTAGAAATTATATCATGAACCGAGTTTAATAAGGTTGCAGCTGGATTCAAATTAATCAAATCTCCCTAAAAGGGATTCCCATTTTTTAAACATGTATTTTTGCTTCTGAAAGAACTGAAAATTTAAATTAGTATTTTTAAATGTTTATTATTGCTTCTTGCTGTAAATGTGTTGAGCAATTCTGAAGCACTTAAAATGCTTTGGCATGTAGTCAAATAATATGAAAAATGAGAATTAATTTCTACCATTTTCTTTTTTCTATTGTCAAAATGCAAGTTTTCTCTGGTTTGTCATTTTCTGGGAATGGCCAGTTTTACTAATCACACATATCTACAGAAAGCTCATTTGGCTATTTAGAATTCCCTTGTGCTCCATAAAAGGCAATTAAAATAAAACTTCATGTTAAGATGTCTTTATCTCATCAGATGCATGGATGATTCATTTCTGCTTTATTACTTTGATGTCCAACTGGAATAAACTTGGTTTAGGATAGCAGAAAACATGACGAAAACAAACCAAAAAGGATGAGCAAAGGAAAGGAGAAGGTACCCAATACTTTTATCTCAGAAATGCGGATATCTGTTAGAGCTATAGGAAGCCTTTACATAAACATATAGTCATCTTTAACTTGTTTTTGTCAGAAATTCACAGGGAGAAGACCTCAGCTCCAGGAACAGAAAGCCAAGAAAATATAAAACTGCTCTGTTCCATTCCAGTGCAGTAACTTAGAGTGCTTCCAGGTGCCTTTGCATAACTACAGTGATTTATACAGGAGGAGCTGAAGTCACAGTCAAGAATTCAAGGACTAAAACTGAGAGTAAAGTACTTATTTTGCAATCAAAAACAATGTTTGCAAAAAAGCTTCTTCAGTGAATCTGTGTCTCTGCCTACCAAGATAGAGAGGTGCTCCAAGCCATGTAAGTACCTCCAGATTTGTGCCAGCAGGTGAGATGTGACATTCCAGAATTATTTTTAAAAAACACTTATTAAAAAAGAAGAATGACTCCCAACTATCAAACAAAAGAAAAAACCTAAAGGTGTTTTTCATTTGCAAAAATCCCACATACCAAAAATGTTTGATGTACAGTTATTGGCAGTACACAACACAAGGTGTTCTGCCTTTCAAGTACAGGATAACAGATGACGCTTTCTGTATTTTTACTATTTAAAGCCGCATTTCATATCTATATTATTTTTAATCATTTTGCTTTGTAGAAAGTTTTTCTTCTATTCCTGTCAGTTTCCCTCCATTTTCTATTCCATTATGATTCTTTCTGCACAGATTTATGTCAGTAGACTTCTCTCCATGCTGCAATATACAAATATTAGTAATAGGGAAAGAATCTAATATTTTCAGAATTTTTCTAATTAATCTATTGACAGGCATAAATCAGATTACACCACAATCACCAAAACTTGTTATTTGAACCTCTAATCATTCTGTTTTATGTGATATTGACAGTGCCTCATTATTGAAATTATTTGTTCCCTAGAAGTTATAGCCAGAAGCTGGAAAGCAGGTTTCCCTTTAGAAGAGATCTATAAATTACATCCTAATTCCTGTAAATCTTCAGGAGTGAATCTCAGGCAGGGAATGAGGAACAGATACTAATTAACTTCCTTGAAAAAAACCTTACCAACTGTGGCAGAGGTAGGGATGCAAAGAGCTTTTTTCTCACTATGGTGCCTATCGCCTGGGCTACAACAATTGTTTTTTTAATTTCTTCCATACTTTGCATCTTCTTGTCACGGTATACGTTACTGAGGCACAGAGTAATCACAAGACTAAATAAAAGACACTGTCAAAACACACTGTGCAGCTTACACACATATAGCAGACCGCCTCAGAATTACTGTGATTAACTATTACTGTACCGCTCAGAATTGGTACATTTAGTTTTTCATTCAGAAGGAGAGTAGTATACGGTAAGAGCATAACAGGAATATTATTAGTGGAGGGATTGATAGGACAGAAAAGCCCTACATGTCACTCATGCCCAAACCAACTCTTCAGATAAGTGCACTAGATACATCCTCTCCCTGTAGATAAGAGCCTACCTTGGACCTTCAACGTGCATTTCATTCCAGGCTTACACTGGCCTTTGGGAATATGCAGTATGCTACTGGAGCAGTATATTGTGGGGTGAGGGTGAGTCCATGCTGTAGGCAACAGAAAGGCACCCAGCACCAAAAAAAAAACATCCAAAGAGGGATCATTTGTTTTGTAGTATCTTCCTCAGGTGACCTGCCCACAGCCATCCAGGAAATCTTGCCAGTCTTAGTCATCCAAGATCTGCAAGGCATCCCCATCATCATACCTGGTCACCCTGGTACCTCACTGCCTAGATAGAGAACTGCTCAGAAAGCTCTGTCCTTGTCCTTAGGCCTGATCACTTAGGGACAAGAGGAGAAGAGATGCATGAAGAGAAAGGATGTAGTTAGAGTAATACATAGACCCAAAAGCTAACAACTTCTCCCAGACCCTAGAGCACAAGACTATGTCTGTGCAACTAACAAATACCCACAGTAGGTCTACTTTGAAAGAAAAGCAGAGTAGTCATGTGATGGAGGGAGCAGAAGAAGCTACATAAGACTGAGTAGAGGACTGCTTTAGCAATAACCACATGGTGCTCCTGCAACACAGGAAAGGCCAGCTGGCCATACAGATGGGATGTTGCCATGAAATACATTAGTAAAGCACGTTTATACACCATGTCTATAATGGGAAAAATAGAACAAACAAGCTGCAGACAAAAAGCAGCCAATTAGAAATAGAGAAGATATAGGTCTTAGAGACATAAGCTAGGATAGCTTAAAAATATTTCCAAAGGAGAGACAAATATGCAACGTTTTTTGAAATAAAGGGTGCTGTTTCCATCCTGACGTAAGTCACAACAGGTAAAAGTCCTAAAAGCAGAGGTGATTAAATAAGCCATTGCCCAAAGACATAGCCATGTGCTAGAAAATGCCACCACTCAGCAGAGAGCAGACGGGTCAGAACTTGAACAACATATTGACAGTGACATTTCACTGTCAGTCAAATTACAACTTATTTTTTTATATATAACAGTGCCCATCAAACACACAGTCACAATCTATTTGGAAAACCTGTGTTTATTTAACTTTTGCTTCACTTCACATTAGATGTGCACATCATCTCAAAATGCACTTGCCATTTGCTTGTTCTACACTACCGGACCAACTCAGTCTGCCAAGTGTGTTAAAGCCATGCCCACTCTGGGTTTGGTAACTATGGAAGGTTTCCAACTGCTTCTTCTGCCCAAAGTGCAGCAAGGGATAGAAGATGAAAAGAGGTGGAAGTCCAAAAACCCCCCCAAAAAAACCACAAAAGAACAAATGAACAAAGATGTCCAGTAATTTCCAGCAGAACGATCTTTATAATTACATTTTCTTTTCTTGATGTGAACATTTGTCTGTCAGGAACTTCGAGAAGATTCTGGAATCTGTAATTCACGTAAGCCACAAACAACTCCACCAACATAACACCGACTGGGACAGGAAGCATGACTTAATACACTAAGTCTAAGAGGAAATTTTTGAACTCTTACATTCCTCACTGGAAAGCATCCCTGTGTTCATATTTCCATGAAAAATGTTTCTCAAAAGATCAAGTACACAGACTTGCAAAACAGGGAAGTGAGAGAGCTGCCACACACAGCCCAGAAAAAGGACTTCACTGAAGCTGGGCATCCCAACCAGCACCATGCACCTCACTGCACAGAGGAAGGGGAGGAGGAGAAAGGAGAAAGCGTATCCATCTACTCTTCTAGCAAGTCAAAATGGAGACTTTTAATCTTTAGTTGCCTTCTTGGAATAAAACCACAATTTTTAAAGTGCTTTCTTAAAACCAGTATTTTTGGGTTTCAACCAGCACTAGCAATAATCCCTTACAACATCAAGTGTCAGCTCCAAGCATTTGAAAGCTGTAGATCACATCAGACATCTACCTTTAAACAGCAAATTGCTGACTCGTTTCTGATGCACCATGCTTGACATTCACATCCTCCCTTAGTGGTAGCTCAACCCTTTTGTTTCTTCTCTGCACTTTCTTAAATAAGCTTAAATTAATTGCCCATTAGATATAATAAGTGTTGAGGATACTACTGCAGCATATTTCAATTCCTTTCATAAATCAAAGGGAAGATGTTGGCTATATTTTCTTAAAGGACTTCTTCTATGCCTGCATTGTCATTTTACTCCTACACTCAACCTACCAATTAATTTTCAACTTTACATATGGTTTCTAAATAAACAAATACTAATAAAAAACAGACATATAGTTTCTGAATCAGTAAAAATTGAAATGTTCACTTCCCATTTACAAAATATACAGACATAAAAAAATTAATTTTCCTCTAGAACAGTTTTAAGCAACCCATTAACTATATATATAGTTTTTAAAAATTAAAAAGTTTAAAAAGTTGCCCTACTACTGTGAATTTTGAAGAAATGTTACTCTCTATAGAAGTGCTTTCTACATAAAAGCACTCCCTCAAAACTCAGCAGTGGGCAAATGTAACAATCAAAAGATAAAACTGCCAAACATGAAAAAAATCAATTAAATATAATTTAAAAGTAAACTATAATAAGAAATGGAAAACTATGAAGCACAAGGCTATATGCTTTCTGTTTTACCTGCCTTAAAAATAGTTTAAGATTTCAAACAATTTTATAATGGAATGTAATCACTCTGTGTAGAAAAGAGATCAGGAGAAACTCTGCAGGTGTGGATCTGAAATGGGATTTCTGGTTTAATTTCCTTTGAGAAAAAAACCACCTCATGGTTGTCAAAACCAGATAATAAAGCAATATGCAGTAAGTAGGCAATAAGTAGGGACCCATAGGGGCTTTGCATTATAACCACATCACTGATCAGAAAGACACTAATGCGTGTGCAACCAGTGATGGATAAAAGGACTGAAATACCAAAGCACAACAAAATTATTTTTTAATTGAAAGACAAAAGCTAAAGCCATGGTAGTAGTGATAATGTCCTTTTGTTCTTTTAAACTGGTGTACCTAGAGTTAACCTAGACTTTATCTAGAGCTTCATTATTTATTTTCTTTTAGTTACATTTTGAGATGCAAGGAAACGCGTTCAGTGCCTTCAGACTATAAACCACTTCCTTGCACAGAGGAGAAAAACTGAAAATACCATTACACAAATCCTGCTATATGACTGCATTTGTCGAATAGGGAATGGCATGGGCCCACAAGCAAATCTTATGTAAACAAGCAATCTGCCTACTATGAATGAATCCCAGCTACTGGTCAATCCACCCTAGCAGCCAGATTTCTAAGATATCTGGGCTCCTTAGAGCTGCCTTGATTCTCAGCAAAGGTGCTAGTTACTAAACATGTTTTTAAACATGCCAATTAGTTCAAGCCAACTTATTTCGCAAAGTCAAAATATTGTTCTTTGAGGGGAAAAAACATTAAAAGCAGAGTTGACAGAGGGAGGCTTAAGCAAGTCAGTCCCACGGCTTTGAACACTCCCATGGAGAAATAGTATCAAACATCAAACTTGTGTGTGGATGAGTTTGCCCCATCCTTTGAACTTGTTTTTCCTTAACTTTATTGCATCTTTTCAGCTTTGTCACCCTGCTATAATTGCTGTTTCATGAAACTGATAACACTGCAACTAGTGCTCAGCTTAACACTTTATTAAGCAGAGCAAAGCACTCTTCTGTAAATCTCCACAATACACACATTTGTGACTTAATGATCTTTGTTCATTCTCTGACACTTAAAGGGCTGTCTTTGATATACAGGTCTTCTAGAAGCTTTACAATTTAAATTTCATATAGAATGGCTTTATTTGAATACATGGGGTAGATTCTTGGAAAATAAATGAGTCCTAATTCTCCTGACACATAAACAATTGCTGTTCTTCTACCACTCAGGACATGACAAGATTTAGGAACCACATTTGCCTGAACCGCCATTTGGAAGAAAGGATAGTTAGCAAACCTTTCAAAGTAGCTATATTAATTCAAGCACAGTAAAGGCTAAACACTAAACAGTATTACTATACTTTACTATATCAAGAAGATGGAAAATATGCCACATGTTAACAAAGTCTAATACTTAACATTCTTTTAAAAATAAATGTTATTTTAAACAAAGAGCCTCTTAAAAGTAGTTATGTAGTAATACAAAAAGTACTGTTTCTTTAGGCAAATTGATAGAAACATTACAAGCAATGTTTTTTCCTGTTTTTCCTTTTCCGTTCATTAAAATAATTTTACCACCATCCTATGATTCTTCCTTTGTCTCTCAGGTGGGCTTATAATACAGATCCTGCTATCCACCATGTCACACTAACTGAAGAACTTTCACAAGAGAACTTCTCTTTCATTTCTCTGGTAGGTATTAATTACCATATATTAAACAAAACCAAAAAGAAAGCCAACCAGAATTTTTTTTACATTGAACAGCTTTAGAGATCAACTATCTCTATCAAAATTTTATTTTGAAGAAGCACTCCTGCACTGGCCCAGCTCTCTGTATTGATCAAGGGAAGCTCTATGTGACAAAGGCAGCACTAAAGCTAAATTTAACTTTACCGGAACTGAACTCAAGAAGGTGAAGCTTGCTAAAATGCATCCACTAAACAATGACAAGCCCGATTTTAAACATCACTTTCTCCTCATTGAGTATTTCATCAGATTTAGACCTTCTAATAATATATACTTGCATTCTCAGCAAACGAAAGTATTTCAAAAATTTTCCCCTCACTTTCCAAAAGAAATAAACTATGAAAAAAAACCCCATAAACTGCCCAAAATCCTTATAGGAATTGTTCTTCTCTGAAGAGGGATAATACTTTCATTCCATAGTGTAAGCCAACCCAATTTCCACAGCTCTTTCCATCGATGCTACCCTTAACTCTTACTATGAACTTAAGTATCTGCTTTAATGAGTTATGACAAAAGTATTTTTCACTTATGTATAGATACCATCCATCATTACTCATTCTTTTTATACTCAGCCAAATAGCTTAATTGAGTGGTAAGCTATTATAAAGGTAAAAAGTTAGAGAAATTCAGCAGAAATAAATACAGAAATGTCATGCAGAACAGCAGTAAAATAGAAGGGTGACATAAGAGATGCTGATCAGCAAGAGGTTTTGGCATGAAAACATTTTCTCCTACTAATGATATAATTCAAATTACCCAGCTGCATCAAAGAGAGGCAGAAGTTACTGTCTAAAGTGATGAAGATACTGAAACCATAATAGAGACTTGCAACCATTAGGTAATGCTATATGCCGTAAATTAGTGTGCCCATAATACCACATTTGGAAAGACAGACTTGTGATCTGCTACCGATTTTACAGCCTGGCTTAAGCTATTAGGGACTTCCCCATGTATCTTCCCAGAAGATGAACACCGAGTATTGTTATCAGGCCCCTACACACAGAGCACAAAGTTATCAATGTCGTTCCAAGACAAACTTTAGGATGAAGGATTCTTTGGTACGAGTATGGGTGTAACAGCACATCTCTCTACTACCTTTAGGAAAATAATTATTTTGCTTCAAGTCTCTCTTTTACTTCTAGTTGCTGTAGAATACATGGCTCTTGCTCACTCCTCAATGCAATGAAGACACCTAAAGTATCTTTTTGCTAACAACTCCAGTTCACTTACCCTACGGTTGTGCACGACATTCAGAGGGTGTCCTGCACCCGCTACAATGTTGTAATACCAATGATCAGCCGATTTCCTCTGCTCCTCCAAAGAGGCTGTCCCTGAACAACTTTGGACCATGACAGAGAAGGAAATTCTGAGGAAAAGCATTCTCTGACCCTACAATTTCACAGTGCATGGCACCTAATCACAATTCACTCATGACAAGACAACCTACACTGTTCTCAGCCATACACCAGCTCTAAGGGACCAACAGCTGCTAATTACCACATACAGTATGCCACTTTATGGCATTAACAAAAGGATTGGTTAAGTAAGGATCTTTTTCACTACTTTAACAGCAGATTATCAGGTAGGTAAGTCTTCAGCTGCACCACCATATCAAATCCTGCCAGTTGGAGCTGTCTAGCAACTCTTTTAAATGTTAAGTGCTAAAATGAAATATAAATTTTGAGAAAGGAAAAATGGGCAAATCTGATTAAACCTAATTCATGAATAAGAATTTTGAAAGAATTGATTTTGCATCTGTACAGAAATATTTACAGCTATAGCAAGTTACTAAAACATGAAAACAAATATAGAACTGAAAAGGAAAAAAAAACCCTCAACTTTTTAGCCTACTTTTTGAGGGAAGTTAGCCCAAAGCCATGTAAAACATTAATTATGTTTTCACAGTGCTGTGGATCTTCTTGAGGAACACAGTTTTAGTCTTTGGTCTCCTTGCTCAGGTTATAGATTAGAAAACCAGGATTAACACAATACTTTAAAAATTCAATACAAAGTAAAAAATATTGTAGCTTTAGCCAGTCTATTATATAATAACACGTTTCCTAAAAGATGTAGTATGTAGAAATATATTTGACTTTCTCTTGTTATGTCCATCAGATGAAGAAATCTCATCTGACTCACAGCTACTCAGCTGTTTCTTACTGGTCAAAAAGATACATTTTAAAGAAGGATTTAAAGTAGATAGCAAGAAACACAAAAGAAGAAAACCAGGAAAGGTGTAATCACTAAGGGGCTTTTGCTTGTTTGTTTTACTTTCAGGCATGCAATATTGTTATATCTTTCAAAAGCCCACTCATGTATATGTGCATGCTCTTAATGATATAAAAAATTCAGAGAACATAATTTTGAATGCCTAATTATTTCTCACAGAATGGTAACTAGAAAATATCCTGAACTATACAGACATCCAAAGGTCTCATTTCACTGAAACTGCATTGAATCAAAAGTGCAAGGTCACTAATGTGAAGAAGGCAGTTTACTTAATATCAGTGCAGCACTTCAATTAGCACTGCTGAGAAGCAGCATTTAAGCAGAACACACATCTAACATGACTACACTGCTTATTCAAAGTTAACTCAATTGTTTTCACTTGGCAGAACACTGTGCAGGAGTGCTGCAGAGAAGTCATCTCTCAGGGAGGACCATAGCAATAGTATTTTTATTACCTGCTTTTGAGAAAGTCAGGTGTCACTTCCTATAACTATGTTCTAAGCAGGTATTGTAAATTACTTTTTTCTTTAGTCCTAATGTTTAAGAGACAATCAAGACAACAGATACCCAGAATAAATACATACATAAGAAAACTACCATTTGCTGGCACTTTACAACACCAAGGGGCCCATTTCCAATGAATACTGGTCTATTCTGATATAAAAAACCCGCAAGAATGAAATTCAGCCAGCTGTAACTCCTTCTGGAGACCTCGCTGTGATTTGGAGAATTTTAGGACTAAAGTGATATTTTGCCACTGCTTTAGGATGGTATTAACCATTGATCCCAGAGGGTCAGGAAAATGGTGCTTTCAGGAGTGTGGGCTCAATGCCAAACACTAATCTTTATTCAACAGTGTTCACTTCTCTCTTCTGTTTTATGCAAAAGCTGCTTTCCATATACAAAATCAGACTTTTTGAGTCACTGGAGCTATCTGCCATGAAGGACCCAGGTCCCTGAAATCAGAACTGTGAGTGGATTTCCCACCATTTTTATGATATTTCTAAGGAACCAGGAGCAAGGAGCTAGAAAAGTTCTGGGGTTTTGTTGTTTTTGGCTTTTTTTCCTTGTTGTCATTACTGCATATTCAGTAATAAAACTATGTGCTTTTCCTTTTTTCCAAACTTTGCTTTTATCTATCTGAAGAGAGCCACAGCTCCTGAGACTGCCAGGTTCTCATCGGATTCCTGCCTTCAAACTGGCCAAGTTCTCGTAACCTAAGTATTTAAAACAAGACAATTAGCCTCAGTCAATTTCCACTTTCAATATCTATTTGTTGACGTTTTTTAGAAATTTTCTAACCAGCTTTAAACAGTGTCCATGTCTATACAGTGGGCTTCTCAGAAATTCTACTTCAGTATGATCTCAGGTGTTAAAAAAATAAAATTACAAAATTAAATAATACATCAAAGCCAGAAAGATGAAAGGCAAAGAAGAAATGTGTTTTTAAGTCATAATTGGAAATAAATTTTGCTATGAAATTGTATTCATGAAGACTACATATAAAAGTAGATCAGAGTGGGACGTTAAACTTCCAGACACATATGCCTCTGTGAACAGAAACACAGAGAAGAACAAAATGAAAGCAGAGGGGAAAAAGCTTTGTAACTCAAAACAAACCAAAAGAACCCTACTTAGCAGAAGCCAAAGTACTATTTCAGGATTACTGTTTACACATTTGTACTCCAAAGGAGAGGGCTGGCAACTACACTTGATGCATACTGGAACAGAAAGTTTTGAATTCTTGCAGGAGATGCTGCCAGGCCACCAGCTCCTTTCCTACTTCTCCAGCTCCCAGTAGAATACCAGGTAACTGATTTCAGACCGTCTCCCTGAGACAACCAGTTTATGGGCACTGACTGGGTAGAGACAAGACAGAGCACGTGGATCTTAATTTAGCACACAGCACCACTTCTCACAAATTTCCTTTCAAATAGCCCACAGTTACACAGCTGAGAGAGGTGTGCTAGCAAACTGCAAGGAGGCAAACCATTTTTTCCTAAAGAAAAAAGGCAATATACTAAAACAAGAGAGAATCCTAACTAAGAATTTGAAGCAAAAGTACCAAACTGAGTTTGGATATCATCTTTCCCAGAGATTATTTTTTTCTTGCCATTTAATTTAAGAAATTAAGATACAGGTAACTTGTACAAGAAAGTAACAAAAATCTAGGCATAGTTGATTATCATCTGGATAAATTACATAACTTAGTTAAGTTTGGAGATAATAGAGCTGAATCAGAAAAACCTCCTTCAAAAATATATCTAGAAAAAAAAACTTATGAAGTTGATGCACATCATACGTTTTACAGAGTGTATGACAATAGTTCATCTTTCCTCATACATACGCCCATCTGCAAATGAAGCTGTGCTAGATTTATGTGCCAAGATACTGACTGTAATCATAGAAGGGAAACAAAAAGTAAACCAACCCCTTTTTGTATTGTGCCACCACTTACTAAAGTGCTCTAAGACACAGAACTATAAGAAAAAAAAAAAAAAGGAGCTGTCAATCATAACGAGTCAAAAATCTTTCTAACTATACTTTTTATTTTTTTCTTTTTGGTATGAATATTTAGCAAGAATGTCTCCATTTTGACAATACTTTCTCCAAAACAAGTTTCTCAGACACTGTATAATCTCCAAGCTCTTTGGTGACCAGAACAAGAGGCACCTGCCAGAACTGTAATAATGGGTATACATGCTCCATCACCTATCTCCCTCCTCGTCCCCTCAAAGTACTAGCCTCAGAACCAGTGCTAAAGCACTAGAAAAGGTGTAAGTTTGGGCATTACTTAATCTAGTAGTGGGTACCACCAGATTTATTGTGCACTGCTAGTTCACAGAAAAGAGTTACTCTAGATTTACTCAAGAAGAAAGTAAGAAGATTTTCTTGTTTGTTTGTTTGGGTTTTTTGGGGGGGTGGGTGGGACAAGGATCAAAATATAAAACAACAAACTATTCTAAGTGAAAAGGTCATTTGGACATGATACTCTGGAAAACAGTTCAATGGAAAAAACATAATTGGATGGTCATAGGGTGAAATGAGATAGCCATTATCCCTCTTCCTGCAAAAGGAAACTTCACACATCTGAAAAAAAAAAAAAAAAAAAAAGAGCCATCAGCTCACTTTGGAAGAAGATCTAAGAATTAACATTTTCTGAAGTAAGTCCCTTGATAAGTAAAATGCAAATACTATTACAGTCAGCGTAGGTGAAACATAACTTCAAGTCCAGTTTCTTCATATGCAACATGAAAAGAATAAGAAACTGCAAACGATTAATCTGTCTACATTCCGACTTAAACTCACAGTTTCTACTAATACCATAATACTTCTGACCTAACTTCATTTTCACGTCTGTACAGCATCTTAATAGCCAAAAATGGTTAGATGCATTATAATACCTTTACAGACTGGCACAGATGCATTAAAATCCATGCTGAATTATCACACACATCTCTCATTATTGGTAATTCTTAATAATGACACAACTAGTTCAGGTATTATACATAAAGATTCTATTCACTCTGGCATCATTTCTATGTTAAACATACAGACCTGGAGTAAGTAAAAGAAAATAATTTGACCTGAACAGCAAAAAAAAAAAAACAAAAAAAAAAACAAAAAACCCAAAACCAAAACACCCAAACCAAACCAAATAAAAAAACAAAACCCCACAAAAAACAAATAAACAGAAAACCCACCAAAAAAAACCCCAAAACAACCAACCAAAACTGCAGGTTTGAACTGAGAATGTATAATAATTTAAATATACTACTATTATTACTACTAACAACAATAGTAAATGAGGGTACCTGCCCATCTAGGGATACTTTTTCTCAACTGTGAATGCAAGATTAATTAATCTATGTGGTTTTCAGCAAATCCCTGTCACAAGTAACACTGGTGCTCCAAACCCAGCGATATTTAGCCACCTTGAATCAAGTTACCCCACCTCACCAGCGCACAGGCAAGCTGCAGCGTTTCACATACGAGGTTCTTTATTGACAAATCACAGCACCCCAGTGAGTGGTCTTTCTTAAAACTGAGACATCCAATTAGTGTCTTTAAAACGCAGAAACTTTGGAATGCAATCCTGCCTTTGAATACATTTAAAGCAGACTCTATATGTAACTCCTGTGATCTGAAAAGGACTGGCTTTCTCCAGGCAGGGGCAGGGCTGATCCCCATCCCACAGACATCACCTGCAGATAGAATGTGCACACAGGATAAGGAACAGGCGTGCTGCCAGCCCTGTCTATGCTATGGGCTGTCAGGAACTCCTAGCAGCCAAAAAATCTGAACTAGGGTCTGGCTGAACTTAATTCAGACTAGAATAAAAACTAAGAAGCCCCCTGAATGGGAAAATATCATTCCAGTAAAAGTGGGAGGAGAGTGATAGGGTGTCATATAATGTGACCAGTGTATGTGGCCGTGCAGCGGAAGGAACCAGCGAGGGGCTGTCTGCCAACCCCCTGCACACCTCTGCTGTAATGTGTGTGCTGACACAGGGGAAGAGGGAAAAGAATCATCTTTCTGTGAACATCCAGGCTCCGCTCACCATCACAGGAAACAAGAGACACCTGCCCAAACACCCCTGGAACTGCTCCTCCCACTTGCATACACAAAAAAACCCAACATTTTTTGTTCCCCCCATCCTTTGCAAAAAGTGCAAAAAAGGGAACTATATGACCTGCAGAAATTAACACTGCCATCTGTAATTAGCCTTTACAAACACCTAAATGTCCTATAGCCTTGCAGTCACTGCACCGTCCCAGGGAGGAAATACCTTTCAGGCAGCGGAAGGAACCAAGCCCAAGTTACAGAATTATTTTATAAAAAGACGACAATTACTTAATCTGCGGTAGTTTTCTTAACACATCCTTCCTTTTCTGTTGCTTTTTTTGTAACCAAAAAGACAGTTATTCACATCAGCTTTGTAAAAGCTCTTCTAAAGTATCAGTAGCTTCCTTAAAGAGACAAGGGCTTGGTTGTAGACGGAGGATAGGAAAAGGGTCAACCGCATGGCACACAATTAGCTTTCCTTCCTTCATGGCGTAATGTTAGAATAACCAAGATGCACTTAAAATACAGTCCACATCTGTGATTTATTTTCTGATCCACTCTATCAAAAAATATTCCTCATACTTACACGAATGACCATACCCCCCTTTTATTACAAATGAAGGAAAAGTCTTACTTAGTCACAGGTTACTCTTTACTTATCCTTAGGCACAGTAAGTTAAAATAACAATCATAGCTGCCAACTTGACTACAAATACAAATATTTTTCCTTCTGATTAAAAGCAAAATCAGCAAGGGAATAAACAATTGAAAGTTTTGTTAATGAAAGGTTAAGGTTGCCAGCCATAGCGTAGGCCCTTTCAAATACCTCATTTAGTGTCAGCAGAAAAATAAATCTAGAAAACAAAGTTTACAACCAGAAAGCCATTTAACACCATTCTTCTTGAGTAACACTCTAATAATGATCATAACATTCATAACCACCTACAGTCATCCATCTAGATCATTATTTTGATGGCGTTGGACCTTTGTCAGAGAAATATATTTCTCAGCGAGTAGATTTCACTGTGGAGAAAATCCACACTTAATTTTTATTTAGTCATATAAATATACCTATTTGAAATAACAAAAGGATAATCTGTGATATAATTGTTATAAAAATCTTTAGTTGCTTCTATCACAGAAGAAAATAAAACATTCTTTTACTTTACAGATGCTGGAATTTCTGAATTACATGGGCACTCTCTGAAAGTTAGTAGAGAAAAAAAATCCAATCCCTTTGCCACCAAGAATCCCAAATCCACACTTCAAACAGAAGACAGATTGGCATGAAAAGTCAAGGACTCTGGCCCATATGAGTGAGAGGGGTAAATCAAATGGGCTGAAAAAAAGCAGGGCACAGAAGCTAAACACACGCAAGAATGAACCCTCGATTAGACACTGCCACCTGAGATAAAACAGAGACGCTATTAAAAGTGTGTACTCTGCACAGGTGTCATTTCCTTCCTGTGTATTTTAACTGGGAAGACAAGTGATGCAATTTACTCTGTCACACTGTTTATAATGCTTCCTCCTTTAGCAATCAGCTCACCAGCATATGGAGGAGTGGGAATCAGCTTCTCTTACAGAAATGATCTGGAAAATGCCATCCTACCCCTTAGCTATTTATTCTCTCGTTGTAAATTACTAAATACTTGCCTCTGTTACATGAATGTTACCAAGACTTTGATGTCTTCAACGTTAACAATTGCAGCTGGCTTCAGCATTTTCTCATATTTATAATCATAATTTGCATCATTAGAAGACAGCACGTACAGTATAACAGTATGAAAGCATCAGGATTAATCACCAACAAATAAAAGGTTTATCTGTTTTGCTTTGTGAGTTCAGACAACACAAGCCATGCTTAACTGGTTCATTACATGGAAGTGCTTAATAATACTGTAAAACTAAATGAATTGTCAATACAGACTAATAATTTCATATTTACCCAAGATGATCATATTCAAACAAGACTACTGCCTTGCAAAGCAGATTTAGTAATTAAAGTATTATATGTCACAAAATAAGAAGGTATCTATATTTTATACTTAAAAATCCTGAATAAGATGATCAAATGTGAAACAACGCAGTCATTAACGAGCCATGGATGGACCAAAATGAGCTACTAAGTTTAATGTTATAGTTTAAGGATACAGTCCAAAAATAGGCATTCATAGTGAAAACAAAGAAGAGGCCAATGCATATGCTGTTTTTCGTGGTCCTAGGGATTTATATGATGGCAAGAAAAGGGGATGATTTATGACTGTATTTTTCCTCAGAAAGGGTTTACCTTTATGTTTCTTTTTCACTCAAAATATTCTCAAGAAATATATTAAGACAAGTTTAATGGTAGTGATGTGCTGAGCAAGCTTTTATGTACGTACCTCAGTCTTGACCTGCAGTATCCCTGACAGAAACCAACCAAAGCAGAAAAGGGCACTTATTCTGAATTATGCTTTATTATGGGACAGAAATTCAAGAAAAGAGTGGACTAAAACTGCCATTTTTTTTTTTTTTTAAATTCTTCCTTGTAATGGACTTAAATGCAGATTTTAAAGACAGGAGATTCGGTACCTGAATATACTCTTTCAGCAAAACTCCCAAATGGTAACAAAAAGGACAATGACAAAGATATTAAAATTGCAAATACACATAAGAACTGCATAGTTAATACATAAGCAAGTGTATCCATCTTAGAACATTTTGTGAATTGATGACAGGCACTCTGAAAGGGAAATTTATAAAAGCGATTTAATGTAATTTATTGATTGAGAACAGTTCCTTAAAACAACCCTAATGAAAAGAATCTAGCAGAAATCCATACTGAAATGACAGGGAAAAATTAAGGAATGGCATGAATTAGAGAGACAGGAAAGAATTATATTCAAACCTGAAGTAGGAAAATGAAGAAATGCATAGCAAGATACACCAACTCTCAGAGGTCAGAAACCCTGAAAATATAGATAAAGGACAGCATATGGGATCGAACATTTCAAGCTCAAGAAATACTCAGAGGTGCTTTATAGAAGCACAGAATGAAACAATAGGTTAAACAGCAGGCCTATTTCTTAGAAAACACTTTTAAAGAGGGATATGACTAACTGGTTATATGAGTAAAAGCCTGCCTCTTTTTATCAGAAATCACAAAAAAATAGATTTTCCCACAAAATTTAGATGTGAACTTTAACTAGTTAAGGAGGAAAGAGACAAAAATAAACTGGTGTATTTATGAGTTAATGAAATACATTGGGAAAAATATGACTTGTTCCTGAAAATCTGTGAAAAGAACACACAAAAAAGATAATAGTTATCATCTAATTTGCCTTTTTGCAGTTAAGAGAATGTGCTGTCCAATTGTAAAACTAGTTCTACTGAAAAGGAACAAATTTAATTGAATATTCTATTTATAATTGAAGAAATCTGCTCCAGGAAGTACCTATGGGTTACTGTATATACATACTGAGAAATCTGTGACTGACAAGACATGACCCAGAATTCTTGACAATGCAGAACTACTTTTTTATTAAAATATTAGCACTTCAACAAGCAGTAATAGACAAATGACAAAAGCTAACAATACATAGTCCAAGGCAATATTTATTTAATATGTATTTGTTAGTAAGATAATACATAACTAAAATGCTAAGCGGCAGCTACAGTAAAATTAACCAGCAAAGTCAAACTATTACCTCTAAAAAATTTCATATGATATGGCTAAGAAGTACTCTACCACTTGAACTGCCACTTGGAATTCAGCAGCACTTCCAGAAGACTGAAAGAAAGCTATTTTACAAATAGTTAGCACGATTAATTAGTAAACAGAAAAACTACAGGTATTATGAATTTGTCAGACAACAACAGAAACAATAATGGAAGTGAACACAATTAAGGCTTACTCAATAGGAGGTTTTGGAACATTACTTGTGTAAAATTTATATTTATAAGATTATAGACTTGGTTAAGTTTATTATCACCATAACTCTGTTTTTAATAAGGTCTGGTACAACACAGTACGTCAGTTAAGAAACCAATACCATATAAAACCATCACAACTTTTACTGAATTGTTTAAAAATTTGCATTCAGAAAATACACTGTAATCAGTCCTGGTAGGTATTCAGAAGTTTCCATTTCTTTGTTCTTTCTTTTCCAACTTCCTCTGTCAATTTAACAGGTAATAAGCCAGGGTTTTACCACTTGCTTAACAACTGAAGAAGAAAAACTTAGGTACTAGTAAATGGTAATTCTTGATGACATAGTTTTTTATTTCACAAGTATTTAGCTCTTAAAATTGGTTTTAAGCACCTATCTTTAATTAAAATTAATTAATCTTTAAATTTTTACCATGGTCTCTGCAACTCACAGCTAGAGTCTTACTAGGATTTGTGATCTTCCAATAACATTGTGAAAATAAATGCATTAAAGACTAAAAGTGGACCCCTGATTACTGTAACACTTTAAACAACGTTTATTCTCTTTAAAAATTGTGAATGTTTCCTTTTCTAAATACAAATACTGTGGCTACGCAATACTGGCTGACTTACTGTGACAGCCTTAATGGAATCAGTGTTATAAAAGTCAGGCAACTCCTTCACTCTAAAGAGCTTCTATCCAACCTTTCTAAAACAGACAATTGAAAATATTATTTTCAAATTAATTGGATTCTGAATGTTAACATTGTATAGTCTTCATTAACATGAAGTGAAGGAAAATGTAGTTCATACTAGGATACACTTGCATCTCCTCAAAATGTGAGCAAGCTAATATAAAACCCTCTGCAAAATTCTGGAAAACTATGGAAAAAACCCAAAACATACATATAATCAGAAATATTGCCATTTGGAGGACATTTTGCTGTAATTACAATTTAAACATATCTTAGATCAAGGAAACATGGACACTAAGAATCTTTCACTGTCCCAGCTTAAGAAGACTTTCTTCAATACTTTATACAACACTTAACTCAGCTTGATGTAATATTCTAGTAATTTCAGAAGCCCTGGAATGCACAACATAGAGGTCATGTTGAATACCTTGCTCATTTATTGTAACTTCACTGTTCAAGAGACACCTACAAAAAAGAGCCCCAGAATTAGTTGTCTTTATCTCTAAAGAAATTTAAAAATTACTTTGCAACTTCACAAAGCTGTGCTGCTGAGATATAGCTATTGTTAATTTGGTGAGTTTATTACTTATGCTTTCTTTAAAAGAGCTGTTAACAAAAGCAAGAATCTAATTTTCTCTGGAAGAAAATAAATGTTGTTAAAAAAAAAAGTATGGGCTGATCACAACTGACAAAGTACAGAGCTCTGAAAGTAAGATGTCTGGTTCCTGAGACTGACCCACTCATTCGGACTGAAAATAAAGAGAAGATTATGAAAAATCTAGTCCCTGATTCAATAAAGTATTCAAGTATGTCTAGTTTTACATACTCAAGTTATCCTGCCAAAGCTAATGAAATTACTTACTTAAAAAATTATTTGTATGCTTATAGACAATGCCGAAGGAGAGACTGAAAGTAACTTCAGGGAGAAAAAGTAAGGCAAAGCACTTCAGGGCTGCACCTTGCATTGTGCACAAGCTCCACAAGCCCCCTGTCCCTGCACAGGCACAGATTTAAGAAGTCTGCTGCTGCCGGCTTCACTGTTTTCAGATAAGCAATGAACTCCATCCATGCAATGATCACTTCCAGTATCACATAACACGTGTTCCAAACAGCCTTGCTGAGGGATAAACAGCAGCAGAGGTTTGAAAAGGAACAGCTGGAGAAAGGAGCTGTTAAGTAACTCCACAAATCCTTCCCTTGGGAGGATTAACAAGTTGCAGACACTAACTTTCTGTATTTTTCAGGATACACAAAACCTAAGATTTACCAACAACGGATACTTCTGGCACAGCTTTTTCTCCTTAGTGACAGTAAAACATACATGTGAAAAAGGTGAAAGAATTTAGGTATTACAAATTGTTAAGGGGAAATTAATTCATTGAAGAAATCTGTCAAAAGCAGCTTACCAGGAAAATAAAAGTCAGAAAGGAAATTAGCACACTTTCATTATAAAATTACTCATGGCTGCAGAATATATTGTTACTATTCCCGTTTCTACTGTGGTAACATGTCTATAGGTTGAACAAAAAATTGTACAGTATAATTAAGACCATTCAGAAATATTTAAATAATCAGAATTTGTTGATTGAAATAATAAATATTCCTTGATATTCCAAATGACAATTTTTTTTTTTCATTTTCATTTGTTAAACTAACTGAAAATTTAGTGCAAAAGTAGCTGCTGTTGAAAAAAAAGATCAAGCTACATTCTCTTGTGGAAGATGCGGTTCAAGGAGGTTGAATTGAATGTCAAGAAACCATCATCAAATGTTTTGTTGAAATATAAAACAGTTCTGTAGACATGTTGAAAGAAGGAACTGTCTTGAATTAGGTTAGGCTGATACTAATTTTCACTTTTGTATCTATACTTTTTATCAAAGACGAAACAGAACATTTAGCCATAAACTATTTCAGTGGAAATAATTAAATAGATCTCAAGAGCATGAAGGCAGGAAAATCAGCAAATGGAAAAAAAAATGCTTCTCAAGAAAAACATGGAATTGTCTTAAACTATTTTTGACCATTGAAATGAAATTAGCTGAAATGACTCAAACTGATGTCAAGCAGGGCCATCACTTTCAATTCCCTTAATCTAGAAAGAGAAACTTCAGTAATTCAAATGTTGCTATTTTACTGATTTTCCTCATTTTATTATAATTTGCAACTAACAGATAATACATGCATAGAGAACCTCTCCTCTTTTGTTATGCTGTTTGTTCAGCTGTTGCCCACCATCTTCTATTACTACAAAGTGAAATTATGATATGTACTGAAGCAATATAAATTATTTCCCAGATTCCAGTCTTGAATGTTCCCCTTTTGAAAAAAATTGTTTTATAAAGTTATTTTAAAAGATTCAGAAAAAAAAAAAATTAAGTTGCTTCCATGGATACTTAAAAACTTAAGAGTTCCTCACTACCCAGCTTCTGGGTAGCCTAAGTAGTGGTCCGAAGATAATTAGTGACAATCGTAATTTTCTTCAGTTCAGCACCCATGCTCCTTTTCTTCCCCATATAAGCATGCACATCTTCTGCCTGGTTTGCAACTCCTTGTAACAAAATATACAATTAACAATTTTACCCTTTCTCAGTTCACCTTAAAAAAAAAAATAAACTTTTCATAAGTTAGATCCATAATAAGAGGAAAAAAAAATCATCATACAGGACTGAAATGAAAGAAGCAAATGTAAACAGGAACTATGCTGTGCCAGCCTGCTTGTTGAGAGCTATTAAAATCACACAATTGTTTTCCTTTGGTCAAGATCAAGGAAGGAACAGATTCATTAAAAGGAGGTAAAAAAGAAAAGCCATAGGTATACTCCTCCTTTGGAATGCAGTATGAGCAAAGACTTAGCTTTTTCTTTTCACAATTGATAATAAATGTCATAAAAAACTTTATAGTGATGGAACTTGCCACTCTGATATTCAGTATGTGCTATGTCATTTACTAGTAAACAAACTTACAAGCACTGTCTTCTATAATCAAATATTAACCAACTCTCCTCAAGCTATATTTTCAAGACCAACTTCTCAGTAAACAGTAATGATACCAACTTTACCCAGGTTATATTTGCTAATAATTGCAAAGGACTCAGTTTAATAAAATGGGAGGAGAAGATAAAAAAAAAAAAAAAGGAATTTGAAAGAGGATCTTCATGACTCACACCTTGCCCTGCTGTAAGTATGAATCCCATGGCCTGTTGTTTTACGAATTACAGAAATCTTTCCTAGAAGAATGGAAAATACAATTGTGAAAGTCCAGTTACACAGTAGGTGTTGGATCATATTCAGAGTCATAGAAAACTCAAGACTCCATTATGTGAGATTTAAATTTTGTACAAATGACTAAAGTGACAACTTACCATTGCTCATCACACAGAGTTAACATATACAATGCAGCTTTGCAAACTGCATTCAGAAATACACTTCACTTGGCTCCCAGTGACATGCAATGTCTACTGCCTATGTTTCCACATGCCAAATGCAGAGTACTATCCCTGGCAGCAGCAGGATACCTGCCTGTTGCTTGGCCATCACAGTGCTCCTACCAGCTCAGGTGTTCAAGGCTAGGTGGGCAGGCAGGGATCCAGAGCAGGGAGGAGATGAAGGCTGAAAACAGCTCTGTAATAATGATTATTCTTATCCTCCAGCCATGTCTTACTATTGTCCATTGCAGAGTTTTATACAAGAAACTCCGAAAGTTTCTTGTGCTTTTTGTAATCATACTAATATCATCAGTCTGATTGGCTTCTTTCCCCTAAAAATTTAAGGGAAGACTTCATTTTTGTTTTCACTTTTTTTAACCATTTTGGGTTTGTCTTTTTTTTTTTTAATTATGTTTCATATCTTAATCTGACAGAGTAAGAAATCTAGGTCCATATTTTTAAGGTCAATGAGTATTTCTGAGTAGAAAATTGAGTTTCACAGAAAAAAATTTTTACAGAAAAAATTAAGTCAGAAGAGGCTTCTGGGGATTGTCTAATCCAACCGCCCTGCTCAAGCAAGGTCATCTATGGCAGGTCCATATCCAGTAAGGTTTTGAACACCTCCAAGGATAGAGGCTCCACAGCTTCTCTGGGCAACCTGTGCCACTGTTTGATCACCCATACAGTAACAAGATTTTCTTGATGTTCAAACAGTAAGTCCAATGGTTCAATATGTGCTCATTGCCTCTTGGCCTGCCACAGGGCACCATGGAAAAGTGTCTGTCTTCTTTCTCTTCAGTCTCTCCCTTCAAGTATTTCTATACATCGATGAACTTCCACCGAATCTTTTCTTCTTCAGGCTGAAGAGTCACAGCTTGATCAGCCTCTCCTCATGGAGCAGATGCTCCAGTTCCCTAATCGTATTTGTGGCCCTGGGTTGGACTTGCTGTACTATGTCCACATCTGTACTGGGAAGCCCAAAACTGAACCCAGCACTGCTGATGTGGTTTCACCAGTGCTGAGTAGAGGGGAAGGATCACCTTGAGGTGTAGGCAACACTTCTAATGCAGCTCAGAAGGCCACTTCCTCATAGTCATTTCAGTACAAACTGGATCGTAAAGTCTCTTGGCTCCTTTAGACAACCTTAAGGGCACAAAACTTTCCCAGATGAAGTCTATATGAGAAACCATGCAGGTCTTGGTACTTAACATACTAAAGTATCTTTTGGTTAGTCACTCCTTCCTGTGCTTGAATTAGACATGGTTCAATTATACCCTTTGGAAAATTATATGCCAGTGTGAAAATTTCTAATACTCCAGAACAACTGGAACTGTCACCTGTGTATAAACTGCATGTAAAGGGAGGAAGGGAGGACTAATGAGTAAATGCAACTCTAGCCAGGTGGCTAAATTAGTCTCTTGGGAAATGAAACATCTGGTTCCAGTCCCTGCTAGTCGAGTGTTTAATGTTGTATACAGAGCAGCACAACAAACCTTATTTCTGAGTTATTTCTAGTCTGGTTAACAGAGCACTTTCTTCAGAGGGAAGTTGCATGTTCAAGTGTCCTTAGGCAAAAAAGTGAGTTGAATCTGAGTCTACTACACATAACATGACCACCTTCATTACCAGGCTAATAGTTTAACACATTATCAGAAGCAGTACCCGGTCACTTTGTTCTTACCCTGTTTCAACACTATTAAAATATAAGTTATTATATAATTGTTAAAAAAAAAAAACACACACACAAAAACCCCCTACAACTCCCAAAAAACCATATGCAAAAAAAGCAAAAAATATCTAAACCTATTTGTCCTGCTTCAGATGAATGTCACATTTGATAACATTTTTCCAGCAGTAGTTTTGAAATTTGACTTCTTCCGAACTGGGTGGATTTAATGTATTTATAAAAAGAATGTCATTATATAGCTTCGTTATTTATTTATTCATTATGTTGAATCATCCTAAGACTTAATTGAAAGGATGAAGAGAAGGGATCTGTCCTTTCTGAACACTACCCTGCCTCCAACCAGCCCATGTGACTGATGCACACCTTTCCCTGCAGCACCTTTTCACTCTTCCTGGAACCTTGGATTAAGGCAGATTGAGTCTGTTGTTGTTGCAAAGTCAGACTAGCACCCAAATACCAAAGCCCATCTGATAGCTGCTTACACAGGTCATTGTAATGAATAGAAGTTTGCTTGCAAGCAACCTGCAATTTTCTGTAATGTAAATGTAGAGGGGAAAAAAAGTATAGGGGAAATAGTGTATCCTGTTGTATGATACAAAAAAAATTTGGTAAATGCTTCAGCCTAATATTACATGAAGTATGAGATATACATAATACACTATAACATAATACACTATAAAATAATACACTAGGGCACTTGATATGATTAAAAAAAATAAAGGCAATATGAAGAGACCAGATATATCAACGGAAACAATTCTGAGAAGTCTGCTATATAGAATACAGCATCATTTTTCAGAATTACATGATTACATATTTTATGGAGAAAAATTACTTCCAGTCAAGTCTGATCCTTTCAGTTTCAAAAACCAGTGCAATGAAAACCCACCTTCCCTCAGTCAATAAAAAATGAATATTTAGGGAAAATCTCTTCCCCAAGAAACATTCAATCCCATCTTAAAATCTCAGAAGTGGCCTAAGAGATTCTGGCAGCCAAATTACATTAAAATTAACAGTCATTTGGCACCTAACTGTGAGGCATCCCATCTGTAGCTGCAGGAACAGCAGCAGCCCCACGCCCTCAAGGGCAGTGAAATGCAGGATGCCCAGCAGCACAGCCACTCTAGCACTTAGTGCATGACTGCACCTACATACACAGTCTTCCTGAAAATTGTTTTACATGATCAGTTGAGGAGAAATGGAAAAAGTGACTTTATAAGAACAATAAGAAATAAAAGATCTAGGTGAATTGCCTAGTCTAACGTTGACAGCGGTGATACACAGAGTGTCTAGGTAAGAAGAAAGTTTTTTATGAAACTAGACGTATATTGATTGGTGAAAACTGTATTTTGTTCAATAAAGTCTTCTAAAGACTTGTGAAGCACGTTCACTTTTAATGCTCACTTATTTTTTCAATTGTTGTACGCATCGTAATTCAGACATTAACATGTGATATCAGTTAAATAGCTGCATATTCAGCACTTGCACAACAGTGAAAGTCCATGTTACAAAACCAGACTATTTTGTAACAAAAAAGTCTTTAAATTAATAGTGATTTAGATATCAAAGAAACTACAATAATGACAAAGAACCTTGCTCTCTGTGCCTATGCCACAGAGATTTTAACAGCTCTCCAGTGACAAACTTTATCTTGCTCCCCACACAGGACTAGCCTCTGTTTTCCTGCCCTTGTTTTCTAGCACTACCAGGCCTTTCTTCCCTAAGGGTCTCTGTAATAAGTTAGTATGCAGGGAGCTAAAAAAAGGAGCATAAATAAGAGCCCTGGAGGAAATTAATGTGAAATGAATCCCGAATGTTACGCAACAGGACTACAGAATAGTATAATTTTAAACCACATACAAACATGATAAAGTATAAAGACAAGCTTCAGCTTGTCTCTGTCAGAGATGTGGTTGGAAAACTGCTGCAGACAGATGAAATGCACAGAAAAATGCACATAAAATGCACAGAAATATGCCTAACTTGCATAAAGGAAAACATATCCTAAAGTCATCCCAGTACAAGTATAATTTTTTTCGTGTGAGTGCATATTGTTTAATACTGATAATAAATGAAGTAATGAAAAATTATGGTTTTTTTTCTTTTAATTCTTCTAAAAGGACAAAATCATAAGCTAAGTAGTGAAAAAACCCCAAACTTTACATATGTGTATGTCAAAATAAATTACATAAGGGGTATTCTCATCTAAGTGGGAGCTTCACATTCAGAAACACTGACAGCAAACTTGACCTTGTACAATGTGTTTTAGGAAAAAGTGGGATGATACCTTATCCTATAACAAAAAAATTCAAGCTCCTAGCACAAGGTCCACTCTGAGATTTCCACACTCATATCTGAGTTTCTGCAGGTCTGTTAAATAAGACAGAGACTTAAGAGCCATTTCTGTTGCCTCACCATAGGTACCTGGGTCCCTTAGGTGTTACCTAAGACATCCTAGAGCAAGTAAGACACCTCACAGGGCTTTAGGAGACTACCCAACCCACAGGCAGTCCTGTACCTTCCTGGGAGTCCAGGGACACACAGACAGACCTGAGACAGACAGGCTCAATACAAGAAGGCCTATTTGTCTACATTACTCTTTCAAAGTATTCTATTCTTCCATGTTTGTCAGATTCAGAACATTTTGCAAGCATTATCTGATAAATGCATAAAGCATTCTGCTTTCAGTTTGTTGGGGTGGGGTTTTATTTTGTTTTTTTTTTTTACTGAGAGAAAGCTCAAAGAGAGGTCAGGTAGTATCAATTTATATTCAAATTACAGCTTGCAGTGCTGCAGACATATTACACAAATCATTTCAGCTCACCTTCACCAGAAATAGCAAAATAATGGCATTTTCTAATGAAACTTCAAATCAGCAGCAGTTGCTGTCAGATAACTTGTAATTTCTCAGATAAATCATCATTATGTCTAGCTCAGATGCTAAAAAGTAGTTTCTTTCTCAATTATGCACCATTGCTTACTCCTTATTTTGTTGGTTGGTTCTTTTTGGGTGGGTTGTTTTACCTTATTATTACCTGATATTCAGCCCTGGGGATTTGGCATGACTCATGCAAGAAACCAGTCTTCAATATATTAGTAATGATGATGACTACTAAATCTATATATCAAATGAGAAAACCTGTTATCATAGCAAGTAGTCCATTTTTAAATTACATAGGAGCCTTTATTAAAAGTAGAAAATATTTCCTTAAAAACACCTCACAGTACTATCACTTTGCTACAATAATAGAAGACATCCTACTTCTAAAATTCTTTTAGATAAAGCAGATCCACTAGTTTAGAAACTATCAAAGGACCGTTCAGTAATTTCTAGTTTTCACACAAATTTTTTTATTTCTCAGTATTCTTTGCAAGTTTTTTTGTTGAGAGGCTCATTCTAGGGAAAAAAACCAAACCAAACCAAACCAAACAAAAAAAACACAAAAAACCCCCAAACACAGGAGCGGCATTTAAATAGAGTTGAGAAAAATAGTTTACAGAATTTCAAGTTTATATCCCCCACCCCACTATTCCAGAAAAAGAAAAAAAAAACAGCAAAAAAAGAAAATGAAAAACTGTAAGGAAATAGTTAACAAAATAAAGGCTAAAATTTTCACAGCAATCTGCGCAAGGCTATGAGTAATAGCTCCCATTCCCCAATTATTTAGAACTAGTAATATCTAAAGATTTTCCAAATACTAACACTTAGTTTCCGTGAGTACTAGTCCCACCAACTTGCTGTGTTTGACAAGCTTTAAACCAAACCTAAATACTGGAGAAAATTCCTTGAAAACAGACTGAACAGCTCACAGGCCATCAGAACTGGTAGAACCACACGACATATGCACAAAACCAACTTGTAGCCAAGAAACCTGTCCAGCCAGGAACAATACAAAAACCTAGGTGTAGATCACAGCACATTCAACTGAGTTTAGCAGAGCTGGCATTTTTCTTGTGCTCCTATATATTCTGGAAATAAAAGTAAGAATGCTTAATGTCATGATGGAAGCCAGGTACGTAACCATTCTCCGCAAGCGAGGGAGGTTCTGCAGATAAAAGGGATGCATTACTTAGATTTAATTTTTTTTTCAGATAAATAACTAGAAATCCCATAAATGTTCAAGATAGATAGTTTATAACTTCAAATTATGTTGAATTTGGTGGCTCATAATGCCTTGATGGCATGTGTCCTCCTGGGGAACACTTTGCTATATGGTGTCCTGCACAGAAAGAAAGTCACCTGTGTGCAGGAGGAGCATGCCTCTTCTTCCAAGAGCCAGGCTGAAAGCTCCTAATGAACAGAAACTGCATCAAGCTGAGCCACCGAAGGAGGCAAAGTTTACAAAAAGAATAGGTTACCCTGTGTTTTGTCAAACAGTTTTTAGCAGAAGAGGGTAAAAAGATGAAGAGCTTCACTCTGAATACTTACCATCAAGATATTTCAAATTAATTCTACCACCTCTACCTTTATATGAAATGATATTATACTTGATAGTTTGTTTGTTTGGTTTTTTTTTTTTTAAAGGAACAGAGTTCACAGAAGGAGTTGTATCATGTCAAAAGTACAAAAGTATGTGCCTCAATGAAAATATTATATAAAAAGACTGGACTGCAATGTTCTGCAGCCTTTGTACCTGGAGTGCAGACAACATCTGCTCCTTTAGGTAAACAGAAACACTTCTTCCCTGCCCTCAACCTCTGATTTATCAGCCCTACAAATTATCCTGAGACTGGAAGTTCAGGCTCAGTGTTTCCTTCACAGCTTATCTATCACCACCACCACCACCACCAATATTACAGGCCAACTCATTCATTCAGCTGCACCTGTTCAGCTTGATCAAACTTGAAGCATAAATTCTCTGATTTCTGAAAGAGTACATTTGTACAACCTAGGAAATCAAACAGCCAGAGCTTTCTGTGTGATCATACTGTCTTATTTAGTTTATTTAATTTGGTGGCAGTTCATCTGTTCTTGCAGGGTAGGAATATATTTTAAAGGGTTATTCAATATCGTTTGCAACAGCAATGAATTCTAAACACAATTTTTAATATTTGCCCATCCTTTAAGTATAGGAACAAGAAGATAAGACTTTCATCTATTTCCTTTCTCAGACAATGGGTTTGATGGTGCCCAACAGAAAATTTAATGTCACTACTTCAGGCAAATAAGCTTAAAAATATTAAGGTTTTTCAGTTTGCAGGGGGAAATAAATCATACTGTCATGAGATCCCTTAATTTGTCTGTATAGCAGAACTGTAAATGCAGCAGAAAACAGCTTACTGTAATGTAAATAAAGCTTTGCATGCAGCAGTAACAGGACAAGTTTATTTAATAGAACGTATTACACAAAGTCATCATTGCTACCTTTCAGTTTATACTTCTATGGTAACAAACTTATAATAAACAGAACCCTTGTGTTAAAATCCAATACAAAATAGCAAGACTGATCCTTTTCAAACCTTACATACTGTTTAGCTCTTCACTTTGAAGTTTCAGTTACTAGAAATAGTTCAATTATTGAAACTATTAGTTTACTAATAGTTTAATTGTTAAAAAAACACAAGTACTCCAGTGTTTCAGCTTAACTCTTACTCGAACATGGAGTAATTCAGTTAAATTTGACCAACTGTACAGGATGTGAAATCCACAGAAAAATAATAGAAAACAGTTACATTTCTATCCAACACCTAGAAAACAATAATGCTCAATTGTATGTTCAAGTACTCTAAAGTTAAGCTTGATTCTGATACTGTTGTATTCTACACATTAGAAAAATAATGCCTGAAAACCTTATGTTGTTGGATTTTCAAACACATACAACACTCGATAGCAGGTAACTTGTGATAACAACAAAAAAAGGAAAAAAAAATAAAACTAACTAAATTCTCAGATAAAAACAGTAAGAAATTTAATAGTGCTACCTGATGCTACATTGCAGCAGCTGGTACAATAATGAGTGCATAATTATTATAATTGGCAACCCTCTTGGCACCCTGAAATCCTGAATTTTGGAGTCTAGGACTCAAAAATTAGCAGATATTTATGCTTAAGTTCTCTATACACAACTGAAGGAAACAATATTTCTTCCTTCCCTCAAAACAAGAGGTATATTACTACAACTCTTTGGGAACACCCTACAGTACAGATTAAATTGATAAAACAGGAAAGAGAAGAAAAAAAAGGGTACAGAAGGGAAAGCATAAGGATACACTGTTGCTGGTTTGAAAAAGTATTTCCGTCAGTATGCCAAATTAAAAAAGGAAAAAGGAAAATCAAGAAAAAAAAGAGAGGGAGCAAGAAAAAGCACATGGCCAATGGGATTATACTGTGAGGGGGGAAACAAAGCTGTCCAGGTGTTTTCCATTTAAGTACATGAGACTCTGCTTGGGATTAATTCAGACACACCAGACTTCAGCTCTCAAACAAAAGAGCCGAATAGCTCAGTTTGGGTTGGGTCTGCTGTCTGTAAAAGGGCCAGTCGTATATATGCCCCATAGTCTCTGTTCCAACACTGAAGGAGAGCTACAAGACATACAGCAACCTGAAGACACAGAGCAATGAAGGTGAGGGGGAATGCTATCCAGTACAAAGAGGATTCAAACCAGTTGGATTTCTTTCTTCCCCCCTTCTCCCAGGAGCACCTGCACATCAGAGAAGTCTCTTCTGCACTCTGCTGCACATCTCAGAGAAAAGCCCCCATGTGGGCTAGACCCTGTTCAGAGCACCAAGACCTTGTCTCCAAATCAGGAATGGGCAGGAAAAGTGAAGAAGCAAATAGCACTGTCAGCCATCACACTAGGGAAGACAGCTGCTGTTGCACACAGGCTGCTTGCAGCCAGAGGAAGGCTGAGCTGATAGGGCAGGGCTGGAGCTGGGCATCCAAGGTGTCAAGCAGCTGCCCTGCCATCTGCCACCTGGTGCCATGGGCAGGAGAGGAACCACCAACCACCTGCCATGCCCAGCCTGCTTAGTAAACACATCTCAGGTGAGATCACTGCTCAGAACAGCTCTGTTCTGTTCCTGCAGGCACATCACTCAGCCAACTCCCAACAAAGGTGATGGGTCAGTGTTTACAGACACGCTCACCCACAAAGGAGATTTTTTCAAGGAACTAGAATGACTGCTACAGTCCAACAGGCCCTGGTGTGAATAAAATGCCAAACCTTTCAACTTTAGGTATTATTTCCTAATTTCTAGCCCTTGAGACCAAGAACAACCAACATGCCACCAGGCAGAGGCACCTGCATTGGTGTTTCTCTGCTTCCAGCCTTCCCCATTGGGCTTTCTTTCTCACCAAGTTGGACTTGTCCTACTCCAGATGTGCCCCTGGATGAAGGCAATTCCAGAAGATCAATATATTTCACAATATATTTCTTCAGAGATAACTACAAAATTTTAGTCAACAGTGAGACAAAAATAGCAATTTGTTAGTAACCTCTTTCTCATGAACAAGAAACTAATATGCTTCCTCCAATTTTTTATTGAGTATTTATGGAAAGTGCTGACCAGCAACTCAAAGATGTTTTTAACACCAATCCCGTCTCCCTCTGTTGTACAGTATGTACAGGACACCTTGGTCTGTTTTATCTTGGGGAAAGAGCCCAGGACACAAATGATCCTCTACAACTTTGAACCAGAAAAAGTCATCAGCTGCTACAGAGAGATATCAGGTGCTGTGGTACAACTTCATCTTGAGTGCCCATGCCAACCAACACTACCGTCTGCCTTTACTTCAGAAACAGTCTGTAAAGAATAACCAGGCTGCATTCTCCACCTCCTTCATTGTGGGTCAACACGACTCATACTGCAGGATAGTAAGGAATTGTCACAGCAATCCTTCACTTTAAGCTTCTCAAAAACCACAGAAGAAGAGTTAAGACCAGAGGTGGCTGTTATATAGAGCAGAAGTCACCAGTATCACAAAGTAACAGAAGGACCTAATAGCTGTGGTCTCATGTGGTGGCCCAGCTCCACCATAACCCTCAAAACACAGCTCAGCAGGACTCATTAGGAATAATCTGTGGAGTTTCAACAAATTGATTTTAAAAGTGAATACTTCCCAGAGTGTTTCATAGTATCTCAATATATGTCTGTTTTTCCATATCCTTAAGAATGAACATTCCACTGGTATTATTACCACATTGGCATGAAAACTAGAAAAAAATCATAAAAGTCTAGCATTCCCATTGCCAGGAGATAACAGAACTGCTCTTGGTTGCACACATTGCAAATCTTTGGAAAAAAAAGTGAAACTTTCAAGAGACACTGTGACTACCGTGATTACAACTACAGACCAACATGCTACCATAAGGTAAATTAGATCCTGAACTTGCAGCTTGTCAATGTCGAAGTACATTCTCTAATACATAGATTCACCATGTTTGTATAAACAGATGTTTTCCTTATTTTTCCCTAGGAAACAAGGCAAAGAGCTCTGGATTCTACCTCTCATGGAGACAAGCTAGCCTACTTTCTCATACCCCTACAAAAGCATTTAGACTGCTTTCTCTCCAGTTTTTTTAGAGAAAGGACAAAAGTACTACAGCTTTGCTATAATTCCAAAAGTTTCAGCATGAAGAAGGGAACATATAAATTTTAATCCTGCATTAGAGTTGTAGCCCCAAATAAGTCAGTTTATCTGCAACAGGAGCTCTGGCAACACCTTTCAGAAAAGAAAACTACTGAAAAGACACTCCTGAAAAATATAAAAGCCAATTAATTTTTAATTCTTTTTTGTTTGTTTTTGCTTGTTTGTTTTCCCCCTTACGCTTACCTGCCAGTAATTTTCATCCATTTATCACAAAACTATCTTTGGAATAGGACCCAGTATCTGGACATGGACCTAAACTATCAGATAATTGCCAAGGTCCCCCCAACACTATCAGAGATGCTGTGGTAAATAATTTTTTGACAGGCAGTTTTAAACCAAGCTACACTAACCTAAAAACAGAGCCCCCCCAAAAAAGTAATAAGGAGTTTGACATCTGCTTTGACCAAAAAAAAAAAAAAGGTTCTTGTTAAAAAAACCCTCCTGAAGGAAGAGGGATTGTTGCCCCTCCACTAACTAAAAAAAAAAAAAAAATAAAAATCTTAAATTTCCCATAAAGTTATTTGTGTTAAATGTTCAGGACAATGAACAGCTGAAACACAGAATTACAAAGTTACCTTGCCTGCAAAGGCTGCCACATATCCATAGCCTTGACTCTCTTCAGCAGAGTGTGCTGCGCAGCTCCAAGAGCACAGGGAGAAAGCAGATTTCTAACACATCCGTTTCACATCCACTAACAAGCTTTTCCATCCCCTCCCTAAAAGCCCAAAGGCTGCCCTTAAATAGGCTCTGTGAAAGAGATCACGGCACCTGCCTACAGTACAGACATGAGGATTTCTTCCGGTGAAGGACCAAAGCAACCCTTCCTGCTGTGCTTCCCTTTTCTTCTTGCACAACCTTATATTTGAGGGGTTTGGCATTAAATGAGCCCCATTTTACTGCTGCTTACCTCGATTTCCACTACAAGTCAAACAGGATCACCAAGCCAAGTGATTTACAGAAACTCAAGTAAAAAGTAAAGGCTTCAACTAAATAATTATTTTGATTCCAAAATCAGACAATCAATTCATGACTAGATCTCAACTGTCAATCCTCCTTTAAGGAAAATAAGAACACCGAGCAGGAGTTGAAGCTGCAACAAATACTTAGATTAGTTTAGTAGAATGCAGCCACCCACATGTGTCACAGATCACTTGAACAGCTTTTCCGAGCGTCAAGGTTTTACTTTTGTCAGGACAGTGACCGCACATACTGTGTTTAAACAGTCAATTACCACGAAGTCATCGCTGTGAATAAAAAGCAACTTCCTTCATTAGCCATACAGATGGTTTTAAATTGGCCTTCATTGCGAGGCTGAGTTTTTAAAGGCCCTTAAAAATGTGTGCCTTGTTACTTATTCAAATACATAAGAAAACATAACCTTGATGTAAGATCAACTAAAACTCTGAACCCTAAAATGAACAGCAAGGCTCCTGTTGACCACAGTTGGTCCCACTTATCTTACCTGCTATGGCATGAAGGAAAAAAGGCAATTACTGGAATTAGGAATAACAGGAAAACACAGTCTTCAGAGGATGCAAAGCCTTACCTTAGAGATTAATTTTAGGATCTTATTATTAACTTTGTGTTTTCTGCCCTTCTTTTTTCTACTTTTGCAACACCAGAGGAAAGACTCCTGTGCTATATTAGATTAAAGTACTGACTTGGGAACAATCACTCCCAAATTGTAGTTCCAGCTCCAATACTCCCATACTGCAGCAGGGCAATTCAATTAACCTTCCTCTGTATTTGCTTACCTTCCTGTTTAATGGGGATAACATCTCCAGAAAAGGGTTCTATAAAGCTTAATCTTTACAAAGCCCCTAAGATGAAATGGAAACATTCCATACAAAATAAAACACACACAAATAAAAAGTGCATAAATAAGCCACTGTATACTAGAGCTAGTTGGAAAAAAACTACAATAAAACAATTATCCACCAGAAAATACTGCTTTATTGAAATAAAAATGCTTCACCAAATTCACATTAGCTCTGCTGGGATTTAATATCAAAACATTTTTTTCTGGCAGTTTTTGAAGCATGTGTGTGGGTTCTTTTTTAGTTGGAATAATTAAAAAAAAACTGAACGTGCTCCATAAAATGGCATTTATTTTCAATAATTTTATTTCAAACTGCTGATATGCACTACATACTTTTAAAACTTTAAGTTAAAAACTTTTAACTGTGCTTTAAAACATTTTATTCTTTTCCAAATTGGCATTTGAATAAAGTGTTTTTTTTGTGATCTGAATACATCATATATGAAAAAGTTAATCTACGATTTCAGTGTTAACAACAAAATTTTCAATTATGCGCTGACACAGTTTCCTATGACTCTTGTAAAGTCAGTGTCTTTAAATTTAATTAAAACTATTCTTAATTGGCTTTTTAAATAAATATTTTTATATTCAAATATTTTTATATTTATATTCACTAAATTTAACACACTGATGTATCCAGCAAACTTGATGGTGACTTAAGCCATATTGCTCAGGTTAAAAACTTAGTTTTTGTTTGTTTTTAATTTATTTTACATTCTTTCTTAATACACTATGTAATCTGAGTTCACACTAAATATTGGGAGGGGGGTGGTTTCTGGCTCTGTAGCACTATAATTTTTGCTTTCGCTGAGTATGTATGAAAAAACCCACCTTGGAAAAACAAGGTGGGTTTATTTTTTCTACAGTTACAAACTGGACTGGGGGCTATGGAGGACTGAAAATGAATGCCTAAGAAGTCCTCAGCAAGTTATACAGTTATTACCTCGGACTTCTACAACCCTTCACATTTTTTTTTTACTGAAATAATTATTGCACCCTGAAGCACAGTTAAAAATGTCATGATATACTGGTTTGCAGTAGAGTTCTTCCACAGGCGATACCTGTTTTAAGCAAGATGATTAAGCCAATCATTTTTTCCTGTCATGTAGCAAAGATTTTTATGCTCTGTCCTATGAGGTAGTTAGATTTAAAAAAAAACAGATATGTATGTTGAAAACAGCAGCGTTCAAATATTCTGCCTAGTCCCTCAGTCCCTATGGCATTTAGGTTTTCACAAGCAAAGATCCTTAAACCACCCAACCACTGATTCCATACAGGCTTTTGTTGTGCAACAATATCAAAGCAACACCAGCCTCCTGTCTTAACTCCTCGCAGTTCTTCAAAATATCTACCAAACTGAGCCCTCCCATTACCCTACAAGCACTTACATGTTTCTTTAAATTAACTAAAAGGAAGCAGATGTGGGAGAAGACAGGTGGTCTGGTGATAACCCCATCCACTGCCCCTCAAGCAATAGCTTCCTGGCTAGAGGAATTGCTTGAAAATGCATTAGGGTCCCTCAGAGATGGGTACCAAGGTTTCCCCTTCTCCCATAGGTAAGCATTCTGGAGTTCCATCAAATGCTTGCTACTCCTGACCACAGAAGTCTTACTCTCAATATTTCAATACGGGATGCTACAATTACAGTGTAGAATGGAAATGTTTTAGGGTTTTTAATTTTAGCTACAAAGTCTAAAGAATGCAGAAAGCTACAAACATGACTTATTACAAAGAGAACTACCCATCTATTTGAACAATCTAAACAGCTATCTGAGTGCTGTAAACACATCAGATTTGTCAATAAAAGACAGTCAATCCTTTTTACTGAAAATATGAATTAGAGGTGGTTTGAATTAAATTTGTGGAATCATCTGCATACACACATCTGTCTACAGTTTAAGATTATATTTATTCTAAAAAGAAACATTTTAAGCTATACAGAAATACATTTCAAAGATTCAAAAATTTTAGTATTAAAGAAGAGATTCTTTATAGAGAGACTCCAATCCAATTATCCAAATGAAGTCCACAAAGCTTTATTTTCTAATTATTAAAGACCAGTGACTCAGGGTGTCAACACGCTCTCCGTGACACAGTTGGAAAAAAAAATTATTTGCAGTCAGATGTGTTTGGATAGTGATTTAAGAGACCTCTGACACAAGTTTGCCTTCTCATGACTTACGTAGATGCTGCACGTCAGGTAACCCCCAGTTATCAACCACATTCAAGCTTTCAGTTCCTTGCAAATTCAAGTTAAAACACAGCTCAGATGAACTACAGTAACCCCTTAAGGTGCAGTACTGGGGTAAAATGCTTGGGTCCCACAAAGAAAGTTTAGCAAGACCTATTTTATAAACAACAACTTGTGAGTTTAATCAATATTGTTATTCTGTCATCTGCTCAATCAGATCAGAAGAGGAAAATAAATCTTTTCACTTTAACCAGGAAGTATTTAGGGAGATGTAATCATCAACACTAATGAATTAATCTGTATCTTTCAAGGTATTTTTAAAATCGGTATTAAACACAAGCCATGCTTTTAACACAAAAATCCAGAGACTGTTGATAGTTTGGATTCCCACCCTCCCGCCCTGGAAAAAAATAAACATCCTAATAGACCTTGCTTATATATTTCTTGAGAAGCATGGATCCTTCTGACAAACGCCATTAGATGAACATCAGGCCTCTCATCAGGCATCCAGAAACACACGCTCAGGGGTCTTTCTCTTAAGCAAGTGTTTAATTTTGTGATTCTGTGGAAAGGAGGACAAGAATGTGTATCAAATGGCTAGGAACCTTCACAGAAGCCCCAGCAGTTACCATGCAGAAACTGAGGTCAAAACATTTTATTCTCCTTTCCATTAACAAGGCCAAAATAAGATTCCTGTTAAGAATTATGATGTATTATCGATAACAAATAATAAATGTTTAAATCGTAATACAAACATTTGGATATTTTAATAAATCCCAGTTTCTACAACTGGAAGATCATTTTGAAATAACAACTATTACTTAGTGTAAATATAGATCTGAATCCCTCTTCACAGAACTCTGTAAGAAGCCAAGAGAAAGCTACACTGAATTACCATTTTTACCTCTTGTTGAGAGACACAGATCAGCTACAGAGTTCCCTTGCAGAAAGCACTTCAGGGCAGATGGCACCACCAATTCCTACCCTTTTGGCCTGCTGCAGTCTTTGAGACATCCTTGCTACTGCTTTGGTTTGGCCTTTTCTAGAAAACAAGTAGTATGACCTCTTTTCCTCATATCCTAGAGGATCTAGTTTGAATTTTCAGTACCTTAGTAGTAATGATAGATACCTCAATGATAGATGGATACCTCATTTTTCTGTTGACCTCTGCCAGAAGTTTTTGGAACGCAAACAGTATCGTACCTGCTATTTATCAAACACATATAATTGATAACTATTCCTCTTTCAGGTTAAGTAAAGGTGGCCTGTTCACCTGAATCAAGACCAGTAATTTTTTTCTTAATTGGTAATTTTGATGACAACTTTAGGAGAGCAGAAGAAACTTGCAGTTTGCCCTTCACCCTTTTTCCCAGGTAACACAAATGTGAACTTTTGAAAGTCTGACAATATGGCAAAGCTTCCAGCTCTCCAGCAGAAGTATTCTCAGTTTGACATAATGGGTACTTCTGTAATTCACAGTGGAGCTGTAGACCAGCCTTCACTAGAGAGTAATTGTTTATGACTCCAATTGTATTCATAGCTTGGTGACTTACATACAAAAAGTCTCAGATTGTACTTTCACTAAGTGCTGCCAGAGCTAAATGTCAAGATGGACCTCTTGGGATGAAACTGCAACGCAGCTTTCAAGCAAACACACAAAACCACCAAACTCAGGAAAGAGGGAAAGAGTCTACATGCTGATTCTAGTGACAACCCAGCCTCCAAACAGCCTCACCACAGCATCACAACAGGGATCAACTTTGGAAAACCTCAGGTCAAAAACAAAAGGTGATCTTACCTGCAACCTCTCCTGAATGGAGAGTCACTCTAAAGCATTCACATCTACCTCTACAGTGAAGCTGGTCATATCTAATATTTTCTGCTTGGCTGCCCTTTCACCCCCCAGATCCCATCTTAGGTTCTAAAGCTTCTGGCTTTTGAAATTACCTGCTTTCATCATTATGTGCATAATATTTGTAGTTATGAAGGTTTAACTGATACTGCATTATTTTTCTCGTTGGTGCAATATCCTTGAATTCATTTTTGTTTTGTTTTTAAATTTACTTTTATATAAAAGATCCCCACTTACATAATCAAATGTCACCAGGAAACAGAGGAAGGACTATGAAGGCTGCTCATGTCCTCTGCAGCATTACACTTTAACTGCTGTATGTACTCACATTGTACGAGCCTTCACATGCTTTCAGCCATCAAGGATACCGATTTCAATATAGCTCCCATAGCACTTTTACTCAGAGGACTAATTTGTTGGGTTTTTTCAACTGCTTCAACTTTGGCTATCAAAAAAAAAGAATCATGTTTTAGTGTCAAATATATAACCAACATCCACGTTCCATCATGTTCAAGGAAATTATTCCAACTAGGGGATGTAGTAGTTTATTAAACAAGTCATCTTGCAGGATATGTGTACTTATGCTTCTTTTTTTAGGTACATTATGTTCTTTTCTGCTCAGTTTTGTAGGAAGCACAACCATTCTACAAATCCACTCTCTGTCCAAAGCGAAAATGCTTATTGCCAGTATACAGGCCTCTCTGCCCCACGCTTCATACTGCTCCTTTCAGGCAAACAGTTTGCATTTTGGAGATTCCTCTGAAGACTTCTTCCTTTGTTGCCTTGCTTCGGTTTGTTTCTTTATGTTATATATTACACATTTTACATTGAAGGTTAGACAATGTCATTATGTTAGAAATGTGTTGCTATTGTCAAAAAGCTGGAATATTCTCAGTGTATTTTTCACCCCAACTGGAAACTTGCGTGTTCTTTTTTTCAGAATGGTTCTCAGACACCTTCATGTTCAAGTAACACTACAGAGGTGATATTTGCATGCTTTGCATGGTACTGGAGAAGTTACAAGCGGGATATAAAACACAGCTGGCTGCACCATCCTGAAGATGCTCATAGCTAACTGCTACCCTAGGATTTATTGTTTTTCCTTCAGACATCCTTCCTGCCCCCACTCCTCTATGCCACTAGTTGTAATGCTGTATTGCCACAGGACAATGGCAGGTTCAACACTGCAGTTCCTGAGTTACTCATCTCTGAAGCAAAACTGTGCCCTACTAAGGAAGTTAGGATGTTAAGATACCACTGATGATGTATTTTGCACACTCATGCCAGAAGTTTTATGAGATCAAAGCATGCTGAACATTTGATGCCTGTTTCAAACACTCACTAAAATGATTGAGTATAGCATCAGTTAAATATATACAAGATGCTTGTTAATTATATCAACATTAAAAATGAGACCAGAGGTTTTGGTCAACAGGGACTGTGAACTGCCCAGAACAACCAACCTCGGTTTGTAGAGGAGAGACAAGAGCACCCAGTCTCCCAGCCCATCCCACCTTCCATTTATTAAAAGATTTTTATGCTAAGAAGGAAGGAGTGAATTGCCTTTTTTTCCCTTTTTTAAATGATCGTATATCGACATAGAAAAGTGACACTCAGCGTAACAATGAGGCCAAAAATATTTTAATATTTTGTTCCCTTTTTTTCCTGATTTTTTTTTAACTGTCTGCAGAGTAAGTGAGAAAGAAATGGCAGATAGCCAACTGCAGGAGTGAAACAAAATTGGGGAAAAAGGGGCTGACAGATCTGCAGTGGCGCCACAGACCTGAAGATTTTTAAGCCACAAATACTTAGCAGACTTGCAGAGATAGAACCCAGTTATCTGCACTTGACTAAGAATTTCACTGGCGAAGCAAATAATTGGGAGGTTGGAGTGTCCTGCTGTTCAAAGCACCTTCACAGAAGTCAAGTGGAAACTTTTAGTTTGAGAGCTGGTTTTCTTAGAAACAACAAAGCATACTTGAGATACAATTCTGAGGTTTTGATGCTTTGCCTTACTATCATACAAATCCATGACAATACAAAGATTTGTCTCAGCACTCCACCACGCAGAAAGAACTTATAGAAATTCATGGTGCAGACAGTCAGAAAGTCAGACAGCTGGATAAAAACCACCTAAAAGAACTAAGACAGGGATTAGCAGGTAATGATTTAACTGTTGAACAGAAAATAATGTAAAAACAGGTTCTTTGTCCACACACATGTACTGATCTCATGGAACACACTGCATGTGAGGTAGAATGGGGGGAAGAGGGGAATGATAAATTTCAAAATCCTATGGAAGATTGCTTTCAATAAATATACAATACCATTTCCTGAACTGAAAACAAAAAACCCCACAGAGAGTAATGGCGTAGTGATTGAACAAATCATGAGGTGCACACCAGCACACAGGCCTTACATTCCCTTTTTCTTTCTTCCACATGGTGAAAGAGCATAAAAAGAAAAGTACTAATAATACTACCACAAGATCAGTGTTGAAATTTAACAGCCTCAATCTTCTTTTTTTATTGTAACAGGATTTCTAGCATAGTACCATATTCAAAATAGCTATTGAATTAACTCTACCTAAATTATTTTTTATCTTTTATTAAAAAAAACCCAAAAAAACTAGAATGACAAAGCTGACAGACAGCTGCATTTTGACATTTTCTTTTCAGTTGTCCAGGGTCCACCTATCTATTCAGAGATACTGAATGTAAACTGATGAATGCAGAGAAAACAGAGGTTTTCTTCTTCAAGAACTCCATCTCTTTCATCTGACAAATTGTAAGGAAGCAGCCATTCCCATCTTCTCATGGTTGAATGGTCCCTTGCAGTGGGTTAAAAAAGGCATCATTTGTGGACATGGACCAAAACAGATCTCTGTCTGCTCTGCTGCTCCCTTTCAGGGTTGCTGTGCTGAGGAGAAGCAGCAGTAGTGGTTTGAGAAGTTTCAACCAAAACAAACTACCACCAATAACTAACATTATTGGAAGATTGTTTAGGGAATTAATTTACTACTAGGGCAATCATACAATTCCTGTACAGAGAAATTAATCACAGAATCATTTGGGTTGGAAGGGACCTTTAAAGGTCATACATTCCAACCCTCCTGCCATAAACAGGGACATCTTCAACTAGATTGAATACTAGGTTGCTCAGAGCCCTGTCCAACATGACCTTGACTATTTTCAGGGACGTGGCAGCTACCACCTCTCTGGGCAACCTGTTCCAGTGTTTCACCACCATCATTCTAAAAAAATTCCTCCTTAATCTAGTCTAGTCTTTTCTGGTGTAAAAGCATTACTCCTTGTACTCTTACAACAGTAGTCAACAGACAATATGACTGTAAAGCATCAAGAACAGTTCTCTGAGGTAAAAGAACATTTAATCAAACTTAAAGTCACAGAATATTGTATCTATACACAAAGATTTTTTCTGATCTCTGGTACGTTGCAAATCTCATTTCAACAGTTTAATTTGCTACGTTTAGGTCTGCTAGTGCTGAGTTGCCAGAGAAGACCTGTCAGCCTTGCATGGAGGCATGATGAAGGAGTGCTGATGCTAAAATCTGAACCTTGCTCTCAGTCATCCTGCACCTGACTAGCATTAGAGAGAAAAATGCTTTAATATTCATCTTTCTGTCCTTAAAATTCCTCTGTACCATCATGTCATTAACTTCCAAACTTTGATTTGGTTAGCAAACTCAGCTATGAAGTTTTAGTTTGTTGTTTGGGGTTTTTTTTTCCAGAGGCATTCCTCCTAACTTCTTGCTCATTTGCTCTTTTCAATGTTTTCCTCCTCATTCCTTAATACTTTTTCTTCAATACAAATACCAAAAGTGTCTAGGGTCAGTTTCATCAATCTAAACCAGGACTTTTTACACACGTATATATGTACACACACAGGTATACATATATTCCCACATATATAATGAATATACAAATATCACAATCATTTTTTTCTATAGCACCACCTAGAGGTCAATGGCCCTTTCAAAGTCCAAGTGTTTTTCAGACTGATCTCCAGCCCTAAGATTGGGGTCTGACTTCCTCGATTTTAGAAATTGGGTGCCTCAGCTGCGTAACTCCTTTGATTTCACCATCATAGTTGTTTACTACTTTGATAAAATGTGTAGGCAGCATAATTGCCAATGATTTCATCTTTGTTTCCAAATCATTAACAAAAATTATTTTAAGCTCTAAAGAGACAGACAGGCTTCTTTTTGAAGAACCACTTTTGAGATTGCAGCCTGTTCTTAATCCATTTAGCATATGTTTTATTGGTAATGTAGTTAGTGCAATAAAGTGATGAGCACATTCCCAATTTTCATTCTTTGCTTCTGGGACTCCTTACACATTTATATTAGGACTCACCAGAAATAATGCATAACCTGTGTTGCAAGGAAGGAACAGAAGCTGCTCTCCCCCTTCCCAACAAATGCCAACGGACTACAAAACCCCTACTGCTTCTGATGCCTTCCAGTCTGTACACGAAAGGTACCTCCCATTAAAGGAACAGCTTTCAGCATTTTAGGCAGTTACAGAAGACTGATCTTACATCTTCTTCCCCTAGCAAGTGACAGGATCCTCAGATTCCTCTCACGGTTTCCCTTTGTGTGACCTTCCTTCCCTTCTTGGCTGCACAGCCTGGGCTGATGTCCCAGCAGCAGTCCCAGCCAGGTCTTTTTAAGCCCTTACTAGAGCAGTCAGGAATCTCAGAGGCAACTGGGGCCACCTAAAGCTTTTGTATGCCTGAAGGAGTAAAAGGAAGAAATGTTCTCCAATTCACAGAGAAAGGCCAACAGTCAGAAAGCTTCCTAATGCTTTTATTTTCTTTCCAGTTCACATTCATTCACTGCAGACAACATTGGATATTTTATTCCTCCTATCCCAAACCACTTAGTACTAGTGGGTATATAGCCTTCCACAAGTTGTTTCATTTTTCCCTGTATTGTGGCAAAAATATTAGTGTCAAGACATTTTTTGACTACATCACTTAACAGGCAAGGTATAAGTCTCTTTAGACAGAGATTCCTGATTTCTGAGCTGCACTTTAGATGCTCATTTCTTCTGTTGCAGTCTTTCTCTAGAGACTAAAAACAGTGGAATAAAGCAGAATTATTCCAAAGTAAAACTAAGATACTTTGGAGGATGGAGACAATAGGGATCTGCACTCTCACATGGCTGAAAGTTAAGCCCCTTGACTAACAAATATTGCCATAGTGTGCCTTAGGTTCTCTGCATAAGCATAGTGTGGATTAATTGAATTGATTACAGTTCAATTCATGTCCAAGATGAATTTAAAACCCAAATATAAAGAACTAACTTTTGCAAAATGAGCAGTTTTTAGAAAATAGCAGATACATATTACTTTCAGTCAGCTTTAATTTCTGAACAAGCCAGGACACAAGACATGATAACAACTGCCATACATTATACAGACAAAGCCAGTATGTGAGAGGCAGTACAGCAACCCTTGTAATACACTACAGTTACTCAGAGATTAAAATGTCAATCTCAAATTGATCTCATCAATTTCTATTTTTTTCTTATTAAACATGCCTATTCCTTTCTCTAGAGAATTTCAGAATATGTTATAAATTTCATTTATTCCAAGAGGTATTTCAGACCAAGAAAGCTGATTACAGTTACATTAGACCATGAGCAAAACTGCAGTCACTAAAGAACCAAGCAAAACCTGTAAAGATCTCCTTTCCCTTCTAAGCAACAAATGAAACATATTTTACAGATTGGCCATAAGTTGGAAGCACCACTTTAAAATTACTTCTGTGAGGACTACTTTTCTATGGAATTTCAAACAAACAAACAAACTTATACAAGCACCTTTGCAGGTACTCGTAGATGTTGGCTACAGTCTTAGTTGGAAGCTTAGATTCCAATCAGTATATTCAAGTTTTCCCATGAATACCTGGCATGTTTATTATTTCACAGGAAACTAACCCAATAAGCTAAAACCATACTGGGTAATTAAAAAGACCCTTTTTTCTGATTTATTAAAAAAAGCCCCTCGTCAACTTACTGTATTCTATTTCTCAAAAATTATGTTCATCTTTTCTGTTTATGGGTACATATTTTAAAGGGAATATGTAGTTTGAAGCTAAGCAGTTTTCAAGAAAAAAAAGCATTGAAAATTAAGAGCAAGACACACTAACAGTTTAAAATAGATGTGCATATATGCAAAGATTACCATATGGTGATGTAACCTTTGTTTACCATAGTCAAGGAGGAAAAACTGTGATACTCATGTCAAGTAAAAACATTTTCTAGAAGAACAACTATCAATATCACTATAGAGTAACAAAACAAGAGACACGTATAGAGGTTGGGAAATTCTGAAGAAAAATCTTCAGCTCTTTTCTAATATGTATTAACAAATTATACCACCTATGTGAAGCCAGTTTCATCTAGATTTAAGAAGACTAGATGAATTTCTACCTACAGAAATTGGGCAGAAGTATCTAACTGAGTTTACTACATCTCACCCATGAATCACGTTTTTACATTCACACTTTTTAAAGAGATATATGACAGTTTGAATGATTTTGTAGCATTCCACAGTATTGAACAAATTCATAGACTAATGCAGCATAATTATGCAAAACATTGTACAGTAAAAAAACAGGTACCTCACACCATGAAAAAAAAGTGTGACATATTTTCATATGTCAGACAAAAGCTTTGGTAGGGCAAGAAAAAACCCCACATTTTGCATTTCAGTGGAAGAGAAACAAGTAGTGTACATGCAATGGTATCTTTATGGAAATCACAATTCATGGGTATCAGTACTGCAACAAAACCCCACACGCCTGTTAGTGAGAATCATTACTTGGGTGGAAACTCATAAGTTATGCTTTCAAAACCAATTCTTTGTTCATTTGTATGTTCAGGGTATGTGATGACCCTGTCAGAGTTAAGCCTTAAGCTTGAGTTAGCACCAAAATTTCAATTTAGACAACTGTATCGAGCCTGAAGTTTAAATGCATCCTCTCCTATTCTAAACTGGCATATGGCATATGTGAGATTTCTGCATGTTCTATGTGTTGCCTCAGAGACTGCTGTGCTTCAGGAGCAAGTGAGGCCATCCTTACAGTTTTCAAAGGTTCAACTGTACCAGAAAGCTTTGTGCTTCAACCATACCCAGTCCGCTCACAACAACAGGATTCCTCCTGTCTGCTTTCATTTCATGTCCTCAACATACATGCATATTACTAAACTAGCATAATTATGATTACAGGATAATTTAGCCCAGTATTACCTATGTCACATTTCATAAAAAACCCTATTGCAATGATAACAGTATCAATAATTTCACAAGCACATATCAGAATGGATTGTTAAAACATAACATCTGTCAGTATTTGTTGATACACCTTCTGCACACAAACTATATTGCTCAGATTTCACAGTATTTCATATTTGCTCTAACTCCAAATGGATTCTTCTAATAATAAAAATAAACACTGTTTACACCAGCTATGCAAGACAAAATAATAATTTCACTGTTCACAAAAATAATTAAACCCAGGAAATCTTTAGCTCACCTGGTGCAGGTTTTCACTTTTCCAGATGGTAATTAGTTAAAACAGAACTTGAAGAAACAGGAGAATTAAAGAGAAAAGGCCCATGCCACAGAAAATTCAAACCATGTTAAAGTGGGAGTGTCTTTTATCTAGGTGTTTTTGCCTTATGGTCCATCATTTTTTCAGAGTTCAAAACAACAAAGTAAAAATACGATATTAGACAAGATAAACATTTCTCTAAGGCTAATTTAACATGAAGCTAAGAAAGAATTGAAACAAAACAAACAAACCTGAAATACACCACCATTCCATTCCAGTTTTTACACAATGCTGTAAACCTGAAATATGTGAGCAGTTGGACTTGCACTAACAACATGTGTATATATATGTACCTGGACAGTAAGAGCTACTAGATTTTCCTCTTCAGGTTTCTTACATGAATATCAGGAAAAAATTTCAGTCCAACATAATAAATTTAATTGGACCCTCTTTCTATAGAGGTGAATCTCTTTTGGCTCTTACAGAGGAAGAATTCAGAACAGTTTTACTCAAGCATGCTTCCAGGAAAGGCCTGGGCATAACATTTTTATCAATTCCAGCTCCATTCATCTCAATTAAGCACCTCATGATCAAAATGAAGTTCAACTTATTTCCTACTAATTTATGCTGGCACTCCAGAAGAGGCTATTCAGTATTCCACATGAGAAATTGGGATCACTATATGCTTCGTATGATTATTTTACGACTCTCGTACCACAGATTACCATCTCCACTTGGCTGTTACCCCTGTAGCAGAGCAGCATACCAAATGTGACATGCAATTGCAGTCACATTCAGCTAAACACAAATCAAAAAATAGAAGTTCAAAAGAGGCATATCAGTAGTTACAACTTCTATTTTGACAGTGGGTAATAAAAGACAAGTTCCTGCAAAAATTTGAGGATATAAACAAAAGGATATGTTTATTGCACCTACAGAGCAATTTTGGCAAGACCAGAGTATTTCTAGACTCAATGTACAAAGCATCTAAAAGAGATCAAAAAACAGGTGAATATAAGGAAAAATACAGCAGAGAGTTACAAGTTTTAGTCAAATACTTTCTCCATTAGTTGATTCCCACCACAGAAGCCAACAGAGACTTTGAATGGATGACTGAAGGTTTCCAGCTCCTCAGTCTTCTCAGACAAGTCTTCTCTCCCTCCTGTTACCTCTAACAGTAGTAACAGTGTCTTGCAATCATGTAAAATCATGCATCTGTAAGAAGCAATAAGGCTAAAGTACAGTCTTACAAAAGCAGCTTATAACTCCCAAAATTTAACTCAAACTTGAAAGCTGTTTCAGTTTACATTTCGACTCTTTGTTTCACCCATGAAAGTTTCCACTTGTTGCTTAAAATAGCAGATGGAACATTTTTGTTTACTTCCACACAAGAACAAAATTCCCCGCAATTATCAAGGCAATGAAGACTATATGTATATGAGAGTGGAACAGCTTCTGTGGCCAAATCAGTCAAGTATTTACTGTATGGAATTAAATATAGCAGGGGGAGCTTTTTGTTGTTAATTTTTTGCCTACTGATAGGAAGTTATTGAATGCAAGTTTCATATTCTTGCAAACATTTACATTAAAATAATAAGAAAATTATCTAAGAAATTAAATTACTGTACCTATACTAACTTCTAAAGTATGCATATATGCCCAGACAACTTAGCCTGGACTCATTCCATCATTTTAAAAGTAACTTAGTAGGACTCTGAAAAGAGCTCTTTTCCTCCTACTCCCACTTGCTCATCTGGTAAGAAAGCTATCATCTGGTCCTATGAGCAAAAAAACCTCTCACATAACTGTATGTGATGACAAGAAGGGAATTTTAACCTTCTGAAGACATATAAGACATAGTACATCTATGTAACACGCAATTATAACTGAAGGGCAGCTACCATTTACAGGTCCTCCCAACTGCTGCAACATGAACAAGCAGGGGTTGTACAACTGTGCTTACATAAACATACACTTATCTTTTTAGTCATTGCTCCTGAATGAAGCTGTCAATAAACAACTTCCAAGAGTATAACCTCTACCATGACTACACATGGAGGGGTTTGCATTGTAGGTTTGGGTTTTTTGTTTTGGGTAGTTTTTTTTTTTTTTTTTTTTTTTTTTTTTTTTGCTTTGAATTTTATGAGCAAATAATTTGCTTTGCTTTATGTTGTCTTATGACTCAACTTCTAATCCTTTCATGTAGTTTCTTATATAAACACTCAAGAATCTCAGAAGTACAAATCTTCTGTCTTTTTAAATGAAACTGTGAAGCCAACAGATATTTTGCAATTGATTGTTTTCAATTCAAACCAGTATTGTTCCAGACTTTTTTAATGGCAAAACAGAGACCAAACTGAATCATCATCTTTCAAGTAAATGTGTTAATACTCAACCAGCAAGGAAAAGGCAGGTAAATGCAGACTTATGTTTGAAAGAAAAGCCCGTGTGAAGTTTACAGTTGTCACTCATACCAAAAACACCCTCAGAGGCAGTGTGGAATTGAACCTGCAGGTTCAAGATACATTACTGATTTTCCAAGAATACACTTGAGACTATACTGTTCTCCTCTGGAGGACTCTTCTCTAAAGACTTTGAACAAACAGGAACAATGTACAGAGGGACTGTCAGTCCCAGCTGTGCTCCTGTCCTTGCTTCACAGACAGCCCAGCTGGTCCTGAGATAGCTCCATTTTATAGCTTTCAGGCAAAGCAGTGGTAACTTCAGTTTACCTGAAAACCCCAGGACAAAGTGTGACTCTTGGAAGACGGCTCAGTGGTCTGCATAGCAACCTCAGGGGATGCAGCTACAGGATAGCCATCTCCCAAGCTACTCACATGCAACAATTCCCTTCACAAGACACAGGCATGAGATCTTCCTGCTGAAGTGATACCATGTGATATGAAACATATGGAAAAAGAAAACAACTGACTCGTAATCAAGACAGAAGGATGCTTGCTAACAAACAAAGAGAGCTGGACAGCAAGGCTGCAGTTCTTGTTCAGGTGTATGCCAGCTGGTTACACGAAGTATAACCATGATCTACTAGCAATGCAAACCAGAAGAGTTGTATGTTTAGGGCAGTCTCTGGGGAAATGACCATAACATGTTCAAAACTCCTCAGAACAAAGCACGTGATGCTACCTTGTATGGCAAATAAATGATCTGTCCTAAGCTCATGATTCCCCCTTCATATCCAGCAACGAGTTTGATGGATGTGCAGGCATTGAGCTAGACCATCACATGACCCATCTTGTGGTTATTGTCCTGTGGCATTAACTGCCACAGAAAATTGCAAATTTTTAGGTGGAGGGGACTTTTTTGTTGAAGCAGATAAGCAGCTCCATTTTCAGGAGACAAAAAATTAAATTCTTTGCTAAGTGATTCATTAGTTACCAGCAGTTTACAAACTCAAAAGCACCTTGAGATGTAGTTGCATCCTACCATGAGAGAGTCATGTTAAGATTATATACGAAGACTTCCAGGAGCCAAATCTTGCCATTTTCCCCTCACTGAGAGGTACCTGTGAGAATGCTTGTGGCCAAGTCGGGAACACATGCCAGTGAACTATTTGAACACCACCTGCCATTATCTCATGCCTGCAATTGCCTCCAGGCTCCCAGTACCTATCAGACAACTTGCACTGTCTTGTGGAAATTGAAAATATCTATCAAGATTTTCAAGGCATAATGGTAATGCCAAAGTTTGAGTGCACTGCCCTTCAGATCTATGAACGACAGAAACTTAAACTTCCCCAATTCATCCCCATTGACTAGAGTCATTATAAACTTTAAACTCTCTTGGGTGGCTAGCCTGCCTTTGCAATCAGATAACTGTCCTCATCTCCTTTCTCTGAGTTTTTAACTAAACATAGAGAATTAACAGGAACAGCAAAGGGAAAATCCCATAACACTAACTCAGTGAAAGTTAGACAGTATCATGTCCGTCTGCTGTCTAAGCTAAAGAGTTTAAGTTTTCTGAGGTAGTAATATAGCTGTTGTGGAATTGGTCACGCCTGAAAAATCCACTAAGTTCCCTTGACTGTAGCTACTTGACCAATTTTTACAGGCTTTGTCAGAAGAATAAATAAATTCCTCAGTCCAGAGTTATTTCTTTCAGGTTTCTTACTGAAGTTTTTATGCAATAAAGTCACTTTGTAGTATCCAAAGTTTTGCACATTTCAGATCAACTCTCATAAAGCAATTTCACAGAACTCCTGAAATATACGATTGGCAGTCAAAGTTTCTAAATAGTAACAGGGGAATTCACAATTCACTATTTACTTGCTTTTCCAATATGGAAACCGCAACACTAAGCTGACATTTTCAGTAATTTTCATCTCAGAAAGATCAACAAACAATACAGAAGGAACCAGAAGCGTAAAACACCCAGGGTGTGCAAAAGGAAAACAAAGCAGCTGGTACATGGTCTGCTTACATAGTGCCTTTTTTTTTTCTTCTAGAGGTCTAAAGAGCTTCAGTTGTAGTTATTTAAAATTCTCAGCAGTGGCAGAAGGTGAGTGCACAGAGTAGGTATTCCATGGAAAGCTGAAAATGACTTTAGAGGAGCTACAAATTGACATGCTTATGGCATATGGCTAATTTACAACCACCCTGATGTTAACCCACATTTCTTCACATTAAACTCCTTGGGATAAAATGTCACAATATACTTCTACAGCTGTTTGCACGCCATATTTACAATTAGAGAAGTAAAACTAGCCTTTCCAGTCAAACATACTGTGCACACTCAGTTTTATAATTCTGGTGTCAGTATGGACTCCTGAAACATGATTTCCTTATTTCAATGACCTTTTCTTTGCCCATATCAGAATTTTTTAACTTTATATGGCCATCAATTTAGGTAAAGTTCAGATAGCTAGCAAGCACTCAATAACTATTTTGCTACATCTAGCTTTAACATAGTCATTTATCCATTTTAAAGCATTCTGCACTACATTATTGCTGAAGCCATTTTCACATATTCGCATGACATCCCAGTAACGTGATAAAAGCTCAGGTGGACGTAATATTTCACTAAATCTAGAGGTAAAGCCTTGTTACTAAATAATACAGTCAAACATTCTATTAAAATCATTGAAACCCCAAGCCAAAGCTGTTGGGCTGCTCATCTTTTTGTTCTATGTATTACTCAGATTCTCAGTCAGCTCTCTCAGCTCTCTATCCAAATATTGATGGAAAGATAAAACGCCAAAACATCACAAATCCATCATTAGTCCTATTACTATTACAGCAATACTGTATCAAGGACCTCTCACTCTTACAGGCTGATTCAGAATAGGACATTCTTACCTTCATATGCACCATACAATTGGGGTTCATTCTGCAGAACTTGAAGTCTATTCCAACGATTCTTTTTTTAAGATACTTGAGATCTATTAACAAACACAATCTAAACAAAAATTTCCTACCCAAGTCTATGAATAACCACCTCCATTGTTACGATTTTATGCATAATTACCTATTTAGACTATTTATTCCAGTTTCATGATTCTTACAACTAAAAGTCCTAATATATACAGATCACTTCATCAGAACTGAACTTGTAAATAGCATACATGTAACCAAGATTATCTGGAAAAATTATATGCAGCTAACCAGCAGAGGGGAAAAAAGGAGGCTAGAAATTCAGAAGGGAAATTATAATCTTCAAATGAAAGGTTCTGGTCTGGTTGTTACTCCAAACTAGGATCAGAGGAAGAATATTGCCTAAGCTTATCTTCACATGAAAATAGCTACACATATTATAGCTTTAATCTCATTTACATTAATATAATTTAACTGCAGCAAATAGTTTGGGGATATTTATTTCAATTTATTTTGCTTAAGTTGATTAGGACAGGCCTTGAAGTATGTTTTGCACACGTACACTGCACGCACATCATTGACTAAAATGAGACCAACTGGCAACATATTTCTAGAATTTCCATTTCTGTTTCAGCTTACTAGGAGAGGGTAATACCTCTGGCTGAAAAAAAAAAAAAATGGAAGGCTTTTTGAGTCACTGCTACTGAAAAACTAACAATCTATAAATAAAACACAAAAGTAAAACTGAGCAGAAAACACACCACACTTTTCAGTGTCTGAGTTTAAAAAAAAAAAAGTGAAACTGCAATTTGTCCAAACCCAAAACAAAAAGAAAATCCAACCTTTAGTTTAACAGTGCTAGGCGTCACCCCGTATCTTTCAGATGGAAACACAGCCAGATGGTGTACGTATAAAACTACCAAATGTAAGAACATTTCTATAGTGTTTCCTCTCTATTTTGTAGCTTTTAGATTTAACCTTCTGCATGAGCTAGCCAAACACGGTAAGTGAACCTTTTCTGCATCTATTCATTGCTCTTAATCATTAATAATCCAGGACACTTGGCATCAAAGACTGGGGGAGGGGGAGAGGGGAGGGTGAAGAGGGACATCAGAACTACAGTTTTCTAGTATACACATTCAGGCCCAAGCATAACTTACCATTTTAATAACTAGAATTCTCAAAATCCTTAGAGAAATGTTTCTTTTTAGAACTTTTTTCAAAAACAGTCATTATCTTACATTCCCTAAACTGACAATCCTAACCTGTAACTGGCCATGAATTAGGTGCAGGACTTTCCACATTTCCACAATCCATGCAGAAAATAAATTAATAATTTAACGCTGTAGATTCAACCCAGTTGCCAACGAATCCATGAAGCCTTGTATTTGTTTACTCTGAGATCAGGAGCAGCAGCATTACCAATTGAAAAATGAAGTCAAAGGCCATCAAAAGTTATTTCTAATACAGTAAAAAATAAATATACAGTGAAGAAAAATAGCTGCTAAAGCTAAGAACAAACACTACCACCATTTCAAACACATGGTCAATTAAAAAAAATAAAAATAAATCTGAGTAATTGAAAGAAACAGTCTGGAAATCCAGGCTTATGGTATGCCTAACATTAAGATTCAGAAATGCTCTCCTTAATTATAGCGCAACGCCCAATTCCAATTACAATCAGAAAGCAGAGTCAAAGTCGTGCAAGCCACAAAACCACAAAAGGCTGTAACACAAATGTTCTCAGTATTCTAGTGTTCTTGCTATATAAATGAATACACAATGCAAATAAATTATTACCCATCTAATTACGTAAGCCATATCAAGACAATGTTCCCACCTTATAAAACCAAAAGGATGAGGTTTTGGGTTTGTGGGGTTTTTTATTTCTTCATTTGCAGTTTTGTTTTTTGGTTTGGAGGGGTGGTTGCTATTGGTTGGGATTTTTTTTAAAGGAATCTTTTCTCTCCACAACTTTTATAAAAACAGTAATGACATTGAAATTTAAGAGAAGCAGAATCAAAACTTGTACAGCTGTTGTAAAAGGAATGCATTATTCCTAGAAACAAACCTATCAAAACCTAGGACCCATCAAACAACAACATATCAAGTGAAAAAGTTGGTATCTGACAGAGAAAAGGATACTGGTCACCTGTATCTCACTGTACCACAGAAAGTTTCAAACTGACATAAGAAGGACAAGACCTCAGCATTCTAATATTGGCAGTTTGCTAGGTATTAGGCATTTAGCTAAATTAAAAGTAATCAGTATGCTACAAATTGTCTCAATTCCAATATTTTCTTCTTGGAAAAAACATATCTGATCATATTTATCCTTGAAATTCCATTTTCTTAACTTGCAAATATGACAACAACTTAGAATTGTGTGTATGTGCTAAAAGTGTGGGAAAGAAATCAGGCGAGATAAGCTTTTTTGTGTACTATTTTATTTCAAGTGAAGTTCACTGGAGATCATATTTGCTTTTCTCCTGATTGCTGCTGTCAGCCTACCAGTCACATAATCTTCATTCTTCTGTTCCAGGCATTTCAAAGTGGGACTTTACTGTACCCGTAATTCAAGAGCTGATCCTGGTAGTTTACATCATCTGCAGATTTGCTTACAAGCGCCCTGAAAAGCTTCAGCATGTAATGCTTCATGAAAGCTCTGCACTCCAAGTACCTATTTACTGAGCCACATTGCTGGATGTCAGACTCAACACAGACTTACTTAAATGAGTGGCTGAGAGTTCTTTCTTCAGGTTTCTCCAATCTAATTAAAGAAATTGTTTAATACAAATCTATAAAACTAACTCCATGCTTGCTTACCATTCTTGAAAAAAAAAAAAAACTTATTTCCAGAATCATGATTTTCAGTTAACAACTTAACATTGTTATTTGGGGACGAGGCAGGAGAGAAGAGTAATAAACCACTAGTAGAAGTCATGTTATCTGTACAGCTCAATTTTTTATTCACAGATGGCAATACATCATAATGAATGCAGAAATTAATATGACAAATGACATTTTTGTTCCCCAAACCGGATGGAAAGGTAAGTAGCTTTAAAGCTCTCTTCTTTGCAGCTTGTAAGAATGTGCTTTTAATGATGGACTCCTTGGGTTGTGCTTATGAGAAACATAGCTCATATAAAATATGTTCTTCAGAAACATAGGAATGAAAATTAGATTTGAATGAATACTTCAATGAACTTTTTAACAGTAAAATAAACATTCAATATTTTGATCACTGCTATGAATCAAAAACTTTAGTATCAGTACCAAAAAAAAAAAAAAATCGATTCCCAAAGAGTTTGGACATTAAAGAGAATCACAATAGTTTTGTGTCCAAATTAATACAAATTTGTAACTTAGTTTAAGTGCTATCCAGTTCAAGCCACAAGTGTTCAAGCCAGTATCACTGCAAAAGAAAACTCAAAATTTCCAGAGAGATTGCAGCAGAAAACGTACACAGTTTTTAAAAACTGAAAGGTTTCTATATATGAAACCCACTGCTGTATTTATAAATCTTTTGTTGAGCCAGGCTAGACACCAGGTGCCCCCAAAGCTGCTCTATCACACCCCTCCTCAACTTAACAGGGGAAAAAAAAGGCTATGGGTCAAGATAAGGGCAGGGAAAGATCACACGCTCATTGCCATCATGGGCAAAACAGACTCCACTTTGGCAATAAGTTAGAAAATTCGCCCACCAATATCAAAGTAGAAGAATGAGAAATAACCCCAAATCTTCAAAACACCTTTTCCCCCATGAATGGGGTCTACAGTCAGTTCATCACACATTGCCTCTACCGCTCCTTCCTCCTCAGGAGAACTCCTCTTCACACTCTTCCCCTGCTCCAGCTTGGAGTCCCTCCCACAGGAGACAGTGCTCTACCACCTTCTCCAAACTGAGTTATTCCCACGGACTGCAGTTCTTCATTAACTGCTCCAGCATAGGTCCCTTGTAGGGTCACAAGCAAACCTGACTCAATGTGGGTTCCTCTCTCCACAGGTCCTGCCAGAAGGCTGCTCTAGCATGAGCTTCACAGGGGGTCACAGCCTCCTTCAGGTATCCACCTGCTCCAGTGTGGGGTCATTCACAGGCTGTGGGTGGATGTCTACTCCACCATGGACCTCCATGAGCTGTAGGCAGACAGCCTGCCTCACCATGGTCTTCACCACAGGCTGAAGGGGAACCTTTGCTCTGGTGCTTGAAGCACCTTCTCCCATGCCTTCTTCACTGACCTTTGCATCTGCAGAGCTGCTGTCCTGCACAGTAACTTTTTTCCCTTCTTGAATGTTATCCCAGAGGTGCTACCACCATCCCTGACAGGCTTAAGCCTTGTCCATCAGTGAGTCTGTCTTGGAGCTGCCTGGCATTGGCTTCATCAAAGATAAGAGAAATTTCTAGCAGATGCACACAGAAACTGACCTCGCAGCCCTCCTGCTACCAAAACCTGGCCACACCAACCCAATAAACCTCTTTTCAATATTGCTTGCACATTTTTGCCTCTTTAGCATTCCCTTCAGCAAACAAACACAGCTTTCATTGAGCTGAGTGAGAATGAAAATTACTGACTCAGTACTGAACAGTATAAACACCGTCTGCTGCTTCTGAAAAGTACAGTTCATCTTCACCTTCCATATACTTGCTTTCACAAAACAACTGATTTTTTTTGAATGGAGATATGGAACAGGAGGAAAAGTAACAGTCACTTGTATTTTTATTTGGAAGTGTTAGTAGGCATTATGCTCTTCCAGTGAAAAATTGCATGTATGACTGAAAAGAAAAAACCTGACAATCCAAGGCACCGTATTCGGGTGGAATTAGATACTGATATTTTTGGTCTGCATTTGGCCCAGCCACCTGTGAGGAAGTCACTCTCTTCATGCCAAGTTATGGGAAAACAAGCCAATAAAGATGGTCTCTGGCCTTGAAGGAGGCATTTCTGTGTAAACTAAAATTAATTGGTCTCTCGTGATTGGCTGATGGCCCTTCAAGGGCACTTGAAGGATAAAGAGAGGAGGAGGAGGAGGAAGTAAACCCTCAGACCCAATTAATGAAGACCCTCTGAAATGTACTGCACAAGCACAGAGAGACCTGCGCAACCACAGAGAAGTTCCAGTTATATAACAGGGGGGAGGTGCCAGGGGCTTCTACCTGGGCAGTCCTGGCCACACTGCTCAGATAAACGTCATCTGGTCAATTAGATAAAAGGACAGGTGGCTCGTACTCAGGGTTTGCTCACTTCATGGGATAGGACAACATTGCCTTTTGGCAGGGACGCCCACCTTCACCTGTGAGTGTGCTGACCCTTGAGGATACAGCCACTGCTTTGGGGAGTTTGGGCATTCTCAGGGTCGGTAAGACAACTCCATGGGGGGCAATTTGGGTGTTTGCACCTGGGGCCTTACTTTTTCTTTTCTCTCTCTCTCATGGTTTTTTTCCTGTTTACTTGGCCACTTTTGGTAATAAAACTAGTGTTTGGGTTAAGCTTCCTGTGGTGTCTCAGTTTCAGCTTCCACATCCTTGGGACCTCCTGTTCTCCCTGGAACAGGCACACACCTATGACTGCCTATCAACAGGAAAGTCAGACACTGTCTTCAGATTTGTTGATATATTCTCACATCACACTGGCATTTAACACCAAGGAAAAGGAGAACCAATACATCTGCCTAACACATCACTAGCCAGTAGCTACTGAACGGCAGTTTCCAGAAATGGAGCTACCAATTATTCTCATTGCTTTTCTATTTATATTAGTTCCCTTTGCATTGTAAAGCATTATTTTTAGCAACTCTTTTCCACAGCACAATCCTTTATCCCTTGAGTTGCAGTCCTGTAAGCTTCTCTTCCACACATATCTGCTTTATCATAGACCTTTCATCAGCATTTGCTCTGAAGTCACTTTTTGTTAGCTTTTTTTACACTGCATCCAAACACCAGAGATCAATTTTTTTTGTCTTCCAGAAAAAAATCTATTTTTCCCATCACTTTCCACAGGAAATCCAAGATAATTTTATACAAAATAATGACCAGAAAGAGACTACAAAGACATTTGAAATCAACAATTCTTCCCCACAAGGTTCCTTACCAGATTTCAATCTCCTTGAATTTACCTCAGCAGCTCCAGGCCCAAGATAGGACTCCAATTCTTTTTTTGCATACCTCCTTCAGAGACACTGCTAAACTGACTTTGCTCCTTGGGAGAAACTTTCTGCGATAGATATTTTAGAACAATATTTACATACATAAATATTCCAGGGATCATTTGTCTTCCAAGAATCCTGAAAGTTAAAGACACTCAGCATTTCTTCACTGTTGTCTTTTGTAATGCTCCTCTAGATTTCATTGCAGTATTTTCTTTATGATTTCCCAGTTAACAAAGCTACATCATTATGCTAATAAAAGGAAGAACCAAGAGGTACAATTCAAACAGAGATTTAAAGCTTTGATTGCTTGAAAATGGTACGGTTGACATCATGCATAGAGCTCTAGAGGGCTCTCTGAGAAGATGCATTCCAACAGGAGAAAGTTTCAGAGCTGCGGCCTTGCATGCAATTTCATTTTCAATATTTGCCTCCCACCAATTATTAGTTGCAAGGTTAACATTCTGGCCAGGGTAACCACAGAACGTCTGCTGCATGGCAGAGGCACTACATATAAAGAAACATGCTTCGATAATACACAGAAGAGGCAGCCTTGACCATTATGAAGTCACCCATTCCATGAGGTGAAGCAAGAATCCACACAACAAGCCTTCCTCACCAGGAAACTGTCACATCCTTCCCAGGATCTGTCAAAGGCATATTCTCCCCTCAGCACCTAGAATCATGTTATTTCATTTTTTCTTTTTTTCCTTTTTTTTTTTTTTTTTTTTTTTTGGGGGGGTGGGGGGGTAGTGGTCTTTTACTGTTTCCCTTCTTTTCTCTGTCCTTGTATGTACGCAAGAGTCTCAGGCTCCCAGGATACTGCCTTCAAATTTCCTCCTAAAAGCATTGCCCCTCCTTTGACTATCTTCTTCATTTCCTTAATTTACAGTTTTCTTGTTCTTATCCTTCACTTGTCCTTATTGTCTGTTCTCACACAATCTTCTTTCAATGCAATCAGCATCCTCAGAAACCCAGCTCCCCCTAAAGATTTGTAACCTTCCACTACCTCAAAATCTGTCAAGGGCAATAATATTAATCATGGACTTGCAGTGCAAGATATTTTCCTTTTATTCCCATGTTCCTCAGGTATTTGGAACTTTCACACCCCTTATGCCTCCTGATTTGTGTGTGTGTATATGGATAACTTCCCTTGTCTGCCTGTTATCAGAGATGACAAGGTAAAATGCAAGTAGCAACCCATTTTGATGAAATTAAGAAAATACACTGGTGAAGAAGCAGAGATATAGCACTACCTAATTCTGACTTCATAAATTTGGATTATTTGCTGTCCAGGAAATCCTGAAACCTCCTTAGGGTCTTCCTGCACATCTACTGTCAGGGACAAAGAACAACTATACTATGAGATAAAAGGCAGCAGACTATATTGAAACAATATCAGAGACAGAAATCTGGACAGTATTCCACAGAGTGTTGTATTTTATCTCCAAGAAGACAGTGTGCTGTAATTATTTTGTTAGAAGCAAGTATGCACCTTCGTACAGCAACTGCAGATGATTAATAAAAAGATAACTGAAAATTTTCAAGTTCTGTTCTTTCATGACAGTTTTGAGTGTCTGCCTTACTCCCCTTCTTTTTAAAAGTTCCTTAATCCTTTGAATAGTTCTTACTATTGTGCTTATTACATATTGAGATTGAATTCTCCTACTGTCTGCAGTGAAGTTTGAAAGGATTTGTTGCTATAGCAATACTTCATGTTGATTCACAAATTAATGATAAAAGAAGTGGCAATTAGTACTATTAATTTTTACTAGAGAAATATGGGAAAGTGCTACAACGCTTCTGGGGGAAAAAAATCAAAACAAAACAAAGGAAAAAACAATAACAACAAACCAAGCCAACGAAAGAAACAAAAAGCAGTAAGATTTTCCATAGGTGACTAATATAGACCTTGCAGTTATAAAAGCAAGCATAATGGATATTTCATGCTTCAGTATGTGCAGCGTGAATATTGCTGCCTTAATACCTCAAGACAGACTCAGTCTGTTGTGTTTCATGAAATCTTGTAAGATCACAGGAATGTGTGTCCCTTCATACATAATGGTACCCTGTGGGACAAGATCCTCTATATTGGTATAAGGAACAGGAATTTATTACTTTTCTCTATAGATTTGACACTGTTCTTTCAGTGTTTTGCAAAGACCTTTCTTTGGCATTTTTAGTGAATGCAAGTATGCTCCTTCAAGATAATGACCTGCTTACTCTCATTCCCGAGCAATAGCCATGAAGTGGATAAGTGCTTTCCAGGTGATACGAATCCAAAAGAGGTAATTAATATTCTGTAACAACACTGCTATTATCTCACCAAATTATTTATTATTTGGTTTTGTTGCAGCCCAGTACCTTCTACAAGGTATTTAAGGTTTTAGAGAGAATTTTCTTTTTTTTTTTTAGTGTGCCTCTACATAACTGTTTGTAGTGCAAGGCTGAAGGAAGTGGAACACTTTCCTTCTTCAGTATGTATTTAGTAAGACTTTTTTAATATACAATTTGACAGCCTTAATAATGTATTTCCTGCTACTAGAAATGCACATAATTACTGAACTCAAATTTATTTATTTCATAATGAAATTATAGAGGGTTTGTGGAGGATAGATAACATATTTTTCCTTTCAAAACTGTCAGGTTTATTTCCTTTAGATGCCACAGCTGATAGCTTCACAACATTCCTTCATGAAGGTCTGAGGTTTCTCAAAACCCCTTAATCAGCAATGCTGGAAGGGTCTTCTCTTGCTTAGGAGAAGGACAGACAGAAATAAGGAGGCTGCAGGACAACGTATGTTGTCAGAACTCTATGCACTTGACCTGAAAAGGAGTCCCTTCATACCTCACATGGAGCCTTAAAGGTCTGTGATGCACCTTCAGCATCTGGCTCTAGTACACCTAACATTGTCATACAAGGTAGTAATGGACAAAATGTTCAAAACAGCTAGAGCTAAGCAGGCAAATAACATTGCACAAAACCCCTTGGCCAACCACTGGTATTGAGATTAGATCATTTTCTATAAGAGAAATGATGTACATACAGAGATATGCCCTAGAAACTTCAAGCATTTTTTTTAATCCCTTCCTTCCAAGTTTCTCAGTCCTCTATGAACTTATTTGTTGGAGATAAAATTCAGACTTTTTGTATGTCACAATTAATCTTTTTCTTATGGGAATACACCGGGAATGCAAAGGACAGATTATCATCTGGTGAGATTATGGTGAGAGATTAATTTTACACATCATCACATAGCATACTTATTGAGAGGAGGAAAGCAAAAATAACCAGAAATATAGTTCATTATAGAGCACAATTGCATCAGCTTGTTGAATGTAACAATCCGGAAACCCCAGTTGTGGGAGTACGGTCAGAGGACTACCAGGACTGGAAAAGGAAGAATAAGAAGAAAAGCAAAAACAAAGACAGGAACA
>JAWWEE010000105.1:46478476-46572095 GCA_035221455.1 Xenops minutus | reverse complement strand
CTGTTAATCTCCTCCCCGAACCACGCCTAGTTTCTAGCCCCTTCTAGCTAGCCCCTATAAAACCCTTTTACCCTGTTGAATAAACGGCCATTTCACCTTATCCCACGTTTCGTGTGGAGTGGTCCATCCCGTTTTCCCCTAGAGGTCTGTGTCACCCAGTCACATTCACTATCCCCATAAGAGCTGTCCACAAACTAGCAGAGAAGACACAACTTCCTAGAGATCAAGATCAGGCATAATGCTCACAACAGAGACCAGCCAGATTATTGGGATGGTTGGTCTGCACAGAACTGTGATACTGTGGCTACAGTGCTGTATTGCACTGGGGTAAATGAATAAAACTTTGACTTTGATTGCAGGAAACTGTTCTAAATTAAACACTTGGGTCTCCTTATACTCCATCATTAAAATGAAAGCACAAAAAACAGAAAAGAAAAGGTGACAGCATTGATAAGTGGCTGCATTTTTGAACCACATCCAGGAAAACGTTTTCTGATAATCCATACCCGTGCTGTATTATTAAATATTTCTCTGTTACTATATCCATCAAGATTAATTTACAGAAGTATCAAGCTGCCTCTAGCTCTCATTTTAGCAACTGATTATTTATCATTTGTAATATAACTGACATCTTTTGTTTTTCCAAAGATTTTCCAACCACAGAAATGACCTTGCCTTCAGTTTGCAGACATTTGATAAAGCAATTCACTTAAGCCTACCCTCCTTTACACCACCTGATGCCTCCAGCATGAAACCACATACTTAGAATAAGCAAGACGGTTAATCGCTCATCCTCTCCTATTTTTCACACACTAATTTTGAAATTTTTCACTCGGGAGAACAGCTCCTCTCTTTGCCTTCACTGAGTCTCCTAGCCAGGCTTCCATGCACAAAGTTGTGTTCTGATGGCACTCAACCAAGACATAAGAAGTAAAAAATGTTGCAGCCAGCTCTTATCCTCTCTTAAAACAAAAATAAGACAACTCCTGAGCATGAAGTCCTAACCTAATCATGGCACACCAGGCTTTATACTAAGTTTATTTATAAAAAGTTTTGCCATCAGGTACATAGCCTCATATATGCTACAACACTGCTGGATGGACTGAAAGGCACAATTTGTGCTTCTAGCAGCATAGGTGACGGACACTCTTCCAGCATCTCTGACAGCTTCATATGTTACAGCAGCCCTCCAGTCCAGCAGAATTTATATCCGATAGAAGACACAAAACGAAATAACAGAGACTCGATTTGCAAAATAGACTACTTTTGGAGTTCCCAGGCTCTTTTCATTCCAAGCTTACAGATCCTTTTAAAAACCTAAAAATCTCTTACATATTCACAAAAGAAGATACTTTAATTCAGATAAGGATACTGAGAAGGCACTGCATATCCTTCTCCACATATTTTTATCCATACTGCTCCTTATTTTAAAGCTTAATTGTATATCTTCACTAAATGAAAATCTGTCCTTATAGTACATGATACTATTAATATTAGTAAACTGTTCTACCATATTATTTACTAAACTAAGTGACCATGCATTTACATGCACCCAGCAGACCTTTCATTGCCTTCAAATATTGCCAAATATTTTGTCTTATCCTCAGAACACCATCTCCTCTTAATGGCAAACAAGCTGTAATATGATAATGAACAATATTAATTAAGGTCATCCAGATCACTTTAGACTTTTTCTGAGTGTCAAGCACCTTTTGCACCCCTTCCATTTTCAGTCACATAATGCTGCGTAAGCATAGTAATTGCTGGCACAAAGTACACATTTAGGCTGTCTGCTACAATGGACACTGAGAGAGAATAGAAGGCATGATATAAGAACTGTAATCCTGTAGCATTCACGTAGAAGAAATTTGTACCTTAGTCATCACAAAATTTTCTTCAGCATTTCAGGATTTGATCCTGAAAACATTCATACCCCTAAGGTTAAAATCCAAAAACTAATGTAATAAAGGAAAGTTGGATAGTTTTAAAGCAGCTACTATAGCTTTAGAACAAAGAGTGTAGTAAGTACAACAATTTTTTTGACCAGTTTACAAATCAACCAAGACATTTTACTCCTTAACACTAATACTTAGAACCATAATTTAAGGCACCATTGAGCAGTGTGATGTTTCAGATGGTCATGACTGATTTTCACTATGAAAGCCTTCTTCTGAGACTGCTACTCTAAAATATGTTAAGTTGTTGGATGCAGACTATATTACTATGAATAAGATGACATTTTCTTCAGTAACAGAAAGAAAAATGGACTTCACTTGACTACATACAGATATATTACAAGGTATGCTGCTGGCTCTCTCCAGAAAGTTACTATTCATCTAGCTGAAAACGAGATGAATTTACACCTCATGACAATTTCTGTAATAAATTAGGCTTTATTTCCTTTGAATGAAACGTGAAAGGATACAAAACTGAATTTTTGGGTTTGGTAGCAAAGTGTATCTGGTAGAAGAGGAGAACTTGCAACATGTTTTGATATAGCTGGCAGCAAGCCAGATGAATTTCATACTGGATTATCCCTGGAGCATTTCACTTCTTTGTTACTAAAATCCAGCAAAACTGCTACATCCCCAACAATCCAAGAGAGTTGTTTTCAGTGTTTCAGCTCAACTCAGCTGATTCTTTTTCCCTAATTAACAGTTACCCTACTAAGACGCACAGGACACCAAAGTAAAAACACATTACTCTGACTGAGATTCAACACTGGAAAACGTAGACTTTATATTGCTACACAGGGCAATAACGTACAGATAGAAGTTTCTGGTAATACCAAAACTATAAAAAAAAAAAAAAAACTTAGGAAGAAAGGGCAAAACATGAAAAGACACAACATCAGAAAATCCTGCAACACTTCTTTCATGCCACAGAAAATTGTTACTGTATGAGTGACCTGACTGCTTCCAAGCTGAAGCACGTTTCTGAAAGCCACCAAACCAAGATTCTATTCTGGAAAAAGCAGTTTCCTACTGCAGCCCTGGTCCAACACAAGTAAGCAAACCAAACACTGCCAGATTAAATACAGAGGTAGGCGAAATAAAAATCAATATTATCATTCACTAACTTTAACGTGTATAGGCACGTAAACAAACAAACAAAAAAAAGGTAGGAATATTTTAGTCAATGTGGGCTGTAAACACAGGGAAATAGATCATTTCGACAACAACATCCTCAGGACATACCCCGGCTTCTGTGTGCGGTTTTTAAAGTTTCTCAACCTGTGTCAGCAACGTTGAAGTTATAGTTCTTCAGTCTGCAACTACTTCTATATATGGTCAGCACAGATATTTGCTGGGATTTGCGTTTTTTCTAAAGTAATCCCACAGAATCAGAAGCCTGATAATCAGTAGAAAAACCCATACGAGTGGATCCATAGCCCCTGCACACGAGTCCATTTGGGCTCCTCTGCCCCGAGACTTACACAGCGAAGGGAATACGGCTTAGTTCTGGTTTTAGGCAAACACTTGGACTCCGCTTCACACACTCCAGCGGGTGCGCTGGCAGCGCACACCCTACCCACCGACACCTTCCCAAACTCCAGCCGGGCGGCAGCCCGCACTCCGGTGCGCGGTCCCGACGATCCGCGCTCGATCCAGACGGGAGCGGACCCGGCGCACAGTCGCGGGGACGGCCAGCGAGTGCCCGTGGGGAGGCGGCACACCGCTGCGAGCCCCGCACCGCCCCGCGGCACCAGCCCGACAGCCGGCGGCGGCACGTCGAGCCCTGCTCCGGGAAGAGCCGCCGCAGGACGGGACGGCGCGCTGTGTGCCCGCGGTCCCCGACCCCACCGGCCCAGCGAGGGCCCCTCTCGGCGCTGAGCGAGGGGCGCAGCGCTGCCCGGGAGCGGCCGCTGCTCCGAGCCCCGCTGGGAGCAGGGCAGCCCCGCCGCGCTCCGCCAAGCCCTCCAGCCGCCGCTGCCGCTGCTGCCAGCGCCTCAGCCCCCAACCCCGGGGTGGCCAGGGAGCAGCGGGCAGGGGGTCCTGCGGCTCCTCCACCGCCCCGCCGCAGGGACCGTCCCCGCAACTTTCCCTGCGGGGAGCTCCGCCGCGCTGCCGGCCCGGGCGGCGCCGCACGCCGCTCCCCCACCACCGGCACCAGCGCACGCAAGAGAGGGCAGACAAACAAAAGCCCCTCAGACCCTCCCGAAGCGGCGCTTCTCTTGCTTCCTACCTGCGCGGCTCCCGGCGACCCCGCACCGCCCGCTCCGCTCCGCGCCGAGCGCTCCCCGCGGGCGGCGCCCAGGTGGCGTTAGGAGCGCGCTTCCCACGGGCGGCGCGCCCCCGGCGGCCGGCACATCCCCCGCCGGGCGCCGCCGGGAGGAGGGCGCTCCGCACCCGCCCGCCACACCGACACCGCCGCCGCCGAAGCACCTGTGCCCGGGCAGCGGCACCGCCCCTTCAGTCCCGGCCCCCGGGTGGGCGGGAGCACCCTGGGACCGCTCGCCCCGCGCCCGCCGCCGCCGCCCTCCCCGTGCGGCCGCCACACCAGGGACACCCCGACCCCGCCGTGCCGCCCCCCCGCCCCAGCGCCGTGACCTCACGGGGCCCGACCCCGCCCTCCCGCCGCCGACCCCGGCCCGGCGGGCACCCCGGGGTGGCCCCATGGGGACCCCGTCGGCGGCGCTGGGATGCGGCCACCGGGCGGCACCGCCGAGGCGCGATGCCGCGGGTCCCGACGGCCCGGCGCGGCTCCGAGCGGGCGGGACACGGCGGGGCGCGGACGGGACACGGCCGAGGTCTGCACACAGACCCTGCCTCGGGGTGCAGGGAGTTGAAAGCAGAGGGCTGCCAGAGCCGGCCATTGCCCTTGCCAGCAGCCTGCGAAGTAGCAAGGACTCATAGGAAATGAGATTTTGTGGAAAAGACTTCCCTCAGTCCGCTATGGTTTCTTCTCTGTTTTGTGTTTTGTTGTGGTTTGTTTTTTTTTTCTCCCCCCCCCTTTTTTTTTTAATCTAATTTTATTGGTTTTAATTGAAACATAAGAGCACCTCTTGCTTGAAGATTGTGGTCCTGTTTGTGGAGAGTAACTCGTTTTCTATTGCATATTAAATGCACCTCTTAATGAGGCATATAACATCAACCAAATCACATATCATCATATAGCTCCATAATATGTATTAATATGGTATTTATTCATTATGATAAACTTTTCGAAAGGCCTGCTTAAAATATTCTCCCCCTCTCAGCTAATCAGGGTATGATACAAACTGAGAGGAAGCCAAATAATTTATTAATATATTAATATATTCTCAGAACATGTATCAGAAGAACGTAAGAAATCTGCATTTTAAATGGTCCTGTAAAAATATATGATAAATTATTGCATCAAACTGAGGTGTCTCACATTACCATGTTTCTTCTGTTGTAAAAGGTTAATAAATTTAACTTGAAATTATTCAACACAAAGAAAGTTCAGCACTTAGCACTTGTTTTTGTGGGCTGGATTGCTCACCGCCAAGTTGCTATGGCATAAGGGAGCAGGGTGTGTTCTGCTTGCCTGCTTGTGTATTTCTTGGCTACATGTAAGAGAAAAGTTTACAAAGTAGTGCTCTGGCATATATAAACAAAACAGCAGTGTATCCTTTCAAGGGCACCGATTCTCTATTAATCATAAGTAATATTGTCTCAATTATCTACTACCTTCAGAACGAAGTTTTGAGAACTTTAGGGTCCATCTTGCACCTTATATGTTCATTGAGGAAGGATTATGTGCTTGCTGTGCCCTGAAACCAGGATTTTCCCAGAAAATGCCATAAAATCCTTAGTGGTGAGTAGCCATGGCCAGAGCCTGTAAAAGAATATACAGAATTTTAGGTACTAAATTTTCAATAGAAACAAAAATTATTAATCTGCTGGTTTTAAATTAATTCAGTGAGTAAGTCACAACACTAAAAAATACGTGTCAGATGAAAAGGCAAAAACTGAAAACTACTTTCACATAAAAATGTAAAGAATTTTGGTGTGCAAAGATTTCCTTGCTTTTGAGCTTTCGATATGTTTCTTAACTGCCCACCTATGCTTTTCCTTTTACCTTTCATCTCAAAATAGCATCAGAAATAGCTCCATACCCGGTAATACTAAGCTGGAGTTTCAGTGCAACTGCGAACCTCCATGACTGAGTCGTCTCAGGTGACCCTTCACAGTGCAGTTGTCCTTGGTGTTTCTGCACGTCAGCTGCTGATGGCCCAGCACCCCTGCATGTCAGAGATGTGCTCACAGGATGCACCTTTGGAGTTAAGAATATATTAGAAATAGTGTATTTATAAATATTCCATTGAAGACGTAGCTGAAAATATGATCATCTTTTACCTTTTGTTGCTTTTAATTGTGTAAGGGCTTCCCAGTTGTGAGCACACAAAATATAGCTAATATGATCTCAGACTGAGGTGAATAATATTATTAACACATAGGCCATTCATATTCTGGAGGAAAAAAAACAAAAACACCAGATGGTAAATTACAGTATGATTAGACCAGGGTCAAAAAATATATAGCTTTGTATCTGCCATAACCTCATTAATTTCTGAGATTGTGGCAAAAGTCATCTATATATATATATGCAGAATGTATTTTAGAAAATGCATTCTTCTTAAGATTCAAAGCAAGCTGAGATCAGCTTGGCTTCGAGTTTGCCATGTTTTAAGACATATATCAATACTTTATAAGTCAGGGCTCAGTTGCCTAGTACAATTGTGTAACATAAATACATTTAACCTTGAGTCATGCAAAATGAGCCTTTAAAGCAAGCGTATACACACAAAAATCAATGATCCTAGAAAATGCATATAGGATAATGTTTTGTATAAAGAAGTAAGTGTCAGGGCAGGCAAGGAAGTGTTCAGGGAAGCCTAAGGTATGGGAATAAATCTTGCAGTGACACTGCTAAGTAATACTCTTTACAGAAAATATCCATTGACTTTAACAAGATTTTTGGCTGAGGAGAGACCAGAGGTTCAAACTTGCACAGTACAGCTCCTAGGTATAATATAGGTCTTTACAATATATTTTTAAGAAGGGACAGAGGTGAAGATAAATTAGAAGACTGTGTTTTTTTTAGTGTGTGGTTTTTGGTTTGGTTTGGTTTGGTTTTTTTTTATTTTTGTTTTTTGGTTGGTTGGTTTTATGTTTATTTTTTAACTAGGAAACACTTGAATATTTTTTTTATGAGATATCTATGAGAATAAGAAGCAAATCTGACATCATAAGGTGCACATCTCTCACATCTTAATGTATTTCTTCTCCCACTGAAAATATAGAACTTAACTGCCATGTAGAATGCCCTGGAGGATCAAGACCAAGTCACCATGAGCATGCCAGCCCTCAGAGAACATTGCTACAAGACAGGTGGGGACGTATAAGTGAGCACTGTGCAGTTGGACAACTAGACAAGTGATGCACAACATATGCTTTTTGTTGAGGACCACTGAATTTGCAGCCATGTCTTTGTTGATGTTGCCTCTGCATCCTTGACCTACTCTGCTTTTTGTGCCTGTGTTCATGGCATTGCTGTTTCCAGAGTATGTGCAGTCATCCTCTGGATACTCTGTGGTTGTGTATTTGCAGCTCAGATAGAAACAAGCTCATTAAGAAATCAACTCCGTAAACTCTATTGAGCACTCCTTGAAATTATCCTTGAAGGGCCTTCTTGGACAAGACCACGTCCTTGTCTGTGGTCTCATTCATCACATAGAATCATGAATCACATATTTTCATTCAGAAGATCAGATGATTAAGAACATCTTTACTTTTTGCTCCTGTCATTTTTACTCCTCTGGAACAGCAGATTCTCATGTCTTTAATAGTTAGGAACTTCTAATTTTAAGCCTCAATTTATTTCTGAGTACTTTATTCCCATTTGTCTTGCCTGACAATACTAGCCTTGACTAGATCTAGCTCACAATTCTCCTGTGCTTTAAGATCTTTATAATGTCCCCTCCATACTTTTGCTATTCTAAACCTCTGCTTTCATAGTCTTGTTTTGTAAATTGTGTCCTCTTTTCTCCTTACCCAAGCTGCATTTGTGTATCATCTTTATTTCTGAGTTGACTTTCCTTCAATATAGATGAAATTATATAACAGTTTCAGATAAGATGCTAAATACAACCAGTTAGGAAGCGCTCAGATTGGTGAGAGTGCCCTGGACTGTAATCCAGTGTCCACTTTGCTGCTTTCACTGCTACATCACATTGTTGGCTAATAGTTACCTTCTGGCCAAATAGTACTGACAAGTATTTCTTTTGCTTCTTCTTTTTTTTTTTTTTTTTTTCCCCCAAGTGATAACATCCAGCTCTCAGCAGAAATTCCTGTACTTAGTTTCTACATGTATTATCTTATTTTGCCTTGCTGTATTTCTCACTTTATGCCTTACTGTGACCCTATGGTAACTCTTTTTTTTTTTTTTTTTTGGTTTGGTTTGTTTTGGTTTTGTTTTGTTTTGGTTTTTTTCTGATCACCAGATACTCATCAGTCAGCATTAGTCCTGCCTCTGAACATCATCTCACCAACAGCCTCAGCTGGCAGATGTCTCCCTTTGGCCAAGGCCAAGGAACCACTGCTCCCTGAGAAGTTTCACCAGCAGTATGCATCTAGCCTGATGGTCTGTCAGCACAAAACACCTCATTGTCTCCCCTTTGGCCAATGCCTTACTATACTGACATTCTTGTACTAATCCGCATCCTCTTCAGCTTAACTAACAATTCCCCATGTGTCACTGTGCCAAAAGCTTTACTGAACACCAAATGATCAAGTCTGTAGAAATATCCTTGTCAATTATTTATCTTGTCTAAAAAAAGGGAATCAAGTTAGGCAAAATCTACTCAAACTGCCTTTTATCTGATTTTCATTATGTAAATCTGTGCAAACCACACACCGCTCCATAAACTCAGGTGATCCTTGTCATGCAAACAAAATCAAAACCGTTATGATCAGAGTCACACGAAAGCCAGTAACTAAGCACAGCTGAAACAATGAGACACAATTTGTGCAGTTTTCTTAATACATCTAAAGAATATGGTTTCATTCATGTTTCCTAATGGTTTCAGAGATTGTCCAACAAGGATGACAGTGGATCACAATTTTCCAAATTGATAATTTCAAATGTTATTGGATATAACATCGGACAGTTTGTTTGTGAGAAAAACATAGACAATCAGAGAAGTGTGTTCATAAAGGTGGTGTAGTCAAGACTGAAGTTCAAATTCTAAGCCAATTATGTGGTAACATAGTAATTTGATTTTTATAACACTTTGATTTCACATAATGGGGAACACTTCCAATGCGATTAATTAATCCTTTGAAGACATTTGTAAGCCTTATATAATAATTTCCAAATTTTGAAATTATGCAGTAGCAATAGCATTTCTAACAATGACGTAAGAAGAAATGAAGTTGTCTTTCTTAATGTCATACAACAAAAATATATACATTACCTTCCTCCCCACATGAGGGAAGGTTTTGCAATCAAAGTAGTTAGAAATTGGAAAGTCATTTTGATAGATGCACTTTACAAGGGATAAGGCTTCCATATTCTCTCAGGGAATATGATCCAGAATGTCTTCAGTACTTTAAAATATTTAAGTTAGGTGGGGAAAATACTTATTTGACTTGGAGGAAAAATTAAATTTGTAAAATACTAGCAATTTTAGCTTCTAGGCAGCTTTTCAGAGTTACTAAAACCTATAATAAGATATATATCAACCCCCATAGACTGCACAGAACACTGAGGCATACAAAATAAAGAAGACAAATTTGAGGTAGGAAAGCTCTCAGTGCCAATGTAGAAATGCAAAAAGTAGATCAGCACTGAAGTCTCAAATCATCTCCTGTTGCAAAGTGAGTGGACAGGCTACTTAGAAAATAAGTAATGCCCTCTAAGCTGATAGAGGCATGCTGTTCCCAAGTAAAACACTTCTTTTTAGCATGTAGTCCCATTAAAGCTCTTCTCTGTTAGTCAGACTGTAAAAGGTACAGATCTGATGTGTCATTATGGAGTTGCAGCATGCTTAAATATTTCTGGTTACTGCAGATTGAGAGCTATTTAATACCACAGAATGAAAAAAAGGCAGAGTTGAAAAAATAGAATGTCACTGTAGTCAAAGACAGATCAGTAACTCTGTTATGACTCAGTAGCTCACAATAAATTATTTAAACAACTTGAGCTCAAGAATGACCTTTCAGCCATTGTAAGGCAGGAAAAATATTTTCCTTTCTTAACCTCCACAATTCAAATCCCACTTCTTCCATCAAAATCAGAAGACCACGATGTGGGAACTTGGTCATTAATCTCAGACTGTGAAATCCTGAAGTGTCATCAATCAGGTGTAGATGGTGACACAGTAATGGAGGGATTGGGAGAGGGTCTGCTGGGCAGAAACCAGAGGCTTGGCATAAATTTCTAAGCATTTGTGACAGAATATTTTAAACTGATAAAAAATCCTTCAGATTATTCAGATTGGTAAAATTCAGGTCTTGAAGCATACATTTTAATGGATTCTAACTTGTAGAAATAAACATTAGGTAAATATTATTCCTATTGTACAGACAGCCAATGCACATCGGAAATGCATAGGTCAAGTTTCATTACCTCAGAGCATCTGGATAGCTACATCCATATCAAATCTGACCTACTTCATATGCTTTTAAGAATAGGTCATGCATTTGTAAGATGGGTCAAACCATGCATTTAGGACTCCCCTTACCTCCTCTGTCAAGTGCAGGTGGTGAGGTGCTGGTGGGAGGTTGCTTCAGGGGCCACTGTGAGGAGAGGCAGGAGCTGCCCCAAATTGGGCACAGCCAATTCCAGCCAGCTCCAAGCTACTCAGCAAAGGGTTCAGCTGAGCCCTGCAGCTGTGCTGGGGGTGCCTTGGGGAAAGTGTGTTACAGAAAGGGCTAAACACCTAACGTTTTTAAAAATTGTGAATAACAACAGTGTGAACAGCAAGGTGAGAGTATCAGCATGGGTGGAGGTGCTCTAGGCACCAGAGCATGGCTTCCCTGCAGCTCCTGAGGAGGGTCACACAGTGGCAGGTGGCCATGCCCTGCAGGACCCGCAGCCCATGGAAAACCCAGGCTGGAGCAGATTCATGCTGAAGGATGGCCGCACTGGAGGACACAGGCTGAAGCAGGGAGCAGTGAAAGGAGGATGGAGCAGCAGAGGAGAGCTGCCATAGACTGACCCCAATCCACATTCTGACCATCTGTGCCACCTGGGGCTGCAGGGAAGGAAGAGAAGCTGAAAATGAAGGAGTAAAGTTGAGCCTGGGAAAACAGGGTGAAGAGTGGGAGGGAAGGTGTTTTAGGTGCTTTATTTCTCACCATCCAAAACTCTCTGTAATTGACAATAAATTAAATTGATTCTTGCTAAGTCAAATCTCTGTTGCCCATGAGGGTCCTCAGTGAGTGAGCTCTGTCCTTGCCTGCAACCTTTCTATTTTATTTTCTTCTCCCCTCCTGTTTAGGAGGGAATTTAAGAGAGACCTGCTGGATTGGTGTGTGACAGCTGTCCAAGGTCAACCCACTATGTCTATATAGGTGAATTTGCAATGATGCTGGGTGATCTATGTGGACAGCCACTATAGTGTGTATCTACTTTTTGGGGAAAAGCCAGCACATCTAGTGGCTAATTTGATGCCGTTTTGGAAAATACCTTGGAAGAATTTAGTTCAGTTGTTTTGGGGGACCAAAAGTTAATTTTGGAATAGTCTCACTCAAATATCTGTTACTATCTCCACATCTGAGTTACTTGTTCTGTTTAAACCAACAAGATTTCCATTTTTGATAGGTCAAAGAAAATAAAACAGTGTTTCTGTTATAGTGAGATAAAAAGTTGGGGGTTTTGGGGGCTTTTCTCTGGTTTGGTGTTTTTTTTCTGCCAGAGATAGCTTTACCACTAATGGAAATTGATTGAGTTGTGCTCTTATATAGAGAACACACTGAGAAATTTCTTCACTAGTGTATCAAATGAGCTGGAGATGCATACTTCTTCACATTGCAACAGAGACAAATCAGTCCTTTGCCAATTCATGCAACTTCACCTTCAGAATTCAGGTAATATTTTTTGATCATTGACCTGGAAATTTTTCAAAAAGTGTGTGTTCGCTACTCCTTATCTTAAATAATTCACTTTCCATTGCCTTACTTTTCCTGGAAACAATGAAAAAAAAATATAAGAGTATTTTGAAAGTGTAGTGACTTTCACAGAAACAGTGAGGAGGAGAAAAAAGCTTTGGAGGAATGAGTCTGAAAGGTGTACCAGAGTAAGTATAAACATAGCAAATCTGTGGGTTTATGACTGCAATGTTAGCCAGGATTTCAGCACATCAGCAAAGTGATCAGTGAGAAAATCAGATTAGATCTAAACATGGAAACTCTTCACATTAGTACCTGGGATATGGTACATGAAACTATATAAATATGATAAAAAATGTGATTAATTTCTAGAGCCTTAAGGTGGGTATACACAGATCTTGAAGGGTATATAATTTCTATGAAAATAGTGGCTATTTAGCACTTACATACATCTTCCATTTCCGTCGTATCATAATAACATGGTAATGCTAACTGGGAATGATGATGCTGGATGCTAATGGGAACTCAAGTCTTACAAGCTTTAGTAAATGCTACTAGTATCTAAAAGTGATAGAGAGGAGGGGGGAAAAAATGGAAAAGTTTAAACTTATTTTAGTCTGTGTATCCATGAATTAAGTAGAGTGATGGGAATGATGACATGAAGCTGAGTGGTGCAGTTGACACACCTGAAAGATGGAATGCCTTCCAGAAGGACCTGGACAAGCTTGAGAAGTAGACCCACAAGAATCTCATAACAAGGCCAAGTACAAGGTGCTGCATCTGGGCTGGGGTAACCCTCATTATCAATCCAGGCAGAGGGATGAACAGATTGAGAGCAGCCCTGCTGAGAAGGACCTGGGGGTGCTGGTGGGTGAGAGGCTGGACATGACCCAGCTATTTGAGCTTGAAGCCCAGAAAGCCAGTTGTGTCCTGGACTGCATTGAATGTGGCATAGGCAGCAGGTCAAGGGAGAGGATTCTGCCCCTCGACTCTGCTCTCAGGAGACTCCACCTGGAACACTGCATCCATCTCTGGGCTCCCTGCACAGGAAGGACATCAACCTGTTGGAGTGAGCTCAGAGGAAGACCACCAAGTTGATTAGAGGGATGGAGCACCTCTCCTGTAAGGAAAGGCTAAGAGGATTTGAACTGTCTAGCCTGGAGAAGAGAAGGCTTTGGGGCCTAATTGTGGCATTCCAGTATCTGAAGGGAACCTACAAGAAAGATTGAGAGACTCCTTACAAGGGCCTGTAGTGACAGGACAAAAGGGAGGTGCTTCACACTGAAGGAGAGTAGGTTTAGATTAGACATTAAGAAGAAATTCTTTACTGTGGGGATGGTAAGGCACTAGAACAGGTTCCCCAGAGAAATTGTGGATGCCCCATCTCTGGAAGTGTTCAAGCCAGGCTGGATGGGGCTCTGAGCAACCAGGTCTAGTGAAAGGTGTCCCAGCCAATGGCAGGGAGGCTGGATATAAATGACCTTTAAATCTCATCCAACCCAAGCCATTCTGTGATTCTATGATTCTACGAAAGTTGCTTATATATACTTTCAAAAAATGAAGACAAACTCCGGCAAAACAGAGAAAATACTAATTGGTTTTTAATTGCTTGCACATTGCAATCTTGAGCACTCCTGTGCGGTATCCCTTTCATCTGCATGGGGCTGTTGCTGGGAAGCTTGAGCCTGAGTAGGAGTTTGTGCTCTCATAAAATGAGTACCATTAAACACATGAGAGAAATTCATACAACTTCAAGAAATATATATGGAGCACATTTGGCACTGCTCCTTATCTTCTCCAAAAGCAGAGGTTCAAGGGAGGCAAATGTTCCACCTGGCCACCTGCAATTCCTGTTTCCTTTCTTTCAGATCTCAGCAGTCTACAGAACAATAGGGAGGCAGAAATCCCCCTCTGGAGGTGCCTCCTTCTTTCCCCTCAGTAATATTCTGCAGGTTTCTCTTTCTCACCTACCTCTGCCTGTATACAGAGGGCAGGAGCCAGTATGGTGTGCTGTCACCGTACAGCAGCTGCCTGCCTCTTTTTCAAGAAATGTTGTAAAATATCTCAGAGAGTCTATGACTAACACAGTTTCAGTAATGATCCAGAAACAGGCACTAGAGCAAGAGTCAATTAGCAGCCACCCAGCAGCACCAAAGTGAAATGGGAAGAGTCTGTGTTTAAAACCCCATGCCCTCTCCAATCCCTGTATTTCACATTCCTCACTCACTGTAGAAAAGCAGGCACTTAACTGTTTGATTCTCTAAGTGCAAAGCCAAAGCAAGGCAAACCTTTTCATATGCTTTGTAGTACCAGCTGCTGTACTGTCCTTTTACAGCTAATTAAAACCACATGATTTTCCCATTCACTCACTACAGGAAAATGTGGATTTTGATGCCATATCACTTCAAAAAAACATGTCATGCTGCTGATTAGAGCACAATAAGTACATGACTGTTGAGATCTGAAAAAAAGAATGAACAATAATGGTTGGCCTTCACCATCAGGAGTCTTAACAAATTCTCATAGAAGTCCCCTGAGGTATAGTTAGGTGCCATCTCTGTAGCAAAATGCCTGCAGTTCAACAGTGGATTTGACAGCTTCCCTAAGATCTGTACATTTAAGTTGAAATTATTCATAGGGAAAATTTGGTCTGTATGGCTTAAGTTATTTCCAAGGCGCCCTGCAAAATGCTTGTTCCTGGTCTGGTGCAGCCACGAGAAACCGTAGTCTTTTGAAAGGAAACATGGAAAGAGGCAGGGATGGGGAGACCATTTTTTAAATGAGATCATGGGTTAGTAAATGAATATTTGTGATCTATTTTGAAGGCTCTGAATAAAAAAGGCAGTGTGAACAACCTATAAGTGCTGAAGTTCCACTCTTCTGAATTTGCAGTGTAATTAAATTTATGGGAATTATGCAGTCAAAAGGTTCACAAATCAAGTTGTCGGGGATTTTTTTGAACAAATTTCAATTTGAGGCTAATTATCTGCTTCAGAGTCAGCAGTGAATCTTTTGTACTTTTTCTATGTGCATATTCATATGCAAAAATTATGCCCATAAAATAATATATTCTTCTGGGGCATTCCAGCAGATATTTTAATCACTTAGGATAATTGATCAAGAAACTCACAGATTTGGAAAGCACTTTGCAATAATGCAGAATAAGATTCAGGCAAAGGGTTTTTCACAGTTTATATTAAAAAAAAAAAAAAACCACTACCAAAAAACCCCTAAAAAAATAATATTAATTTTTTTATTTTTTTTTTTTTTTTGAATTTTATTTTGCTGTACTTCTTATAATTTGACTGATCCTAACTTCCACCTTCCCACACATTTAAGTTTTGTTCATGGTAACCTCTTCTCAAAGTTGGGTGCAGAACTTTTTCTAGTGATTATTTTTGTTCAGGGTACATGCATCTGTGAGAGAGGATTGACATTTTTTCTTCCTTTATTTCTTTTAATCTTAGGCATTTTAAAAAGTGCAAGGAAATGGTTATGCCAACGCAGACATGGATTTATTACACACTAATGTTAAATATGAATCATAGTAACTAATGTAGGATTCTATTATGTATTTTTTGTAAATATTTGGTTTCATTGTTTGTGAAGTCAAGGCCTCAAATGTACATAATTATACTGATAAACATGCATTCGTTCATAGAGATCATGGTCAACTAAAAGGTAGGAAAGGAACTACTCCAAATCTACATATTGGTAGAGAAGGACTGCTAGATATGGAATGCTAGTAGAAAAAGACAAAGAATGGGATTATTGGATTAACTGCTCAGATTGACTTCCTTCTTTATTGTGTTCAGAATTCTTATAAAAAGGACCTTTTCAGAAGCATTTGGGGAAGCCCTCAGGAAAACAAATCCTGGATCCTGAGGTAGTAGCAGGAGTAATGAAATTTCACATTCTGCAGAAATGAAAGAACTCTGTACCTTGTAGCCTTCAGTTGTACCATTGCAATATTATGCCCTTAACTGTAAATGTAAATATAATGATTTAGTGTAATACACTCTCTTATCTTTTGACACAGCAAGAATGTTGAGTATTCACTGGAGTGAAGAATGACTGGAAAACCTCTGACTTTGTAGCGCATCTAAAGAACTTCTGTCAGTACAAGTTATACTACACAAACACACACAAATAAATATGATTTGAGAGCAGTGGATTAATGTTGTACATTACACACTGAGTAATTCCATAGGCCTATGAAACTAGTTCTGAAGAACTGTAAACCTGACAGAGATCAAGGTGCAAATATGACAGAAAGCTTAAAGGAAACGAGTACAAAAGGATAAGCCTATGAAGGGCAGCATTTTTATATCACCTGCCCTCATGCAGAGCTTCCTGAGCACATGTTCAGAGCAGGCTGCACTTGTGGCATTTGTTCCTGCTATGCTTCTGCTGCTACCCTTTTATTTAATGTTCATTCATTTAGTCAGCAAGTAAGTGTTAAAAAGTATAAGATTATATAAAAATAGTATAAAGCATCCTTCAGTGAGAATATAAAATCAGTAAAAGTTTAGAAAATGTGAGAAACCACAATAAGCAGCATGCATTTGACTTCATTTTAGTTACGATAATAGGAAATTTTGTGATAGGCAACCATCAGACAGGAAATGTTTCAGAAGCAAAAAATGAGCCAGGATTTAAACCACAAAGGTAAGTGAGGGATCTTATCTTTATATATATACAGCTATCTTTTTACATTAGAGATTTATTTACTGTAAAATTATTACTTTTTTGTTAATAGCAACTAAGTATTTATTCCAATTTGGTGTCTCTCTGACCTTGAAGCTGTGTTCAGACTGAGATTTTTCATCTGTGCATACCCCCAAACCTTTAAAATATAGTCTCTAAGTTAGACAACCTCTAAGTTAGGTAAGGTTTGACCTTCATAAGTTAGTAATGTTTTTTGTATTTTTTGAGAACTTTTCTAATTTTAAACATAAAAGTTTGCTACATGTATTTTCCTTCTCATCTATGGTTTGCATACTCATAAATAATGTGAATTTCCTAGATACTGTTTTTGCTTGTTAAGCTATTCTTTATTTACTATATTTCTAAGTCATATAATAACTTAACCATGTATCCAGCTGATGTTCAGCACTATCCATCACATTGTAAAAGCAGAGATTTCTTTGACTTTATTGAGGAAATATTCCTGTGGTTTCTCTTCTGTCTTGTATCCCAGGTGTCAGTAGAAGCCATATTACATGAGTCAAGCATTTTAAAATGGTTCCAAGAGTGTCTGATATGGCACAAAGAGTATTCTTTACTTTTTTTTCCCAGAAATGTTGTTTTATTGTCTCTTTAATGAAACTAAAGACAAGTATCACTAGTGATAGCTAAATCTTAGAATTAAGCTTTGCTCTCAGATCAGAAATAAAAGCTCAGATAGGTCATCAGTAGTGCTTTCCTTAGATTTCTTAACTTTGTAGTATACAAAAAATGGACAGACAGACAGACAGAGCAAAACAAAACTCAAAACACCCTTGAGTATGGCCTTGAAAAATACTATAATTTTTCATATCTGTATATACCAAGGAACTGTTACAAGCACAAGAGCTGGTGTGGTCAGGAATTCACATGTTATTGCTCAGTCCTGGTGGTTCTGGGCATGGGCCAGGGAGATGATGCCGGAGCAGATTAATGGGTTAGCAAGCAGTCAAGGAAGTTCAAAGATTTCATGGCAGCATTTGAGGTTCTTGGACAGCTATTACATGACTGCCTGTAACAAGTTAAGTCATATGAAGGACTGCTTTTGAAAAAAATTAGGGTTAGACTCATGCTGAAGAATTCTTATGTGTTCAAAACACTTGAGTATCTAATTGCATGTGTGTAAAAGTCTTTATTTTTGCTTGTAAATAATACCTTTACCTAAAAAGTCTACTTTTTCTATTGTCTAAATAATGACTTAAATCATAAAAAGTGTAACTAAAAGGCTAGTCATCTTCATAATAAACATTTTCTTAAAGAACACGTTTCATTTTGTTTGCAGCAATTGAAGATAACCTTTGACATCAAATAAAGGAAAAATATTTAAGAAGCTATCAGCACAGACCTGTGCTTTTTCTAATAATTGCAATTGCTCTAGATTAGTTAATTTACACAAATTACATAGAGATGTTAAAGATTTATCCTATTCTGCAGTGATTTAATCTTTCTTCACTGCTTTGTGCTTTCTTCTATTTGTGTCTTCCCAAAGGAAGTGCAAGACATTAAATTAAAAAAGCAACAATTCATGTCCACTTACCTGTACATTACTACACCAGACAGGCAGGAGTCAGGCTCACAGTCATCCAGGATTTTTCCTGCATGAGAAAGGTGTAACTGCGCAGCTGTGCCCATGATATGAGGGTTTATTTAGGCTGGATTCAGCAGATGCAATAACAATCACAGTAAGATAACAAACAGATTATTTTAGAGGTGTTATAAATTAGTGTCCATGCTTTCTTTGTGTACCAAGGGTGTAAAAGCAGAGTGAAACCAGCAAACGCTCCCTGTCTTGTCTTTCTCAAGAACTAAACTCAGTCTCAATGAAGCCAGGAAAATATTATGGCAACCTCCGTTTTGGCTCAAAGCCAAAGTAGCTTCTGAACACTACAAACATACTCAGGAGGCATGTGTGAACAGCTAGCAACAAAAAGCAGTCCTGCATTAGTAAAACAAAACTAACTCATTGCCATGTGAACCTTCAGGAATCTGGAAAGTAAAAACCCCAAGGAATTAGCTTTGAAGTGGAAACAAATGTGTGATGAAACTGCGAAGTTAGCAACATTTCATTGGCTTCATCCGGAAATGAGGGAGTAAAGAAGGCATTTCAGAGAGACTTTTTGGAGATCCTGTGAACTTTGTGTTCTATGCACCAGCTTTCAGTGTTTTCTCCTTAGTTACCCTATGACTATGACACTGTAGCCAGTTTTATGTTCTTTATGGTAAAGAAATCCATCTCAGGCTCTGGTGATCTACTATGTCTTGCATGCATTTTGTTCCAAGCTGTGCCAATTAACTTCCTGGCTACTATCAGATGTGTGTCATTATATATGCTACAGTCTGAATGAATCCAGACATAATACCATCCTGTTGTCAGCTGAGCAGACACTCTTGTCACTACCTTGCCAGTTTATACATGAGGTAGTAGGAGCTGAGTGAGGAAGCAATGAACTATCATTTGGATTAATTAAAACCAAAGTCATTAAAATAAATGGATGTCATTGAAGGAATCACACGTTGAGTTATTGATAAGATAAAATTGTGTTAGCGCTGTGTGTTCTTAGAAGGTTTGTCAGGAATGCATCTGAGGGTATGCCATGCTGCTGATAAGAGCCTGCAGCGAGAGGGAGGGTTCTTTCAGCAGGGACCATGACACATACTCCAAAACTGCTAGTTCTGTGTCTTTCAGTTCACCTGGTCAGCTGAAAGCCACGTCTTTTTGGGCACTGAAACCTTTTGTTTCATGAACACATAGATGAGTAATCATGTTGGTTGGCCAAATTTGCTCTGTATTTTCCTAGTAAAACTTAATTTTAATAGGGAGATGGGGTTTTTGACAAACATTTTTCTTTTTCAGAAAGTGTTTGCATTCCTTGAAAGTCCTTGATGGTAAATGCAAAGGAAGAATTCTATTTGGAATTTTTAACTTTTTCTTTTATATTTTCAGTATTTTTTTACTTGACATATTTGGAGGTTCAGTGATTTTTTTGTTTCTAATGAAAGCAAACAAACTAACAAAAAACCACAGTGGAAATAATCTTTTTAATAGGCATTTTTTTCAAGAAAACCAGCCCACCATTATGCCAAACATGACAGAGATGTCAAAAGATGTTAGAGGTGTCAAGGTCATGTTGCAAGTCAAGGGCATAACTGAGAAAAAAATTCTTACCTATGTGTCTATTCCTTTAAATATGAGATTTTCATTTTCAGGTACACTGAAATTTTTATTTCTGCCTATATGTGGTTCTTTAACTTCAGCTTCTGTTCTGAGTCCATCAAACATACTCTGCTCCCAGTTTTTTGTTAACTCATATAATTTATCTAAACCATTCATCAGAGTCTGTAGTATGATTTTTGTACTAAGCGTCTCCTCTATGACTTGGCTGGAGAATTTCTGGCAAATGCTGACTTATTTTTTTGCTGTATACTTTATATAATCATATTAAAATAATATTATAATTTATTCTTCTCAATATATTTAAGATACTCTTCAGGATCTGAATTCTGTTAGTATTTCAGTACACAAAAGCTTGCTTGTTTTACTGAGGATAGGGAAGTTATACTTGAAGATGTTATTTTATGAAATCTAAGCATGACAAAATAAACTTCCTTGTATTACTGATATTGTGGAAGAATGTAATTCTTTGTAAATATTGAGTGCATCTGAGTATTTGAGGTCACAAATCCCTGCATACGTCTGTTATATAATGGGCATTTGGAGCCATTTATCATTAATTACTCCTCTTTTTTATTAATAAGTTGTATTGATCTTAACAGAAGTCCTTATATTTCATGTGAGAGCAGTGAGTCCTGGGAATTTGAACACTATACTGTCCTGTGGCAGCAAGAAATTAGTATTTTGTCATTTGTGGGAAGACAGTTGCCAATATCATTCACCTGATATTACTAAAGCAGCAATTACACAAGAAAGCAATAAAGAAAAAGGGAAAGAAAGTTGTTATTGTTTTCTTTACTGGCATGAAAGCAAAGCTAGCTACATGGAGAGAGGCCAAATGGTTACTCACAAGCAATACAGTAGGTAGTGTGAACGGCTCCACACTGATAGCAGCGTGCCAAAGCCAGTTCCTGCACACTGTCAGATTCAATTGCCAAAACAGGGCCCATGTCTAACCTGTCACACATATTAGGCAAAGATTAGGGATTCTAATCACTTATGAGAATAAAGAAAGAACAGGGAAAAAAACCCTAAGCAATGTTGAAAAAAAATTCTACACGAACACGGGGGAGAGGAGAAATGAGAAAGTCATATAGAGAAAAAGGGAGGTTCTTCTCCCAAACCCTGACTAATACACCTCACCAGGATGACACAAAAGCTTTCAAAAGTGTATTAGCTTAATTTTAAAAGCAAACAGAAAGGCAAGAATCTTTCTAGTGTAACAAAAATTTCATAAACAGGTTGTCATCATAAATCACGTTGTTCATTTGAAGAATATGTTCTTCTTTTGAATTATACTTCTTCCAAAGGAAAATGCCAATAGTAGTTACAGATCTCAAAGCACTACAGCTGGAAGTATTTCTGATATTTCAGCTTCTTTTGTGTTTTTTTCCAGAGACTGACATAGGTCCTTTTTTCATATGAAGTGTGGAAAAATAAATGGCTTACAGCCTGATGGGAGAGAATTGTGATGACACTTAAATTTATCTCTCTGATTTGGCTCAGAAAAAGCAAGAATTTAAATCCTGAACTCCCCAAAGAAACACTCTACTGCTTTCTCTCTGTTTTTTTTTTTTCTTTGTCATTTCCCCCCTCCCCCGCCCCAGTGCGGAATACGACTCCTCTCATAAGTTCAGATGCTTTTAAAGCTCTAGGTCTTCCAGATATACAGTACCCAAGAGGAACAGCAGTTATTGAATTTTCCCTTTAAAGCTCTATGGTTTGCTAACAGTAGGTAAAAATTGAGTCAAAAGGAAATCTATCAGGGACTGGATCAATAAATTGCTTTTCATACTGACGGTAACTTAATTCATGCTCAGAGAGTGTCTTTGCTCAGACAGAGTGTCTGTTGTACAGACACAGCTGAGGAGATGTTTGTTGCAGATTGTGCCAGGGACCACAAAAGAGTTGTATACAGGTTTTCCTCTTTGCAGATGCACACATAAACACACATGCTCACAAGCACACATGTTTACGTATAATGCAGATAATTTATGAAGTCATGGTATTCCAGTGCTGTAATTGTATTTTATGAATACTGCACTGGATAGAACATATAGGGAAATTGCCCTGGTCTTACAGAGTTCTCTGAAATACGGATACCAGGACAGTGGCATGGGGAAAGCCAGACCACCATCAAGGACTGGCACACCGTCCCATCTGACCATTTGATCACAAGAGTAGAAAAATATTTATTTCAACATCACTATTTGGTATTCTTCCAATTCCAGTAAAGCCTTTAAAATTTGCTGAGTAATACAGTACTAAATGAAGAGCTAGCTCCTTGCTTCTTCTGGACTATTAATTTTTTGTTCTGAGGGAAAAAAAGAACAGGAAAAAAAAAGCATGATTTTTTGCAAACTGTGAGACCTTGCAGCTGTGGCTGGGAATCTCTGGATAATACTTGGTTGTGACAGTTTACATTGCTTAGTCTGTATTGCTAAACTACAGTTCAAAACCTAGCACAGTAAAAGCTAAAGTTCAAGCCAGGCAGCCATGTCCCAAAATTAGGCAGTCATTTGTCCATTTATGGCCTGGACTTGGTCTTTTAACTTGACAATTAAGCCATATATTCAGAAAAATTAAGTAGGGGATTGTAAGGGAATGTATCAGACTAGGGCTGACCACTTTGTTTCCAGCAGGCACCTGTAAATTCCCTATGAGCAAATTTAGCTACTCAAGACATTATATTGAAAGCCTTGATGCCATATATCTTTTGACTGTGAGCTATATATATTATGATGAACATCTGTTTTTTTTTTTTTTATCTTTAGTCATTCAAACCTCAATTGGCTGATCTATTTATCTCTAATAGGGAGTTTTTGTGAATGCTATTCTGTTTAGTAGTTTTTGATGTAGAAATATATACTTGGCTTGCCCAAGGAAGCTTTATTTAAATTGTCCTGAAGTATGCAAGAAGTAATATATAAAAAAAAAGTTCTAGAATTTAATCGGTGAATAATCTCTAGGTTGCATTATATTTTAAGATCCTATTTTAAACTGACATACCCAGAAATACAATGCTATCTTTTATTTTTGGTCTTTTGTAGATGTCTTAAAGACATAGAAATATCATAAAAACATTACATTTATTCCTCTTCTAAATAGCTTTTTAGAGTCTGCTGAAAAAAAAAATATGTTTTAAGATAATCAGGTAATACTTTTAAGTAGTTACATAAGGTACATAATGTAAGGGTCATTCCTGCAGCATGAAAAAAAAAGAACAGCATAAGGAAACATAAAGAAATATGCCCAGAAAGAATCACAGCTAAGGTGGTGGCACAAGTCCAATGTCAAATGTAGGATGAGTGAAGTCTATTTTGTCTGATGAGTCAGGAAGAGGCATGCACAACATCTAGACAATGTTTAAGTCTGGGGATAGCTTATCTGGATTTGTGCTTTGAAGCATCTTCTTTCCAGGTATCTATGTTTGTCTCAAATCCACCTGTCAGGTGGATTAACAGGTATTATGCTTATTTTACATTTTGAGGAATAGACAGAGATATTGCATGATTTCCTCTGTACTCACCGGAATTCAAAACAGACATTATTGTAGGGATAAACATTAATTTTAGAGCATTTATTACAGTTTAGAGAAGGGCCAGAAAGATGAACAAAGGACTGGGAAATCTGCCATTTGAGAAAAATCTGAGAGAACTCTGTTTGTTCAGTCTTGAGAAAAGAAGGATTAGGGGAGACTTTATCACTGCATTTCAATATTTAAGGGGTGACTATAGTGAAGATATGGATTCCACAGCGTTGGACACTTTTAAGATTCAGCTAGACAGGGTGCTGGACCATCTTGTCTAGATCATATTTTTGCCAAGACAGTTTGGACTAAATGATCCTCAAGGTCCCTTTCAACCTGGTATTCTATGATTCTTACTATACAGTAATTTTTTCCCAGAAAACAATAACTTTCAAATGGGATAATTTTGGTGGTAGCCTATACATTAACATAAGTAATGCAATGGAACACAGTAGCAAGAGGATGCCCTGGGGTTTGTGAATTTCACTACTACATCCTAACCACAAAGCCATTCTTTTTTTTTTTTTTTTTAACTGCATTAATGACAAAGTATGTCTTCTGCCTTCTAATTCTTGCTAAAATCACATGCATTGTCATTTAGAGGAAGTGCTTTTAGTTATAATTTCAAAATCTGTTGTAGGCTAAAAATTGTATGAACAAGAAAATGCTCAAAGCCCCCGCCATACCACAAGAGGATGAGTGATCCTGTATCTTCCTTCTCAACTCTGTTCAGTCCTGTTTTCTGCAGTGCACCAACAATCTAGTCTGCAATAAAATCTTCTACTCAGATAGCATTTCAAATTAAATTTAATTAAAAAAGGTGAGTGCCCCTGAAGCAGTTCCTCGCCCATTACTGCATACACAACATTTGTTTTCTTATACTTTCACCCACCAAAGGACTTTGAAAACATGTGTTTGTTCAAGATGCTGCAACAAAATTCAGTAAATATCCATCTGTGTATTAGTCTTAAGAGCATTTTGATACAATTAAAGAAGACACAAATAATAAAATATTCTGTATTCACATATACCAGTGGTCTAGGTTATCTCTTTATGCATAATAAGATTCAGTAAACAATTTTAGTCAAACTGGACTCCATGAATACTGTATAGTATCAAAAATTGTGATAGTGAGAACAATAGGTGATGTGGGCCAAGAAGGGTGCAGGCTTTGCATTTAATGGGAAAAGGCACTTTTGCCTCTATAAATTTAAAGGCAGTTGAATATAACAAAAACATTTCCAACAAGTAATTTTTGTAACAATAAGCAAAAGAGGAAGTCTACCATTCAGTAAAATTCACAAACAATGACAGAACCAAAAGGCTGCTACTACACCAGCTCAAGTTCCACATTGCATTTTGGTAGGAATGTATATGTCTGTGACTGTCCCTGTGCAGGATTGCCTCTGGAACTTCATCAGCTGAAGAGCACTGAGATGGAGCCATTAAGTAATGGCTGTTTATTTTTAACCAACGCTCTTGCCTGTTAGACAGATGATTATATCTGTCTGCTAGCAAGAGTACTGGTTCTTGTATATTTCATATCTAGGAATATTCATATTTCTTTAAAAATTTTGTAAATGTCCAAACTTCCCATAATCAAATTTAGTTTGAATTAACAAAATTTGAATTTTACCAGGAAAGGAAAACTTTGGTGATACATTCAGATATATCTTTTAGTAATGAGCCAAGTTGTACTATTTTCCAGAGATGTTTTCCTTTGGTAAAGGTGAAGACCTGCTAATGTTCCTAAGTGTTGAACAGAAGTTATGCAAGCTCTGATTAGACATATCAGCTTTCTAAAAGGACTATTAAAAAGAAGTTATGCTCAAGAATGTAGCATGTGTTGCTCAAAGAAAATGTTTTCTGAAATCTGCAATTATGTATGTTGCTGGAAATACTCCCAAGTAAACTTAATTTTTGAAGTTCATTCTCAAGACATGTCATTAACATAACCATATATTTGTACCAATTATCGAGGGAATATCCGAATTTATTTTCACAGCTGACTAAATAAGGAGCACTTTCCTGAGAACAGTTGTAGGACCGTATTTGTTGTATTGTATGAATACATTATTAGTCAAACAGTACTTAGAGTAACAGCTGTAAGAATAACTGTTTTCTAAAACTCAAGTGTTTTTTCTCTATTTCAGACTTCTTCAATAAAAGTAGTTGAGCTAGTTTCTTAGATAGACAGGTAAGAAATAAGTGTACCAGCCTATCTACTATGGCTGGTACGCAGAACTTGGTGTGTTCTGCAAATCTGCTTCTGCTGCTCTGACATTACTGAAAATTTGCTTCAATTGATTATTATGTGAGTATGTTGGAGAGATGTAGCTGTCTCATAAAATGATTATCCTGGATTTAACTATACTGCTTTCATTAAGGTCAAAGGAAATGATGACATGTTTTTAATAAGACTTAGGACAGGAACTTGTGTCCCAAGCCTGAGAAATTTTCAGATAATCTCAAGATTTTTTTCCCAATCTACCTGAGAATAAATTCTTTGATTTGTCAGAAATCGGGTAGCAATAGCATTTCCTTATTGGAAAGAATGCTCCTGAACTTTGGGTTATGTGTGTGTACAGAGTAACATCTAAGCATGTTGTTCCTCCAGTTATACATTGGAAATATAGGAAAACAATCTATTTGCCCTGACAGAGCATCCAGCTGCTTCCTCAGTGTATACAATTTTAATTAGCTGAGGCTCGGATCCAATTTTTTGTAAAAAACCTTTTATTGTATTGGATAAAGCAACTGTACCTTCCCTCTCATGGAAACCTATTAAGTGTGATTGAGAGTGTGTATTTCTCAGCTAGGAATGAAATTCCTTTTTGTAATTTTTTTTTTTAAATCAGTTTGCTATTCTATGAAGGAAAAACAAAAACTCAAAGAAATATGAATGGGAGGAAACTCCCAAAATATGAAAAAACCTGTGGGTTCATGTGAACGCATCTTTAGCAGAGCTTTATTTAAGTATAAATTGCCCTTTCTCCATATTGTTAAGTGAACTTACCCTCCCTGGAAGTCTTCTTCATTTAATTTGCTCATCATATTTATATTAATGATTCTACAGAAAATCTGTCACATGTATTTTTCAGATGAATAGTCTTTATATTTGAAGGATGTTGAATCCTCAAATTAGCAGTCAAGGTACCCTCTTAAATGCTCTTAAATCACAACTGTATTCCACAAAATGACTGTGGAAATGGCATTGTGGATTCCACTTATCATTTTCTTTCTGAGCTTTGCAGATAAAATTCATGTTCCATGTACAAGGAGAAAGTAGGCTTCTTTCCAAATGTCCTGTTCAACAAGCCCCAGGTGAATACTGAAATCAGACTGAGATCTCTCTGACTCTCTGATCTCCAGACTCAATTTCTGCAATGAGACCTTAAGATGGAAGGAGGAAGGACTGAAGCGGCAGGTGAGATACAGCCCAGACCTAGTTATGTTTGTCAGCACTTTCAGTACATTGCCTGTCCAAAAGAAGAATCAAATCCCACTCCTCTGAGGTGTCTCATATTTAACTGATTGCTTTTAGGCAGTAGGTCTTCTGAGGAGAAATCAAACAAATTTACAGGGACACTTTCAGACTTAACTAATTTAAAATAATGGCTTTTCCTCTACTTAAGTCATCATTTCGGACTAAACATTTAATGTATTTAGGACTGAAAAAAGTGAGTCAAAATCAGAGCAAAGTGGGGTCTGTTCTAAGCTCTGCATTTGCTGTTTGTGCAGGCATTAGGTTTCCTGATAAAGTTAGCAGGATACCTAATTTTAAAGGTACAGGAAGTTAAAATACAGCAGTAAAATGAACATCACAAATAAAATACAGGCAAAAGCAGGGAATTGAAGGTGTTTAAACACTCCAAACTCACTGGTAACGAAAGATTTGCAGAGAAATTATAGAAATTTGGCAGTAAAGAAGAGTAGTCAGAATTCAACCTTGACTATGTGACACGGTGTGCAACCTGAGCTGTATATGTGCTACATGGGAATGTTCCTTGCGGTAACCCAAAGGGTGGAAGCACGACTCATGCAAATTCGCATGAGCTTGAGCAGGGAATTTATTCTTGCCAAACTAGAGTCTGTTTTCAATTAAATTTGTTTAATAGCAGTGTATCTTATCAAGTTTAAAAATTTTCAAATTACCTGGTCTTTTATGTTATTTCACAAAGCAAGTAAACTGACAGTCTTCATTGTGCAACTTAAAAATTGCTTTGCTCTGTTCAAATTGTATAATTTTTTTATGCATGTTTATTTGTTAAGCTCCTTGTGCTTTTCAGTAACCCTAAGCATGAGCTGGAGAAGATATGAAATGTTCTTATCAGAAAAAAAAGTAAATTACACAAAAACTGGTAAACTGCTATACGTTGGTAAGGACAAAGCAATTACACAGGTTTATGAAAGAGAAATGCCTTTTGGCATATCTAAATAAAAGGCCAGACAACCAGGAGCCAAATAAATTGCATGCAAACACCAATTGCCTTGCGGAAGCCACAAAGGGTCAACTCAGTCCCCGGATGTTTGAGCTGAGGATTGCTGGGAAGGGGTGGAGAAGTCACAGTCCTGTGTCATCACAGTAAGCCTCCTATGAAGCAGGGGCATGTCTGATTCTACCCACACTTTGGAAAAGGATGCTGAAATATTAGAAAAGTTCAGGAAAGAGATACAGACTTGATTTGAGGTCTAGGGAGAATTAAGAGACTCAGGGTAGTTAATTAGTCTAACATGTGATGTGATCATGGCCTTCAGAAGTACCTCAGTGGAGAGAAGACTTCCTATAATGGCTTCTTTAATTTAGTAAAATAAGGATAATGAAATCCAATGCCTGGAAATTGAATTTAGGCAAATTCAGGATAGAAATTATATGCAATTTAGTAGCAAGAATAAAAAACAGTGTACTAATTTGCATAGAAAAAGACAGGATTCTCCATCCTTTAAAGCTTGCTATCTAAAGGCAACCTCTCTAAAAGATATGCTGCAAATTAAACAGAAGTTGTGATCTATATGTGTAAATTATAAGGGAAATTCTCTAGCCCTTATTATTCATTCTACAAGCTGTTCTGCAATAAAAATCAGAAAAGCTGGGAAAAAATCCTTTAAACTAATCTTGTTATTTAAGTGGTATTTGCCCTCGTATATGTGGGTGAACAGAAGGAAGGTGTATGCACTTTGGCACCTGTTACTCTGGCTCCATATATATCTCATGCATAGGAAGCACTAAGTGTAAAAATATTGAGATAAGCCCTAGTATTTTTTATTATTATTATTATTGTTGTTGTTGTTGTTGCTTTTCCATTACATGTTTTAAAAATAAAAACATTCAGATACAAACACGTGTTTTGGGATGACTAGCCCACACCTACAGACAAAGAGCTTGACAGAGCCCCATATGGCAGACTGTTTTACTTTAATTTATTTTTGCAAAGTTGGGTGTATTGTACTTATTTATTTCAGGAATGTAATTTTGGTGTTTAAATTTTGTGGTGTGGGTGGTTTATATTACTTTTTTCATATGACATCCAGCTAAACTGTGGAGAAATGAATATGAGAGTTTCACCTGCTCTTGGTGAAAAGAATAAACATTTGAAATTATTTGTAAAAAGCTATTGCTAGGGATTTGATGTGTTTGTATGAGAGATTGAAAGCAGGCAGAAGAGACAGAAGTAGCCAATTAAGCGCTGTCATCAGCAGAGAGGAATCATTTATGGCCAATAAGGCATCAAGAAACATCATGACAATGGTGTTTCTTTTAAAAATGTTCTACCTGTATATTTCTGAACCTGAAATATGGCATCCTGACATTCTGATTCTGAAACTTTTAATTTCTGTGAAATTCTGTTTTGCAGGAGTTAGTCATAATGTGGGGGGGTTTGTTGGTTTAGGTTTTTCTTTTTTCTTTCTCCAGCCCCCAAAGCAGTTCATTGGCCTCCATGAAGGATGCCAAATTCATATCCAAAAAAAACTTTCTTCAGTTAAGTAAGACAGCATCCAGAGCTGTACAAAAAGGACATTAAACCCCCTGGCTTAGGGATTCATGGAGGCACTGCTGCCAACAGGTACCAAGTCTCACTGGTGATTCCTGCCCTGAGAGCTGCTGTCTCCATGGATAGAGCAATGACCCCAAACATGCAGCAACCCAGAGGAGTATTGTTGGAGAAAAAGTTATTATTGTATCTTTTTTTTATGCCTGAACACAATGGCTAAAATATTTGTGCAGGATGCTAGGGACTGAAATTTGATATATTTTTCATCCTCAGAGCATCCAAACAACATATCCCATTTTTAAGAGGATTTTTTTCTACAAGGTACATCTGTGTTAAAAGTGTAATCAAAGTGAACATCCTAATCAGCTTTTACTATGCTTTGGCTTGCAGTGTGGAACAGCCTGTGCTCACAGGTGTCCTTCCAGACAAAACTAAGACAGAGAACATCTTCAAGGAACTTATTGACTGTTGTAACCACTGCCAGGCACTCAGTCCAAGTCACGGGTTTTGTAGTGGGTCTTGCCAGGCCCTCCTGCTGGAACTACAACATTATGTAGTAAGCAATGAAAAATTCAGAAAGCAGTGAAAGATTTGCAGTGTTAAACCCGAAGAACATAAAAAGGAATATGGCAAGCCCAGTTGATAGACTTGGCTGCATTGGTTTCAGATCAATAGTTCTGGAGCATCTGCTAAGACGTTTTTGCTTAGATATTATTTAAAAATTCATACCTGTCTTCTGTGAAGTTCTTCCGAGGAGTGCACCCTAGATGTGAATTCGTGGATCCATGTTCCTTCTTGAGCCATCCCATCCAGGAAGGGTAGTGGGATTGTGTCCCACTCCTTGCTGTGAAGGGCATTTAAATGATAGCTAACCATGACTTAAGCAACATTAGCTCTGCTCCTGATCATCTTCAGTTTCTGGATACATTTTTCATTTAACAGCAAGTTTTTTGGATATTAACTGTAATATTTTCAAATGCTGTTTTAGTGAGTAATTACATAATCCACAGAAAAGGACGACTTATTCCTTTGGAGGTACTTTGGAAATATGGAAGATAAGGGAAAAGGGAGAGTCTTCCAATAGACCATTATTTTTAAACATTTATAAACATACCTATATATTTTGATGATAAAATCTTGATATTTCATAGAAGATATCTTCTGCTATCCCTACACTGTCTTTTAACTCCATACTTCAGCTGTTCATAGACCATCATGCTTTTGCCATCACACTCTCCTCATCCAGCTGTTAACCAAGGCATATACATTTAGGACTTTTTTTCTTTTGTTTCATTCCATCCTTTCATTTTTTTTTTCTAGTTGGTCAATACTTTTCTTTATCAAGCAAGCACAGAACTCACAAAGCAAGAACAAAAAAGCCCAGATCTCAAAAGCTGAAAGGAAAGGAATTAAACCTTAAATGCAGTTCTGTTTCCACAGAGAAAAAAAGCTTTGAAAACATAGTTGCGTGGGGTTTTTTGAGAGGTACCTCCTGTGCCTGTGTTTCAGGATTCAGTGTGAAACCCTGAGGTCTCAAATCTGAATCCCAAAACACAAACCTTGGCATCTTGAGTTAAGGGGAAACCAGCACTTGGTGTGTTGGTCCTCAGTTCTCTCTAATTTTTTATCTGCCTGCTAGGTAAGAGACCTGCTTATTTTCTTTCCAACTTTCATAAAAATTGACCTCTCTAAAGTATTTAAACTGAACCAAACAGGATTGGGTGGAAAAAAGAGCTGATGTGTGCATTCCTTTCCACTTTTGCTTTATAATTGATTGGCAATGACCTATTCCAGGAGCTGTAGTATATAGTGGTGAACGGGAATAACTGCAACATCTGATGTGACCTGTGAGTTGACACAAGTAATCAGAAATCTGTGGCTCCAACTATGTACACATGAAAATCCACCTTCCCCCAAGCTCTGAAAAGCCTGTGGCTCTGAAAAGAACTTGTGAGTCCTGTGCATCCCTAACTGGGAGCTTGCTTGCTTCAGCTGCAAGTCAAACTCAACTCCTTGACCTTGCAAGTATTGGCCCAGCAAGGAAGACCTGAACCTCAGATCTCCAGGAAGCATCATTTGAAGGTAAAGATTAGAAAAGAGCAAAAGGAATTAAAATCTTGAGCTCCTTCTGTTCCTGTTACATTCCCCTCCAAACCAACCAAAAGCTGCCACGACTCCATTTCTAAGGGGCAATACATAAAACTGTTTCTTAAGGCTTTGTACTGAAATAAATGAAACCTCTATACTGTTCCAGCACTGTTTTTAGGCAGTATCTGCCAGTGGCAGTAAGAATTTACCTAGAAGGTAAACTCTTAAACTGGTAAGATCATAAGGCATAACACAGGAATAATGTAAAATGCTATTACTAGGCATGGTCCACTAGGCTCCCATTTTGACAGTCAAGGATTGAAAAGGGCTGTAGATGAGTTTGTGAAGTTAGACTAACTGTGTAACAGGAATAGGATTATTTATTTTTTTATAATCTATAAATAGTTCTGGAGAAAGGATATTAGGTGGTTATAATTGCAGATGCTCTTCTGGTCAATATTTGCCTGAACAAAGCAGTTTTTTTAGTAGTAGCAAGAAAATAATGAGTAATAATAAATATATTTTTTAAAAACTTGAAATTATCTCAGTTTGAAACAACTTAGATATTTAAGGGCAACATTTGAATACTGCCAACAGATTTGAAAACATACTAAAATTAAACGAATGCATATGACAACTCTCTTTTAATAGCAAAAATCATTTAACAGTAAGACAGTGAATTTAGTAATGTGGCCAGACAGCATCAGAGTTCCTAAATTTAATTAAAATTCTAGTGGCTTCAGACTCAGAATTCATCACTTACATCATTTCAATCTCGTAGGTAGTAAAATGTCATTATTTTTGCCCTACATATGCAATATCTTTGTCCAAATCATTGAATCTAAACTGAAATTAGAAGTCTCATGTTGGATTAGATCAAATTAACCTGACAAAATTATTATGTGAGCTTAATTTTTTTTCTGATTCTGCACATATACGTTGTCTCCAAAGGCAGAAAGCAGATACAATGCAGTCTATAACTATTCCAGCTTGAAAGCCAACACTTTTCTCTTAAAATAGCTCAGAAAATTCTATGCAGTCTTGAGTACTGATTATCAGAGATTGTATAGCAAATGTCATCACACCTACATTTATGTGTCTGTGGCCAGAACTGGAACCCACTCTTCTGTATTAGATCTACTGCATTTCTTAGAAAATGGATACTGATCCTCTACACAGAAGAAAGAGAAGCATCATACTACATGTTGAACAGCTTCCATTAGATGGTAGAAAACACCAATGAGTGGAGTGTGACTGAAGAAGTACTTTGGTTTAGCACAGACATAGCTTTAAAGGGCCCTTTTAGACTTTGAAACCTGAATTTGTTCCCCTTAAACCCTGTCTCTTTTCTCTTTGATGTCATCAGTACAAAATGTGTGGTCCTAATGCAGGGTTAACTGATAACAAAGGTATACGAGTAAAATATAAACTGCCTGTATCATCTCATTGCAATAAATACAACTGTTTGGTTTTTTTTTTGGTTTTTTTGTTTTTTTGTTTTTTTTTTTTTAATTATTTCGTAGAATTTTGGTCGTCAAAAAGTGTTGTGTAACATGAGAACCTTGAACAGTCTGGAAGATTTTTCCCCTGAAAACTTACATGGAGAATTCTGCATATAGAAATGCTTGATTACAATGAACACCTATCTCTGCTCATACTAGCATGTTTTGAACCATCAGCTACAGAAATTATTTCATACATTGCCACAGTTTTCACTGCAGCAGGGAAAAATCAGCCGCTCTGTAGAAACACCATCATCACATCATATTGCAGCAGACACAGCAAGTGCTTCATTTTCTCACTTCTGAATTGAAGTGACAATCTAGATTAGTACAGCTCACTTTCCAGAAAGGGATCAAAGCAAAGGAAATACAAAAATCCAGAGCCATACTGCTCAACAGAGCAAGTTAACATCCAGGTGCATGCCAAGGAGACATGGCTAGCTTAAACACCTCCACCAGTAGCGCTTTTCAAGTCCAAATCATTTTGACAGAGAAGAGTTAAGGAGTGAAAAGGCACACAATTATATCACTTTTTTTGTTAGGACTGAGGAGATGGGTTCACTACATGAACTCAGTGTGTTGCATAGCTGGAGGTGACCGTGCCTTCAGGGCTGAGCTCCGGGCACAGCAGGATACAGGATTGGAAAAGAGTTATTCTGGGCTAGATCCAGTGTAAGGGAAAGCTCTTGGAAAATTCCTCACTCACTCGAATGCATTTTTTACAGTAGCCAGAAGATCAAAGTTCAAACACAGAGCTGATTTGGTATCAGAGTATTTCAAGCAAGACAGACTGTATTTTCCACTTTCCAAAACACACTTTTAACAAAGAAAAGGTGTAGTGGGAGTGAGTTCATTACTTATTCTTTGGCCCAGAAGGAAGTATTAAGAGTTGAATTTCTGCCTAAAATATAGATTTAAACTTTTTGAGGAAGATTTTTTTGTAGATCACAGGGAAATCATTATTCTTCTATGGAGAATACTGAAAATAAAAACATCAAACAAAAAGACTAATTCTTCATTTCCTCTATGGAAGCTGATCAAACTGGGTAGCAGGTGGCTATGAATGGGGAAAAAGGCAAAAATTTAGACTTACCTTTGAGTTGTGTGTGATTTGCATGATTTTGTATCAGTAGAAGAATTTATTACAGAATGGATTCTAGAACAGTGTTATTAGTAATGGAGACTGGAAGGAGTTCTGCAGAGTTCCTAGGAGCCATCGTTCTGCTGTTTAAGCAAGAAGTGTGAAATATGAATTGCCAGAGACTAGGTCCCTTTGTTTTAGAAGAAGAATGATTTTCTAACTGCTGAGTTAGGACCAAAGAATCAATTTTTATTTTTAAAACGTTAATAACTTAAGTACTGAAAAGCTTATTCCACCAGTTCAGCAGGGTCAAATGTATTGGCAATGTTAGAGAAATGAGTGTTGCAACAGTATAGAAAAAGTTATAATCAAATATGCCTCCTGCCCAGACTCCCTATAGGCTTTCCTCCTATCAGAAAATTCAGATTTAGGATAGTTAACAGCACTGTAGCCCACATTACTTTTCCATGTAAAGGCTGCAGAGTCACCCTGGGAGCGCAAGGGAGAGCTGTGCTCCTCTTCTCTGCCCCTAAAGCTCGCTTCTTCCTCCCACACTTAAGTCATGAACACCAAACCCCAAATTCTTTCAGGTTAACATTGAAGAAGAGTATGTTGTGATGTTCACCCTTCCATGCGAGTGGGAAGAGGATTTGAGGCAGCAAAAAGGCAAAGGAGGCAGGGCAAAGCATTTATCTGACTACTTGCTTTGATAAATTGTGTAATGAATAATTTTGTAGCAGGAATGTAGTGGTTAGTCAGCCAAAAGCACTAATGCTTTGGAAGGAACTATACATCCAAAATGAAAAGTGTATTCCATCCTGGGGACAGTTCAAGACTGATGCCATAAATAAAGATTGTTTTTGTGTGTGTGTTTTTGGCTTAAAATGTAGTTTTTTTAAGAAGCAGCATCACGGTTTACTCCTGGACAGCTGTTTAAAGAAGCGCTATCTTGTGCACCCCCAGTCTCCTTGCTGGTGGGGTGAGGTGAGAAGCAGAAAAGATTTTGATGCTGTGTAAGCTGTGCTCAGCAATAGCTAAAACATCCCTTTGTTATCAACACTGTTTTCAGGACAAAACCAAAAGAGTCCCATACCAGCTACTTTGAGGAAAATTAACTTTATTCCGGCCAAACAACACAAGCACTTAGACTCATTATAGCCACCATTATCTGAATTCTGTTATTGTTCCTTAATTGTTGCCATCACTAATCATGTACAAAGAAATGCTTTCATGAAAAAGAGTTGTTCTGATCCTTCAGCAGATCTAAAACTTAACTGGAGGATGCAAATTAAAAGTTTAAAGGCAAGTACAATCAACACAGCACTTTATAATAAATGAGCCTGTCTGAGGAGTGATGGGAAGTCTTAAAGGGCAATGCAGGAATGTGCTGGAGGAAGATTTTGCAGACATAGGGAAGCTCAGGTGAAAATGTGCAAACATAAATTGCCCGGGAGGTTGAGAGAAATTGATGCAATTGCAAACTTCTTTTCCTCCCATGCTTCACTGTTAAAAAAAACCCCAACAGGTTAATTGGTAAAAAAATTTTGTTTTGATTTTTTTTTCAAGGCCAAATATGCCTGGACTTAGTAATTGGGGCAAAGACCACAAACCTGAAAGATGGTGGGCACAAAAATATGTAAAACTTGTTAAATTAATGTTAAACTAATTTTTCTGTTTTCTTCATTGCAATCTTGGTTGGGACATGAGAGGAAGATGAGGGAGAGAACTGTTTAAAGCAAGGCTGAGGGAAATGAAGAATCTGGCTGAGGGACTGCAACACAGCAAAGATCAGCTAAGGCAGTAAAAATAATTTAAGAGGTGGAAGGAGCTGCTTGGTTCACCTTCCCTATGAACTTTATTGTTTACACTTAGTCTGGGAAAAAATTATTCTTTCTTGCACTGAAGCAAGCAGTATCCACCAGGGTTTTTTGCTCACAGATTGTTCTGGGTCAAGTTCTCAGTAGCTCTTGCCAAAGTGAAAGGTGGCTCTGCATGTTGGGAAGATATTGAGAAAATTCCTTCATAGCCTCATGGTGTGGGCTGTCATGTAGGTAGGGAAGATTTTTACACCACATCGTATTTTAATAACTGCATGTGAAGGAAGCTCTTGAACAGGACTAGATGTTTCAGGAGACTGATTAAATATAGTCTGTAATTTTTTGCTTGCAGCATCCAATTTAAGTCTAGTTAAAGTTGGTCAGGAGCACAAGAAAGCTCTTTGAAAGGTATCATGCATGACCGTGATTGATTAGTGGGGGTTTTGCTACATTTCAGCAAGGTTTAAAGAAACAGGCTTCACAGAAGTAAGAGAGAGTGAAGAAATAATTGGTATTAATCAGAAAAATTACTCTTTTGCTGAGGATTTTCAACATGAATTCATTCTCACGTAGGTAGGTCATTGTAAAGAGCTATTTCTGCAGCAACTAATTCTGTTTGGACTTTTCAGTGGTTTGCCTCTTTGTGATGCAACAAAGATGAAAAAGATGGAAATAGCTTATCAGAAAGGATGTCTGTGTAAATAAATTGTTTCCAGTGCCCTACATTAATTGAAGCCCATGGTCACAGTCAGGACTTGCAAGATAAGCATGAAAAATTGCTTCTCCTTGCACTCCTGTGGGCGATCTGTGCAGTCTGAGGTTGAAACACACCAATTCAACATAGCAAGGAAAATGTTTTTCCACCGCCTATATTGTTCCCTTTACAAAGACTGTGGGTTTTTAATTGCCAACCCCTAGGAATCCTCTCAGTTCAAGACACTCATTTATATTTTGACTACCCGGTTGGCAGGACCCTTGTAACATGTGAAGTAACATTTAAAAAATGTTGCTGGCAAATAGCTGGCATATTTGACTTATTACTAAAGCATACAAATTTAACTCCTGAAAATCATGATGTGGCTGATCTCACTTTATTACCATTGCTGGAGAGGAATCTGTGTCAGACTCTGAGTGATACAGTGATGCACTGATACTATAAATTTGGAAAACAGAAAAGAAAAATATTTTCCCTTTCCAATGACACAATGCATAAGATGTGAAATGAATGCTGTGCCTGATGAGCAGCAGCAGGCAGTAGATTTGACACAACATGCAGGATTTCACTGGAATCACTGCTTCTTACCTTCTACAGACGCTGACATAAATGAATCAAATGAGGAAATCTCTTCTGAGAAAAGGGAAAAAGGAAGCTGTTGGAGTTTGGCAAGCACTAGAACATCGATGTTGCCAGGCTTCTTGCAGCAAGTGTCATTTTTTTTCACTGAATATTTAAATTTAAATCATCTTACGTACTTTGGAAGATTTCTTCTAACTATATATGTTTGAAATCTCAATCTTGGTTAGTTATTCTAATGTTCATGATATTAAGACAGAAGTCTTTATTAGCATATGAACACATACCACTTTTTCATCCTTCTTTAAAAACAGATATGTTGCTCTAAAGCCATGATCATGATATCTGCATTGAATTTTTAAATAGCTGAAAATAAATGAAAAATGACCACAAAATCCCATAATACAAAATCCATTGTGAGTGCTCCATCAGCTGTTTGTTAGGGGATTTTTTGATAGGAAAAGGAGTACTTGGGTTAATTTTTGTAGTCTCAGCACCTGATTTCAATGGACAACTGGATGAAAATGGAAAGGCCCATGATAAGGAAACAAAGGCAGCAGACCCAGACCCTAAGTGAGGTTCATCACTGGTGTGGTCATGTGCACACAGCACCACATGAGTCCAGAGCAGACCTCTAACTTTAAAAGTGGGTGATTAGTTTAAAAATGAGAAAATTATTATAAAAATTATGTGAACTGAAAACTCAAGCAACTTACTGCCTAAAATGACATTTCCTTGCTAAATATCTTCCTCTAGAAACTATAAGGGACTTTGAGAGGAACCAGCTGCTGACACACAAATAATCTGGTGAGATGACTGAAGAATAAGTGCATTAAAAAGATGTTGCTGTCTAAACCTAACACCTTTAATACATGGCCTGAAGTACCCGTGTAATAAGCTACACAGGAAATTTATTTGTCATGAGTACCTATCACTCAACTGAAATTTCTTTAGCTTACTACCTATTTTTAAAAGGTCACAGAAATATTGTTCCATAAAAGAGAAGGGCAGAGATATACACCACACTCACATGTAGGCATTTGGAGTTTTGCATTTTCAGAGCTGTTACATCTTACCCAGTAAATTGTTGCCTTTTAGCCCTTCTCAGACCCCTGGTGATATGCCACTGGCTGAGAGTTTGCATCTACAACCATGATTTCCCCATGGAAGGAAAGAGCCACGGGGCTGCCCCTCTGTTCTTCCCAGGCACTTGGGGTCTTGGTTGTCAATACTGTTTTCTGCTTCTCAGTTCCATGGGATCCATTCCTCTTCCCTGTAGTAGCTTTGCTATGAAGCCTGGAAAAGTATTCCAGTCTCTTCTGCTGACATGAGAACTGTAGTAATCTATTTTTTGCAATACGTTGGTCTTCATGATGTAATGCCTGCCTACAAATATGTCTGTAAAATAAATAGTGAAATAAATAATTGTTGCTTCCATTTCCACTCTCTTTCAAATATGTTTCTGCTTCTGACCTTACACAGGAATTCTTTTATAAAGGAAAGTCTACATTTGTATTTTGAGTTGTTTGGAAAAATTCAAAATTGTTTCCAATTTTCTGAATTACATCTCTTATTTCTCTGGTTTTCATTGTCAGAAATCACAGTCACTAGCACAACATTAATGCTTGTTAATGCTGTTAGGATGTTCTAATTCGATTTTATCAACACAGTTAAAGAGAGCTGCTACCTCATTGAAACATTTTTTCTTACTTTTTCAGACCAAGCACATTCTTTCTATTCTCTTTTACAATTCAGTGTTTAGTTTTAATGACAATGCAAACATGAATTACTTTTAAATTAAAAAAAAAAAAATTAAGTACCAAAACAGAAAAGAATGTTTTATTAGTAAATTTTTTATGACCTTTCACAAAGGACAGAAAATCTATGCCATGTTTATTTTTTTTCAAGCAAATGAAACTTGAGAATTTAGACAAACCCAGCATGATTAGTTCAAAACATGTTTTGATGAAAAATTCACAGCCATCTCTGTATGGGAGTAAACACCTATTAGCGCTGCAAACACTTAGTCATTGTGACTGTATCATAGCTGTTGCTGCAAATCACATCACAGCAAGGTGTCTTCTTTCAAAATTATTATTTCAAGGTTTTGTTGTTCTTGTATTGCCTTCCTTTTGAATGGCTGAAGAAAACACATTCCTGTAGAATATAATGCTATTATTTAATCCCCAGCAATTATTTCCTTAATTAATCCTAATTGTGTAAAAGATATGAAGTGACAGAAAGGTGTGATTGTGCGTGAGGAAGAACCATTGTGCCACCCTTCCCCCATCCAATTCCCTGAGTGCTATGCTTTAAACACTCTATCAAAGCCAGGCAAACAAGGGCAAGAGGTTTGGAGAACCATTAGCCTTGCACTTAATGCAGCCTTTCACAGTCATTTACAGCACAGTTGGTGCCAGTATGCTACATTTTCTATGTGTTGCAGTTGTATTACCTAGGACATTTTAAGTCACTTAATTTCCTTTTTTCATCCTCAGTGGCTATGCACATGTGCATTTTATACATATATGCACTTGTACATACACATATACAGCAAGCGAGGCACACACACGTGCACGCATGCACGCTCCTGCATCCCTTCAGCTCTCTTCCAATTATGAAATTATAATTGTATTTGCTGGCAGCGGGTGGTCTGCAGGATAAATACAGAATATATCTGCATATAAACTGCCTTTGAGTCATTGATCTGTATGAGTCATTTAATCGAGAGGTGCACCAGCATGTGAGAAAATGTAGGCAACATTTTACAACAAACATATTTAATATATTTTTGTATTTATAAAGTTCCATTCCATAAGGAAAATGACAAGATAGTAGCCCTTAAATATATACAGAAAATTATAAAGTTGTAAGCAATAAGCATCATAAATTTGCCCAAATTTCTTCTAAGAGAATTACAGAAACTACCTGGACGAAGAATAGCAAGTGTTATACCATAAGACTATTGAAAAAGAGTGGATACAATGAATTGCAAGAGGGTACAGCAAAGCATTGCTAATTGTGTTAGCTGTGTGCACACTCTGAATGAGAAAGTCTTAGGGGAACAAAAGGCTAAAGGGATTGCACAAATAAAAAGAGTGGTCTTATGCCAAGTTCAGGACTCAGTCTGCACCAAGGTCAGCAGAAGAGATGGAGGGGACAGGGTGCAGAATGATCCGCTTCCCCAGATAATTTTATCCCCAGGGTGAAGGGAACAGAAGGCTGTGCCTCTTGCAGCAGGAGAAAGCAGTGGACCTGCATTGAGAGGAGAGAGTTGGGGACAAGGAGCTGAGGGCTACTGAGAGTGAAAGACTGCAGAAATGAGAAAGAAAGTAAGAGAGCAAAAAGAGAGGAATATTGTCATGTTATACAAGCATTGACACCTTTTCCAGTTACAGAGGCCACGACCACATTACCATGATGTGGGTATAACCAAAACTGTGTATTCTACCCCCTCTATGTAATTTCGCATGGACTGTTGATAATGGATAGTTTGCAGCAGGAGATAATAATGGAGATTTGCCCAGGGCACACCTGAACCCTCAGGCTACAAACTGGGTGTTAAAGAACTCTGTAAGGCATGGGAATATTCCTGTTTTCACACCAGTGACTCAGCTGGTAATTCCACTCCGGGGAGACATTAGCACCCTCACATCCAGCCTGAGGGGCCATGTTTGCTAATGGGCAATTAGGGACTGTCATAATAGGCAGCTGCAATGACGTAGACCATCAAAGATTGTCCCACGACTCACAGAATTTAATCACCCATTGTGAAACTCTCCGCCCTGGGGGAGGTGCTGGGCATTCCCACCTGGACCTGAGCATATATAATCTTCGGGTTTTGGGACTTCTGGTGCCACTCATCAGATCCAGAGGAGGACCAGAACCTCAACAGGAATTGTCAACAAGACTCTGATCATTGTTTTGGCAGAGCTGCAACCATCATCCTCACCAACAGGTCTACCTTGTGTCATTCAAGGGGACCACATGGTCAGCACAGGGGCTAATGAACACTGTTCTGTTTGTGTCCCAGGGTACTGGGTTGTGCGTCTATTTCTGTGGGTTAAACCCAGTTTTAGTCTGTATCTTTGTTTTTATTGTAATCTTTGAAGTACATTTTGACTCTGACTTATAATCTCTCTTGAGTTGGATTCATTTCTCCTGCTGGTTTACCTTTAAACCAGAACAACACCCCAAGAGAGGCCTTGGTTAGGTGCCAGGGAAAGCTGTGGGTGGTTTGGTGGTGGGAAGGCATGCACAAGACAGGCATATAGGTTCTCCCTTGGCATAGTTACTGTCAGAGTAAGGGGAAGGAGGATTTGTCTGAGACCATAGCCTTCAAAAATTATGTTTTATTGTAATGTATAAACAATATTTTGCATCTGTCAGAACATTCAATATCAAGTTCTCTCTCCTCACAACCAGGAAAGGAAGTTAATAAGAAGAAGTTATTCTAATGCATTTACAGACCCTCAGATAGATATAATGGAAAGTCAACCTGAAATCTCACAAGTTCTTATTTTTGTTCTCAGTTTTGGGGGTTTTCTTTAATTATTTTTGGAAAGTTATGATGTGCAGCTCACTGTGTGGGAGCTACTGGAAGAAAGGTGATTTGCATGTATCTTGTAGAGCAGAAGGGACAAATTCAGCATGGACATTTGAGGACCAAACATTTAAGCTATAAATAACTAGAGGAAACTCTGAAGACATTCAGAGAGGTCAGAATGCTTGGAGCAAGGGTGTACAGCTGTGGGTTTATTGAATTATTGAAAAAATCAGGCTGTTGTGCAATAGAAGGGAAATCTGAGCTGCTCATGTCTTCTGCCCCAAAGCATTGTTTGAAAGAATAAGAAGTGAAAAATAAGCTAGAAAATAGCACATACACACACAAAAAGATACTGTCATGAGGATCAATTATAGATTCTTCATAATATTTGGTACACTTATTATTCTATCTCAGAAAAGGATGTGACAGCAATAAAAGGTTCACAAATACACAAGAAGTGTTATCAGAAAGTCTACTCTATAGAAGAATATTGAAATATTGTCTCATTTAGAGAGAAAATGAGTAAGAGAAGACATTCTATAAGTATACTATAAACTAAATGCAGAGGGGGAAAATAATATAAAGGGAGTGAATGTTATATTGCTGGGAAGTAAACCAGCTAAGCAACTAAAGCAACTAAATCTAGTTAAGCTGGAAAACAAATAAACACTGCTAATCAATCTAAAAATCAGTTCAATAAGATTTACATGTCAATTTTCTTCCATGTAGTTTCTTTTAAAGTATTAGGATTTTTTTCTAAAATCAGTTTTATAAATTTCTAGTTTCAGCTCCTGTTTGCTTTCTTTTTAAGTTTCCTATTCTATTACATGTTCTTATTCTTTTATATGTTCTCATTCTTTCTTGTACGCATTCTTCCAACTGCCTTCATTGGTATATGAGGCTGTCCACAGAATCACAGAATATGCTGAGTTGGAGGGGACCCACAAGGATCACTGAGTCCAAACCTTAGCCCAGCACAGGACCATCCCTAAGACCATGTGCATGAGAGCATTGTCCAAACACTTAAGCTCTGTCAGGCTTGGTGCTGTGACCACTTCCCTGGGGAGCCTGTTCAGTGCCCAACCAGCCTGTGGGGGAAGAACCTTTTTCTAATATCCAACCAAAACCTCCCCTGACACAACTTCAGGCCATTCCCTTGCATCCTGTCCCTGGTCACCACAGAGTAGAGATCAATGCCTGCCCCTCCTTTTTCCCTCATGAGGCAGTTGTAGACTGCAACTGTTAATCTAAATAAAGGACAAGAGTCCAGAAAAGCTCAGGATCAAAGCAAAAATGCTTTATAACATGTTTTGATGTGGAAGATATAATAAATCTTAAGATATTTATACTTATATGCTGCATAAATGTCACTATTTACTTTGAATTGATAAATTAAACTATTGTCGCTTATCCTTCTCTCCCCCTTCTCTTTTCCCTGCAGGGATTTTGTTTTTAGAGGAGGCATTCCTGTGGATGAATTCCAAGAAAAAAGAGACACTTTGCCTTCTTCTTTTACTACATTGTCAACTTTCCCTCATCATTTGAGTTGCAGATACAAACCTGAAAACACCACGAGTAGATGCATAGAAATGTCACAAGTGATCAAAATTTCAATCTTCAGTCTGTACACAGAGATCACTGGTCACAGTTTTCAGCAAATGAGCATATTCCATATATATATATATATATATATATATATATATATGTATACACATACACATACATATATGTATGTCTTCCAGTATCATCAGAACTCATTCTGGTTTATTTGCCACAATATTGTTTATAATCTCTTAAAAGAAATTCTACATTATCATTTGCTTGATCATATGAACTGAACCAAGTCATCTTCAGAACTCAGCAAAGTTTAAATCTGACCTTTGACCAAGCACTAGGCAATTAGATAGATCTTACTGTTAATTTCTCCAGGGAGAACTTGATAATTTATATCTAGGGTTGGATGCCTGGATGGTTATGTTCAAAGACACTCCTTTGTTTTCTGCACCTAATAATTTTGCCTCACCAGGTGATGTTTCAGTGCCCTCTGTGCTTGATGTCCCTTCTGAGTGCAGACAGCAGGGACCCAGTGTCCCAGCTGGAGTCACAAGGGGCTCTGTAAGAGAGAGAACTCAGTTCAAAGACTCTGTGCTGCTTCTGTGCCCTAAAGCCAGCAAGTGCACAAAGCTGCAAATATACCTCATATTTTAGGGTTTTCTTATATGACTTGGATGGTAGAAGTGATGCTTTCTTATTAATGTTTTGTGGATTGCTCCACATAGGAGTCAACTTTTGCATTCCTATACAGAATCAAAAAGTCAGTGTTGATGTGCCAGTTGCACTATTCTTCAGCATCTTCCTCTCTACTTCGTAAAGCTCTTTGTGCTTTTTTCCAGGATTTTTCTTACGTATTGAATACTCTCCTCTCTAATTGGTCCAAATGGGTATCTGTCCTTTACATTTCTCTTCAAGAGGGTTTAGATGCAGCTTTTCTTCACCTTATTTCCCACTGGTGACATTGGACAACTAACCCATACCTTAGGCTTTCACAATGCCATGTTTGGCACTTACTCTGACACATGGAACTTTTCAAATGTAGGTCAGCTGAGAGTTTGGATCGGTGGCAGTGGAGCCTTTAGCAGCATTTTATAGTCCAGCTGTTGTGCCCCACTTGTTCATGACTACAAAATCCAGGCTGTGGTGAACTCATTGAGTAAACTTCGTGGCAGCTGAAAGCTGATATTTTCACATTTGTGTTTTAGAAGAGTTTTCAAAATGTCTGTCATACTGGAGTAGTGACTTTCTCCCTGGAGTTTTAACTCCAGTTCCAACTTGTCTCCCTTCTGTAAGCAGCTCATGTAGTTGTACATTTAATGAAAAACAGTCTCTCAGATTGCTCCATAAGGCAAATTATTTACCCTTCCGCCACTTGCTTTGCAGAGAACTGTAAATGCACCGCAAAAATAATGAATACTGCCCATGGGATTTGTTAATGGCTTTCACTGCAAGTATCTGATCAGCTGTCTGTAAGAAATATGAAGCTTTTTGGAACTACAGCCTGATTTATTTCAAGATAGTTAATTATATAAATAAATAATCAGAAATATTGATCTCTCTTTCTTTCCTAGTAAAGTCAGCTTTTCCACTGTTTTCACTGAGAGTTCTAGAGAGACTGGAACAAGAGAAAAATCTTATAGACACTCCTCCAAACCATCAAGATTTCAGAGTCAAGTCACTTTCACACCCCTTGTTTCTCTAGGTGACATGAAAAAGACAGTAAATAAGAAATATTTTTCTATGAAACAGTTAAGTAAACAAGGAGGTAATTTATATTTCAAAACAATCAAAAAATATCCCTTCATTGATTTATGTATTTTGACCTAAGTTTAGGGTTTAACTAAGGGATTATAACATTCCCTAGAAATATTTCAGGCAGGGACAAGTTGACATGTGTAAGAAAAACAATTCCCTCATTTCAGTCCTAGTAAAGGCTCTTCATCATAACTTGCACAACTACTTGGAGTCTGACTCAATTACATGTCCAGGGCTGCTACAGTTTTACTTGACAACTGGTCCTTAATGAATGTAATGACTACTAAAAAGTACGTGATACTGTTTTAAGTTTGCAAGAAATTTAAGCTATCCAAAAGGAAAAGTATAATAAATCTATTTTCAATTAATCTGTGTAAAAAAACCCAAAGACCCCCAAAAAACAAGTAAAAAAATCCTATCTCCTTTCCAGTTCTGAGTACATCCAGATCTGTCCAGCCAGTGTCCCGATTCTTTCTCATAACATTTTTGGTCTCTGTGTTTGTCTGAAAGACCTGGTTATTATTTCAAGTTCTCTAAATGCTGGTTATTATTTCTGTGTCAGGCCTATGTCTCATGGCATTTATAACCTGGAGTCACTGATTCCTCTGCTATCAGAAGCAAATCTGTGCTGAATGAATTCCAATATAATATTTTATTTTGAAAACCTGGCCAGTTGTTTTGGCTAACTAGGAAAAGAGGTCATATGTACTGCTTCTGCTTATAACAGCAGAGGGATTGGACAAAACAATAAAGCAAGTTCTTTAAATTCCTTTAAGTTTTGAAAGTCTAGTTCCAGAAATCATATGAAAATAAATTTCTAACCCAGCTCATAACACTAACTCAATTTAAATTTATTCATGCATCTATGCGGATGAATAGGAAAAATGAAAATCAATTTAATTTACAAAACTGTTAGAAAATCCCAGCACAGAATTAGATTGATTCATGTGAGAGGACATGAAAGGCTGTGATTTAACTTGTTTAAATTTAATTAGAGATTACACTAAACCCCATGAGCCCAGCTAGCCACAGTGAAACTCTGAGTCCCTGAAAGGGCTGTGAGATGAGAGAGGAAGTATGTGGGATACTTCTGCTATCTCCGTTTCTTTGTCAAAGGGTGTGTCACCCCTCGGAAATAACACAATAAGAGGACCATCTTATTGCAAGCAGGCACGTGATGGCAAAATCACATCACACTCAAGCTGTGGTTTTTGCCCATGAAGAAAGAAGAGTAGAGCAACATTTTCCATTGACATACATGCTCTGCAGCTGGTGTACACCCACAGTAGCAGTCCAGCTCCGAGGCAGCTGCAGACATTACCTCAGTGTCCCTCTCAGCACATGAAGCTCATTCAGGTGTGTTCATGAGGATATCAAATTCCATAAAAACTGTCATGTAACACATTGAACAGCTTTGGGACTTTTACCATGCAAATGTATAGATACATATATTATGGCATTTGCTTCATTTTATTAGCTGCTTTTTAAATCAGAAAACAGCAAAAAGTGAAATGGATGTAGGAAATTATGTTTATTGCAAGCTATGAACTACAGCTACTCAGTCACCATAGAAATAGATAATCAAGTGAAAGTACATAATTTTCACTGGTAATCTGTCACTAATGAAAAGATTTTCAGCATAAAATCCATTTGCACAGTTATTTTAAATGCATGCTTCGTAACATTTTAAAGTGTTTGTGGTCAAGGTCTGCATTGACTAGTGGTAGATACTTGTACAGTGAAAAAATAACACATACAAAGTAGTAGTCAAGAGACAACATATCTCCATTAGATTTATTCTCTGTATAGCAGTTCTAATACTTACACATACAAGCAGCATCATGTTTTGCTTAAAAAGAACCCTTAGTATTTAATCTTCCAATTTGTCTAGATGTAGCTTATTTAAGATACAAATATCCTATTTACATAAAAAAATTCCAGTAGCGTTTTGTCTTCAAAACATCATAGAACAAAATGAAGTCATCCCATTACTCCTATGGGTCCACTGTTATCCAGCTACCAGTACCCTGAGACACACCTTTCATATATAATCTAAAATTCAGTCCTTTTCCAAAATCCCCACAGCAGAACTGGGCTCAGTAATAATTCAGGTCCTGCTTTGGTGATACTGCCCTTAAGGAATCACCAGTCTGTTATCCTTCCTGTCTGACAAAATTTTGAATTTTCTGAACAAATATTCTTACTTTGACAGGTCTCAAAGTATGATGTTATAATTCACCTCCTTTGTTGCGTTAGGTAGGGTAAAACTGTGCAGTACAGGTATAGGCCCAGTTTTTGCTGTGTGGAGATAAGTGCTAGAAACAACTCTTTATCAGTGTCATGTCTGAACATTTAAAAAAATCCCCCAAACATTTGACCAGTATAATTTAAAACCCTCCAAAAACCTTTGCAGTGATATCATCAAATCAGTCTTACTGTTTTATATATTTCAATGAGCTCTTCAACCCATGGACTGATCTCTGACATGTAGTTTTTCTTTGTCATAGCATGCTAGTCTTATGCTTGTGAAGCAGACCTTAAAAAAAATCAAAAAAGAAAGTAAAACCCAGACAGTAAGAGTCACGACATAGCCCAGACTGCACACCAAGGAAAGACTTGCAGGTTTTGAGATGGTAGAAACCCAAGATGCTTTAGAAGAATTCATGACCCATCCTGAAGTACTTAGGAAAGACAACCAAAAGCTGTTTTCCAGAATGGCTTCATTCTTTTCTGACTGAATATCACATTTTTGGAGCTCTCAAGGTGCGAAAACTGCCTATTTGGTGCTTCTACCTGACTGTTCAATAAATTGTGCTTTGTGAACATTTTAAGGCAACTGACAGCTGACTTCCAAAGCCAGGAAAAAAGAGGAAGGCCTACTACTAGACATTGCTGTTATAAGCCTTCAGGATGTGGTCTGAGTCATATTTTGAATTAATTCCAGTTTGATTAGAAATCAATAATAATATCATGTGTGGGAAAAATCTATAGGACTAGGTTGGCAATGCACACAGCTTTTTTGAGCTGGTCAAAACAGTGATTTTTTGTCCTTTTATCATGAAAAAATTTAATTTTAGGAATGTGTATAGTCAGATATTGTCTTGACCAGAACACTGCATCATGTTTTGGTCTTTAACACTGCTTAAATTCCACAGACTCCGCAGGGGCTTTTTGTCAATATTCAATTCTTTTTGTGGTCAGGCCAATACTAATTTTATCCTTAGACTTCAATGGCTCCCAGTCTGTAAAAACCTGATGCACTGTACAGTATTTGCGTTAATTTTGTCTTGCAACTGCCATAATTCTCAGGTTTAGCACGGGTGATAAGAATGCTACCTATTTTTTTTTTTTTTAACCTTTTTACCAGTTTGTATCAGAATTGGTGTTGTAAATAAAGGTCAAGAACTGCAGAGGTGTAGCAGGAAAGCAAGGTGGGCAGAGCTGCTGTGCCCTATGCATGAAGATGTGGACTGGACCACAACCTGGCACTGTGGGGCTGGCCCAAGGAGCAACCATGTCTCAGTACTTGCGGAGTCAGAAATCTGGTTCAGAACTCTGAACCATGAGAGGAAAGAAGAGGGGGAAAAAAGTAAGGTAAGCTTCCCATTCCAGATTTTTCATGGATAAAATGTGCATTCCAGTGGAACTGTAGCTCAGCAATCACTTCAGGAAGAAGTTGTAAAAGTTAGGATTGAACTCTGAAGTTTTTGCTTTGCAGAACAGATGGGAAAGCTCTGTTGTGGTTGTACAGAAGAAAGATGAAACTTGCAAATGATGGCATGGAAAGATAAATGTCCCTCAAGTTAAGCAGTATCCCAGCAATGCTAGAGCAATGCTATTGCATTCCTGTTCTTGTGGAAGAGATAAATTAAATGTATTTTATCCTACATATTACTTGAGAAGCTTAACAACTTGCGAAAAATAAAATGCAGTTTGGGCTGAATTATTTTATAATCTCTATAAGATAAACTTGAAGTGGCTACAGAATAAAATAGAGTAGTTTCATCCCAGCATAGTTATGCACATACTTTGCTAAACTACATTTAAATGCAAAGAAACTGAAAAAATAAAACTAATCATGATTGCAGTTTAGATTAAGTAAACAGAGTCCAAAATTTCATATATGAAACTACATCTGCAAAGTAATTTATTGCATGGATACATTTTTACTTCTGAAAGCAGAAGCGATTGATGTTATTAGGGGGAGCATATGTAGTTATTACATAGACAATGGTTTTATTAGAGGTACCAAAGGTTTTGTCCTTTATATATGATAGCCTGTTTAGCACTGAATTTTCTTCAGACTTACAATCACTGGCTTCCTACTAAAGACAGTAAAACAAAAAGAAAATTTTCCTTGTTAGAAATCAATTTAGAATATTTTAAAATGCAAAATATTCGGGCATTTCCTGAGAAATGAGGTGGATTTTCTTTATGCACTCACTAGTCTGTTGGAAAAAGTAGGAAAAAAGATTTTGTGTAGTTTCTACTGATTGTAAAGATCAAATATTTAATAGAAGATATCTGCAGCTTTGGAAATAATAATGGTTTTTTGTGACATATTTGCAAATAGGATTTCCAGATCACATTTGGACAGATTGCTGGCCAAGTGAAAGAGGCATAATAAAAATATAATTTGGCTAGTCCAGAAAGAAAAGCTTACTCTTTTCTTTGCTTTTTATTTGTCACAACATGAAAGCTGGGAGAATTATTATTTTTTTTATCCAGGAATTTTTTTCTTTTGAAGTGGCTTGATCTCCTAATGGCCCATCTACATTTTTCCATGAAGTATTCCATAAAAGGTTACATTTTGTAAAAATTTTCTATTAAAAAGAAAAGTTTGATAGAAGAAATCTGACAGGAAACATTACAATGTAGTATCATTTACTGAACAGTTTCTAATAGCAATGTCTAGACTAGACTTGTAGCTGTTTTAACTTAATTTCATAAAAGCACTTCCTCTCAACTGACTAATATGGGAAATGTCAGATATCTAGAACAATTTGAGAATCTTTTAGCATTCTCAAATGTTAACATTTCAAATTCAATGGGTTTTTTTCCCCTAGGTAAAATAAATAATTAAAAAAAAATAATGCTATTTCTAGCCTCAATTAAGTGTTTCTTCTGCAATAGACAAATACTGACAAATACAACAGCAAATGCAGAATGTACTATTTACTAGGCTTATGTTGCACAAGAGTCAACATTAACTGATTGTCTCCAGCCTCCTTCCTGTTGTATAACTGCTACGTTAACTGCTAGATAGTATTGTGAGCAATGAAGAAGCTTTGCATTAGCAGTGGGAAAATCAGTGCTCTTCAGCCTCTGTCTGCACCTTCAGGAAGCATCTTTTTCCACTGAGCCAATTTCCTAATGCACATTAAACACGCTTCAGAAAATAAGCTCTGAAAAAATATCCTAGGAATTATAGATATTACCGGATCCAAAAATTTTAATTGTGGTTCTTGGTCTGAGAGATCCCCATAATTGACACTGTCTGGTCTGCAAAAACCATCACACTCTGAATGAATACACCACCACTGTGAGGATGTGCTCCCTCAGTTGCCAGTGTGATGCACCCTGTGGCTGTGAAGCAAATCTCAGCTACAGAATCCTATAGCACATTTGGTCACATTGGAAGCTAAAGGTACAATAATGAAGTTTTTAGGAGACCACAATTGACCCATTGTCCCTACTGAAGTGATTGACAAGGGTACAGCAGTGACATTCCTTGCACATAGAATAGCTGCAGTATTCTTTACATTAATAATACCACCATCCCTCTAATCTCACTGTTCATCCAGTCTTTCAAACAGCAATTGTGGGCTGCTACAGGCAACCTATAAAAATCTTGTGCTGGTTTTGCCTGGGGTAGAGTTAATTTTCTTCACAGGAGCTGGTTTGGGGCTGTGTTTTGGATTTGTGCTTTAAACAGTGTTGATACTATAATGTTATCTCTGGTAATGCACCAAACAGAGTTTGCAGTGCCAAGACTTTCTGTCTTCCACTCCACCAAAAGAACTAGCAGACTGCAGGTGTATGAGGTATTGGGAGTGGACACTGTTGGGACAGCTGTCCCCAGCTGACCTAAGGGATGTTCCATACCATATGCTCAGCATTATCAAGCAGGTGCTTGATATCAAACTTGCTGCCACTTGGCACAGTGTCCCACAGCCTTGCCACTCATATAACTCAGATCCCCACCTCCACATCCTTTATTTGACTTAATTGCTGTTTGGTGTTAAACCAGAACAAAATCATACAGATTTCAGAGGAAAAGGAGTTTCTCCTGCTTCATAACTTTATTGATTTTATTTGAAAGACATTATTATTTTTGATGATCTTGTGTTGAGACTATCACAGGATGCAGCTGCTGTGACAGACTATGGGAAGCAGTCAGAAATATGGGTCTCAGGGAGAAACCTGATATCTGAGGTATTGGGACTGTCCGGATCAACTGTCAGACTGTCATCCCAAACTGTAAACCTGATCTGGCAAAATTCAACAAGACCTGCACCAAAATGTTATGATCAGAGACTCATGGTGATTTTTTTGTTTTGCCTTGAATCCACAATTTTCTTTCCTAGATCAAAGCCATAGTAGTTAGCAAAATATTTTGGAGCTTATAGCACACCAGCTTCCCAGTCTTTTCCAAAGCTTTTTTCATACCAAGAATCAAGTTGGCTTCCCATACTCTTGGGGCAGTGCCCAGCACAGCATTCACTTTGCAGTTATTGCCCTTCTCAAACTACCTATGCCGGGCTTTGGGTTATGTGCAAAAAGGAAATGCAGACTGCTATTCAAGGAAACAGTCAGAATGAAAGGTCAGTGAATGATAGATTTGAACTTCTATTTCCAAGACAATTTGGCCCTTTCACTTATCCTTCAACTTTTTGCTTGCTGTGTCTGACAAACATTTATTTTCTAGTTAAGTAGTGCATATGGTGAATTTTGTGGAAATCTGTCTTGGACCTTCACTAATTTCTTGAATTATGTTTCTTGCAGGTAAACAGAAAGCAGATCCTCTACATTGTTGCCAATACAGTACAGGAAAGACATTGTAGCTAAACTATAACAGAGAAAGATCATTAGGAGATCAACTTTTAAATCTGTTGTGTGATTTCTGACACCTACTCAGTTTGGTTTTCCCATATACACGCACATAAGTTTGCCAGACAAACAGCTGATATTAGGAATAGTTTGTGTGGCAATACAAATAAATTCTGCTTAATTAATTCTGAATGGTTATTTTCCTTTGATCCTTTACAGTATGTTACTTTATGTCTGTCACCACTCCATCCACTCTGGTTACAACCATTGAAGGAATACTGTGTGTGTGTATGGTCCTATAATCTGTGTGAGTAAAAATACATAGTAAAAAAAATGAACTGTGACATAAAATAGCAAGATGGAAGGCAAAATGAGCAACATTCAGTGCAGCACTTGGAGGAAAATATTTAAAAATTAATGAATAAAGATATATCAGAAGAAATGCTGGTACTAAAATCACTACAAATGGGATAGGAAAAGCAGTACATTTTTGGGCATTATAAAGCCTATGTCATATTTGGTTCCTCTATAAGACTTCATCTGTTCCAAGACAGCAGATAAAAGACCGATCCTAGGGCACATCACATCAAAGCACAGCGGTGACTGAGGAGACATTATTAGGTCTTAGAGTAGAGGCTTAAGTAAAAAGAAGACTAAGACAATGGAGACCATTTGACTTCTGCCTTATTTGGGGATAATGCTGGCTCCCATGTTGCAACAAGAACCAGGGCAGTGACAGATACACAGAAGGAAGAAAAACCATCAAGGTATAAAATTTAGGAAGAAAAAAAAAGCACAATTATGATGGTAAAGGCTGTAATTTAAGACTTACTTTTATATCACCCAACTGAATGTATGTCTTGAGGACTGAATTTCAGAGACGAGAGGAGAACTGCAGTGACACTGCAGCATGTGGGAAAGAACAGTCTCTATTCCTGATTAGCATCTCAGCATCCCACTGTCCTACTTTATTGTTGTGTCTCCAAATATATGAGTCACAGAACAATCTCTGACAAGAACATTTCTCTATTGAAAAATTCAATTCTTTCTTCCCACTCTGCATCCTTTCCTTCTGTCCTCCTCCATTAGCCTCTTTGATTTTCAGTTAGAAGAAAATCACTTTTGAAAATTTGTAGCATTTAACCGCAACTTTAAAAAAAAAAATCTATATTTTCAAATGTATCAAAAAGCAGAGGTCTTGGGCATTATTATGTGCAATCTTGCACTAGATTGAAGGCTGAAAGAAGAGGAAAGCTTTGCTTTTTAATATTTTTTTTTCCTTATTCTTCTGTTTTCCACTTGGGACACAAGTTTGATCCAGAGTGCATACACGCACGCTGTGGGAGGTGACAGCAATCATTATTTTGCACTTAGAATCAGCAGTATAAAAATCATGAAATATGTGGAAGTAATACATTTGTGCTCCAAGGCACACTTTTTAATCTAGAAAGAACTGAATGCCAATTAAATGGAAGTGCAGCCATTGCTTTTGTTTCTCAACTTGCTAATGGTCTTACAAAATTTGTTGCTGCCCTCCTTGGCTTAAAGATTGCATGAAGAATGAAAAAAATCACAATGTTACAATGAACTTTTTCATGCATAACTGCTGAATTTCTCATCAATAATTTATCCAAGAAAATTAAACTTCTTGATTAACCTAAGATACAGCAACTTAATTGTATATAAAAAGACAGTGAAAAGTCCAACATGATCAGTTCATTATTCAACAGTCATAGATACTATTAGTGTACAAAATGACTCTAAGACAATTTAACACCTTTAGAAACCAAAGTTAATGAAAAATCAATTTTCCAGCATTTAAATTTCTATTCTCAAGCCCCTATCCTAAAAATACTTACCTATGTAAGCTCTGCTCAGCAACAACTAAAACACCAGTGTGTTATCAACACTGTTTTGGTCACAAATCCAGAGCAGCACCACATGAGCTGCTATGAAGAAACTCAAATCTATCCCAGTGAAAATCAGTACATATAGACAGGTTGTCTGTATTATAAGATGCCCCAATAAATCCCTGCTTATAATCTATTAGGACTTCAGTTTCCTTTTCCTTAATGGCAGTCATTCCAATACTTCCTTCACATACAGAATCCTCTTTAGGAGTATGTTTACAGAGGACCATAATACAGAAGAAAAAGCAAGATAAAATTAATGTATGATCAGTTCAGGTATTTTTGTTTCTCTGAGGATTTAAAAAAAAATAATATCTAATCAAACTGTAGCTCTAAACCTTTTCCTGTAAAAACAGCTGTTAGCCTCTACCTTTCACCCCAAGGGCAGCAACAGTAATGTGGAGGACATGAGCATGGGCAGAGACGTCTAAGGGGCAACATGTGCAACATGTGCTCACACGCACAGCATCTTACATGACTGTTGCTGTTTTCATTCAGTTGGGGCTTCATTTGAACAACCCGATCAATGGGGAACTGTTCTTAAATGTGGATGCCCCTTCAGTTACCAGGGTGGTGTGCTGGAGTGAGGAAGTTTGTGCTGCCCTTAATGGAAGCATCCAGTATGGGGGTACCTGGAAGGAACTGGGTCCTCAGCTGCAAAGCAGATTTGCCTTGGGCTGTGGAGGAGTGTCCCCTGTCTGAATTACTGCTGAGCTACCCTGTAAAACTCTTCTTTTAGCTGCCTTTTAGTATTAGCAAAATGAAAAAGCACAGGAACATAAAGGCAATTTCTTGTCTTTCAGTAAAGTATTTTCCCCCCATTGGGTGTGGAGTGACCTCTGGTGAAATTCTCTTCTCGAATCTCATGAAAAATAAGTGTGTCCGTGCTGATGTAGGGGTACCACACCAAAACAACAAAACATTGAACTGTTCACCTGGGAAGTGATTTTTTAATTTGCTTGTTCTGTTCATGATATACCCTCAAGTTTACATTATTAGGTTTTCCATCTATGCATAGACTGTGTAGCTTCCCTTTCACAATTTCATTCAGAGGCTTTTAATTGGTGAGCACAGTAAATTATAGGGATACAGAGAAGAGGGTGGGTGCATTTCCATTCTTCAGGGGACTGAAATAGAAAAAGCTAGCTCTGGTTAGAAAAGCTGCAGATAGATCCAGACCTTGCTCCAAGAGCACACGAAGATTTTTAAAGGGATAGTCAAGTTGCTTCAAGACTGTAATTAAAAATAATGAGGGATCCCAGTTTGCCGCTTGCTAATATCCCTGATTAGATGACTGATGTTTGCTAAACTTTGAAACATTTAATGACAAATTCTTTAGGGTTGGATTTTTGCTATTGTTGTGGGGTGGGGTTTTTCAAGCCTTTACAATGTGAAATTCTGTAATAGAGTGATTTTAAGCATTACAGAAGGAGGGAAGAGAAATAGAGAACTGAGGTTCATCTAATTACAGTAAAGAATCGCTGCAACGTATGTACAAAAATCAGTGAGTGATATCATAAATTCATATCAGTATCAAAAATATCTTAGTCCTAAAAGCCAGGCACTTAGAGGTGAAATATGTCCTTTTTTTTTTTGGCATCAAAATGCTTTAATGCTACCAAACAGGTAGCAACAATCTTAAACCAAACAATGTTAATACTTCCTCTGAATTAAATGGGACTTGTATCCTACTGTGATGACCTGTTCTAGGATATCTAGAACAAAGATCTACTGTAATGAATAATACTACACCATGGAGAAATAAGGAACAGTATAGAAATATGGGAGAATCTGTGGATAACAACCTGCTTAAAAAAATTTTCCACTCTGTGACCAAAGTGGACCAAGTGATAACAATCTTATTTTTTTTCTGTTTCTATGGGACATAGTAACTTGAGTGCCCTATTGGAGCACCAAGTAGTTGTAGTGCAGAGTGTGGATTAATGACACTTTCTGAATCTCTTCCAGAAGCAAATGCATTTTTTTTAGAGGCAGCCCATCTACATATGGATCCAACATGCATGACAAAATGCAGAGATGTGTATTCACAGGGGTATTAGGGACCGGAAAATAGATACCAGTAATAGCCTCCAAGCATTCAGGAAACTTGTATGTTGTCTCACTATATATTGAATTCCATCTCTGCCCAATGAATTCATACTACTAGTCATCATTGTTTTAAATGAGACTGGCTGGCATTACTGCAAAAGACAGTTAACTTTTACCACATCATTGTTTTTACTTCCCAGAAATATACACTGTGATTTGAGCATTTTAGTGTCATTTACAAAATACACTCCAAAGATTTGAGGTTGGGTTTGATTTATAAAGTTGGATCTGAAATACCTTTTTTTCTCTCCAGAGGAACTCTTCTTATTAGGCAAAGCATGTCTAACAGAAAATATTTTGATAGCTGTATGGAATTAGTACTAAGAATGGCCCTGCTCACAAAGGACACCAGGTTTGCTAATAACAGCCTTGTATGTCTGAGTTTTGGAATGAGCTGGGAAGAGCTGAAGATGCATTTAGAAAATCGGCTTATTAAAAATCCTCCTCAACATTCTACATCCTTTGTGGCATTCCACTGTGGGCACTAAGCCAAGACAGTGCAAATGCTTTAACATAAATGATCGTTTTTCTTAAATATACTCTGATTTTTTTGCCTTCATATTTGCCTTGTAGATTTCCTAGTCTTTGTATTAGATTTAGTGTGTTTATAACAGGACTTAGATACTTAAGTATATTTGAGGACCTTGTGGAAGAGGTGTTTATAAATACCGGGATTTCTTTTTTTCTGTAATGCCCCCATAGATATTTTATTTATAGCACAGCCACAGTCTGCAGAACTTATACAGCTTCAGGACCATGTGTGAGATACTGTAGAACTACAAAAAAAAATGAGATAGTCTTGTAGAAAATGCATCATTAGATATTTCAGATTTGAAAAGATTGTGACTAACCGTTCTCAAGATGCTTGTTTCATTTTTTCTTACAGAGAATAAAATAACATGGCCTCTGTTGCCTGAAGGAGGCATAAGATGAGAGATGTATGTTTTCTGGGTTGATGACACTGGAAAGATTTCGAGATACAAATGCAAACTGGCAGTGCATAAATGGAAGGACTGCTTTGTGAACAAATGGATGGTATGTGTTTTGATTTCATGCAGAATATGGTGGGGGGAGTTCATGCATCTATTCTGCATGGGGATACTACATCTAGTACTTAGCCCTGAGAACGTTTGCACTTAGGAATAAATCATCTAATTGCTGCTGCAAAATTTAGGGGAACTTGATGTTTTTTTCAAGGTGAACACTGAAGAGAGAGTATGAGTTAAGCCCCAGTGATTGTGGGGGGCATAGTCTGGGGACCTGCTGTCCCAATTAGCCAGGATGTCACCACTGCAACCACTCTCTCTTACAGACAGTGCCACAGCAGCACATTTCTGCTAAACTGAAAACATTGTCACCTCCATTTACAGCCCTTCTTTAAAAATAATAGAAAATTTTATTCAGAATTCAATGAAATCTTGGTGGAGAATTTGCTTTTGCTTTTCTGACAGTAGTTGGGTTACATAGAAGACAAGAGTGTTTCACCATCTTTAGGCAGCTAACCCACTCCCTCTAAGCTCAAGAGGTTGGTGGCTTTGGAGTGGCAGGGCTGGAGTCCAGGCCTGGCTCATGAGGCGCCTGCATGATGGATCTGGTAAATGAATCTGTCTGTAGCACAAAAGTTTATTATATGAGGCCCTAGTTTATTTAATTTGTGAAATCCTCCTGAATCACAAACCCAGACAGTGTGGCAAAATTCATAGCAGTACATTAATTTCTGGCATTATTTTTTTTTTTTATTAGATTTATTGTGACTGCTATTTTCTGCATGACTGTAGCCATATATGAAGATATATGAAGTTATTTTCACTCATGAATATGTTTCCTAGTATGTTGGCTCATTGCAAGCAAAACAAGTGTAAAATAAAGTTATTCATCGATATAGAAGACCCATTTAGCAAAGACCTATCTGAAAAGAGGATCATTATGTGATATTTTTTGTCAGTTAGCATACATGAGCTTGGATGGATTTCCAATAACATGGAGTTCAGAAGGAGGCATTTTGTGACAGGAATGGGTAGAAGGATAATAGGATTTATCTTCTTGTTACTGTTTCTCATTTTCTCCCCTTGATTCATCATTCCAAATGTTCCCTTATGTGCAATTTTCTAGCCATGTTAACCAGAAACATAAGTTTCAGTATTTAATGCTGTGGATACTAAAAGACAATTAATTTGAATATTCAGAAAACTTCCTGCTGTTACAAGTCTAGACTCATCTTTATCTACTCTTTGCAGTCTCATTTTTCCTTTGATTGTTTAATGATGCCATTTGAAGCCTCTGGTTTCACCATTATATATCTACTTGCTTTGACTCTTGAGTGACCTACAGGGTTTTTTTTCCCCCCCTAGAGGTATACTCTAAGTTAGGTTTAACAAATACACCTTTTGCATACAAACATAATTTGATAAGTAACTATCAAAACCTTAAGTTCTTAATGAGTTCTGTGCTCAGAAATGAGCCTCTGAAATACTAAGAAAATGACAACTAAGTATAATAAAAATGATAATGTAAGTTAAAAAAGAAACAATCTATTTCCTCTCTCAATACTCAAACTACTTCATGAAGTGGGGAAAAAAGTTGATTCAAATCCAAGTTGAATTGAATGTTCTCACTCAGTTCAGGGCAGTGAAATCAGTTCCAATAAAATTTCCTGCTTTTTTGTTTGCTTGTTTGTTTTTAATGTCATGAAGTCAGAGACTATTTCCTTTTTTATCCATATAAAACAGAAGATACTGTAAGTCCAGAAGAGTCAAATTTGTAAGAAGTTTGCCTATGGTTTATTGCTTACATTACAAAGGTCTTTAAAAGTTTTGCTGATTTAGTGAAAAAAGCTCCGTACATTATTGTAGAGACATTTGGTCATCCAAGAATGTTGAGGTGGTGGAAACTAATTATTTCCGTGTAATTAAACGCATTCCAGCTGTTGTTCCTTAGTGCCCATTCTATCTATTTACGTTGTATTAGTACAAATGGAGCATGTGTTAGCTATCCATCCAAAATCTATTTACTATGTAATATGTGCTTTTAATAAAAATCTATTAGAAATTTCAAAGTGAAAATAATTTATCTAACATTGGATTATAGATAGGATGTGCAAAAGATCTCATTTTACCTTTTGGATAGAATGTCTAGCTAGTGTTTATCAGTGCAATGTTTTTGAAAATTAAGGCATTCATTTAATATCCTGTTGTTCTTTAGTGGTGGAAAGGGTAAACACTCCTAAGAGCTGTTAATGCTTTACATTTCTACATAACCTAATATGATGCCATGCACCTATTCCAGTGCACATATTCGCTAGGTATAGTATGCTGTTCTGACATTCTTTCTCACAACTATTATCTTTCTGTGTGGTCTTTCTTCACTGGAAGCAATGGGAATTTGGCTGTTGACCCCAGGCAAAGTAACAGTCATGTCCTTGCTCAGCAAGCAGTCCTATTGATTTCATTCAAATCCCTTGCAGTTCATGGTACCACTTAACATGTATCAGCATGATAGGATAAAGCTGTAAATAAGGGAGTACAATGAAGCATAGAAAACAAGCTCTGTCCTCAGACTAGGTAGACATCAAGTCCATTTCTGTTATGGATACAGAACTTTTCACCATGAAATACATTTTCAATAGTATAGTATATTAATAGTTTTAATCAATGAATTTTGGACCATCGGTGGAAAAACTACAACCTGTTCTTAGGGCAAACTTAAGTCATACATGTCACAAGGTTACCCTCTTTTGTGGTTATTCTTTATATGAGTCCTTGTATCTTTCACTTATTCTGTATTTTTATTTTCTTTATGAAATGTCGCCTTCTTCATTACCTAGTCTCTCACCTGCTTCTTGATACTATTTTCTTTCCTATCTTCAGTTCCTTGCATCTTTTGTTTTGCTTTCCAGTTCTTCAATGACATTTTCTGTGTTCCCGATCTTTTTGTTGTTATTTTTCTTACTCCTGTGTTCTCTACCCCGTGCCCTTGTTTGTTGAATATTTCTCCTACACCTCCTTAAACACCATTTTGTTTTCTGTTTCTGTACTCTGAGAAGACAGTCTTCTCCTTTTTAATGATTGCTTTTTTCCATCTCAGTTTCTGTGGTTTTAAATTTGCTGCTCTTTCTTGGGTTGATCAAAGTTTTATCTACTCCACTTTTCTGTTTTCTCTCCAGTTCCATCTGTCCACTTCCCCACTGTCCATTTAATCTATTCTAGCTGTTGTCCATGGTCTACCTCTTTCTAATTTATTTTGCCCTTTCACTACTACTTTATTTCACTTGACCCTCTGTTGTCTTTGTCTGTTTCACAAAGGACAATGGAAGGTGAACTTGTCATTAAAATGACACAATAGCAGATGAGAGTTGATGAATTCTGTCCCACCTTCCTTCCATTCTGCAGTATCTCTGCTCAGAGCTTGAGGAGTAGGACAGAAAGTTGGGAAGACATGAAATTATATTTTGAAGTGTGATTATTAATGTGCTTCAGACCACATAATTATTATAGTCTTGATTGCTCTTGTAATAGGGAAGCAGAACTCTCTAACAGAGAGTTTGGGGCTGATAAGTTTTCCTGAAAATCTAAACAAGACTAAAATTCCAGTTTAGCTACTATGAGAATAATTTCCGAATGTGCACACACGTGGTATGACCCTAGTTCCAAAGAATTCACAATTAAAAAAAAAAAGAAATCACCCCAAAACCTTAACTAAAAGACTGGAGAATAAAACTGACATATGAGTTAAATAATTTTTTTTGCATTATGATTTTATCGAGGCTTTAGCTAGGGAGCTTATTCTTTCACAATTTTTCAGTCTGAAATTTTGTTAAAATAAAATTTATAATTTCCAAGAAGCCCATGTAAATTTTACATTGATAACTGAGATTTGGATAATTACTTATATTGGATGAAAATAGTAGCTATTTCAGGATTCTCCCTCATGGGTAGAGAAGCTCCTGGTACAGTTTCTACACAATTGATCATGCTGTAGCAGTTTGAATTCACAAAGAATAGTGTTGTGAGAACAACTGTGAAACAGTCAACAACATTTTCCACTGCAAAGCAAGGCCACTAACTAATTCTTTATTCACTTGAACAATTGAACTCATGGCAGTTGTCAGTGGTGACCACCGGGTGTCCTAGGTCAGGAAAAAAAAAGTGGTCTGAAAGCCAGGTCCCTGCTCTCTTACATTCCAGAAGTAGTTTTGTCACTCCAGATGAAAATACAAGGCTTCTCTCTTATCCCTGAGGCCACATTTCTATATTGCTCATGCACCATGGAGCCCTCTCAAAAATGTCAGTCAGGGAACTGATATATCTGTTACGGCTGTAATCCTCACATGCCGCCGCTGCTGCAAGTCACCATTTGTGATAATATGCCAATTATTTTTCAGGAGCCATGGCAACAAAGTAAAAGAGCAAGCCCACTCCTCTCTTAACAGCAAATCCCCAAAGGTGTGATCCTTGAGCTTCCTTGGGGCTAACTTGGGAGATCCAAGAAGAATGCAAATAGGTTGAAGCAAACTACGCTCTAAAAAGCAACAGGGAAAATATTATTTTCTATGACTTGCACATTTAGCAACGTCCAAAGTTTTAGTTTTGCCTAGAGTTCTCTGCTGAATTTAGACATAAATTGGGTGCTCTGGCCATGAGAATGTTACTGTGTTTACCTTTCACTGCAAGCCATGACATACTCCATGATGTGTTACTTTGCGGCATGTTTAATTTCCACAACTGAAACAATCAAATTCCTTATAAACTTATTTTAATGTCCAAGCAAAAGGTCTGCTTAGGACTTTATGTATGAATCAAGAATTCATTGCTGTATGAGCTAAAGCTGTTTTAATTAGTTGACTAAAGCTGGTTTATTGTGTTTTGTTTTGTTTTGTTTGTTTTTTTTTATCTCTGGATTCTCTCTAATACCAACAGGTGTAGCCAAATCAAAAAAAAAATAAATTCAGAAATACAGATTTGCTAGTGGCAGGAGCCAGTAGTTTGCTTCTTGTGATTGTCGGCCGCTGACCACAGAATTTCCCCATGCTGGATCTGGCTTAAGTTTGGTAGTTGTTTTTGACTAAATCTCATACATCTTCTTGGAAGGCACGTGGGAGTGAAAAGGTAAATCCAGTGCCAAATTATGCAGTAGATCAAAGGTATGATTTTCACCTCTTCAGACTTAATGGAGGCTTTGATTCTGAAATGCAAAATGCACCAAATATATATGTTTATTAATTGTTGGAGAGAATTACATGGATGTAATATAGACAGGATGGCACAAAGAACTTACAAAGATGTTTGGAGCAGTTCACTTACCAACAAGTTGTTTTACAGGAGCGAGGTTAACTTTGTGGGGTGCAAATCTTTTGGGTAGTATAATACAATGTTTCTGGACAGAACTCTGCAAACTTATTTTTCAGTTCAGCAGTGGAATTGAGGGAAAATAAAAATTAGTACCAGTCTGAGAGTAATTCTTTTGTTTTGCATACCAGTAGGATATACACCAGTCTCCATTAATGTGAGTCAGTGCAGTACATGTCCTCACGTGGATCCATTTCCTTCTTCTTTCTCCCTATAAGGATAATTAGTTTCAGTTTGCTTCTTTTTGGATATCCAAAATAACAATAATAATAACAGTCTATACTCTATGAAATATTACCAAATATTGCTTTGCAATAAAAAAGAAATTGCAAACAATTAAGAGTTTAATCTTCTTAGAAAAAGACTCTGTATCTCAGGGTCTTTGAAGTATTTTCATTGTTTCTGACAAGTTTTCCTCTGACCTTCAGAAAATTTGACTTTCTGCTTCTCAGTGACAGTTTTTGTTCTTTAGGTGATGGTTTATGACCAGCTATATAGGTAGTCTGCTGCATATTTCCCATCTCTTGGTTACTGTGGTCTTGCTCCCACATCAAGGAAGCATTCTCCCAGGCTGGGGTTGTGTTGCCTGACCCATGGATGTAAACATGCAAAAGTTCTTCCAACTTCTAAGTGCAGCAATACTGGTGAAACCAGCACAGAATCAATAAACAGAAACAAAACCAGTGAAGGTAAAAAGATACAAGACTGCAAATACCCAACGCTTGTTTTAGTTTATTTATGTCCTAATACATGTGATGGACAAATGTGGCTTGTGGTTTGGTTTTTCTGGTTGGGTTTTTTCTTTTTTCCCCTCCATGTCTATTGCACGTAGTGACTGGGAACTATAATGAAGGAAAAATATTATAGGTAAGATTATCTTGCTGGATTTTGTCACCCATTTGGAATGTAAGAGGAGTCTGTTGGTTCAGTGAGTGAGTGACTGTGCATTCAGACGTCCTCTAGCAGTACTTGTGTATTCCACACTTTTGACAAAAGGGAGATACCTACTTTCAGATATGTCTCTTTGCAATTTTAAAATAGTGCCGAATCTCTTTTGTTTCCAACTTTTGCCCCAGACCCTTTTCAGTAGATCCATATTTAACTTGGGAATGCAAATAGCCATGAAGAGTTTTGCAGATAGACAAGATAGTGCCAGTAAAAGGATCAGATTTAGGGTATTGCAGCTAGAGTACTCAGCCCTGGGTAAAAGCATCCATGTCTTTCAAATCATTCATGTAACAGTTCAATTTAGTTTGCATGATTAAGAGTCCCTAAGCAGGCTGAAAATTGCAGCCCGCAAGATGTAGCTGTTGAGTAAATGCCACTTCTATTTCTTAGCACATCATTATTTCAGTGTTTGAAGCTCTTTTTCAAAAAGAGCCAAAGTGGTTTTCAAAGGCTATTTTCTCAGTTTGCATGTTTGATCAAGCCTTGAATTTCAGGAATTACAATTTACTCAAGAAAAAGCCTAAGTGAGCATTTAATTTTTCATTCATAGCAGATAGGTATTATCCTGTCTTAAGTAAATGTTCCTAAACATTTTAGACTTTGACCTGCTCATAATTTCACACAAACCTGTAGTAAAAGAATAGAACAATAATTATTGGGGAAACTTCTGTTGGTTTATGCTCTCTGTGTTTCCTGGATATTGGTGTTTTCTCTAGGCTGGTTCTGTCTCACCTTTGTTTCCAGAGTTTCTATTTGTAAATAGACTTTTGAAGTCACAGTTTTGGGTCCTTCTTATATGCACTGGACTAGCAAGGGTAGGGGAAATTAGAATAGGGATTGTTCCAGCACTCTAGAGTTTCTGAAAGACCTTAAACAAATAAGGTGCAGCAGACATGAGCTGAAAGGTGCTTCACAAAGGTGAGTCACAATTTCTTGATTTTGAACCTTTCTGAATCTGTAATAGGTGTTCCTTCAGAAAAAGGTTTTTGCAATGCATCTGCCCTCCCAGGTATCCCTTTGCATTGCAACATTTATTACCTTGCTATCCTCAGAACGTATGGCATAAGGACTCACTTACATACAAGTAAGTTGTCCCTCATCTCTTTCTCATGAGTTTTATGCCATCCTTTTTTGCCAGGAGAAATGAAGTCTATCAGATCTAAGCTCCATCTCAGTATTAGAAAAGTACGATATTAGATGTAGATATTTGCAAAGGTCCAGTAACATACTGATACATGTTCAGTGAGGATCAGAACACCTGCCTGAGTTCTGTAAACCAAGAATAGTTCACTGTGCCTCATCTTAAAACAATAATCTATGTAAAATTTGAATATTGTATTTGTGAAAGCTGTGAATAATGTTTAATCTTCACATTCTTTCAGATTTTTTCTTTTTTCTTTTTTTTTTTTCCCCCCACACCTTTAGTTTGAGCCTCATTCAGTTCCAGTAAGAAAATATTCAATGAATCCTCCAGTGAATTCTTAGTGTATGAGTGTTTGTGACAAATCTGTAAGATTTTTGTTTTGTTTGACCTCAGGGTTCTGTCACTTAGAATCCATGAAATTTATGAAGTCTGATAACTTTGCCATAAAACTGGCAACATCTGATGGTTTACAAGAAGTCCTGGTTACAAGTTGCTGGAAGAACTTTCCTGTTTGAAGGTCTTAATTTTCCTGTGTTGTTCATTTTCTTTTCTAAGTCCATATTTTCAGAGGCAAGACTTCCATTTTGAAATCCAGAAAATCAAAATTGAAACAAAATATTAGGCACATGGTTCTGAAGTCAGTGTCATGATTTGAATTCAAATCTGTGTATCTGAAAATGTGAAATCTGAACATTTTGAAATGCCTTCTATTTTGTTTTTTGTTTGCTTGTTTGTTTGCTTAAACACAAAGAAAGGAGAAAATTCTGGCTGGACGGCTTCTTTAATTCAACATAAATTTTCTTGTAAGTTCATTGCTACATGCACTGCACTGGTTTAATTCCTCTTTTTTTCACCATGAAGAAAAGCCCTTCATTGCAGAAGGTGCTGGTGGTAGGTGATAACTTAATAGTTTAACTTTCAGAAAGAAAGGCAGCATTCAGTAAGCAAAGCATGGACTACAGCAGCTTACAACAGACTTGGCAGGGTGAAGTTTATAGTGCCTTTTGTGCTTCACCCAAACGCTTGTTCTAAGGATTTAGAAAGCAGTGTGTTGTCAAACCGGCACTGGATTTCACAGTGTCTGCATTAAGATCTGTTATGGTTTTTGAGGATTGCGGGTCCCATTTCCTGTTCAAAACAACTTTGACACATGTGCATTAAACAGAGCAAGGACTTGAACTTTGGTTTCCTATGTTACTGCTGAGTGATGTAACTGCTAGATAACAGAGTAAATCTTTCTTCACTTAGACCAATGAATATTTAGATTATTGATACAATAATTCATTCATTCTCCTCAATGAAAATTAATTGTGAGAAATAAAACTCCTACCAAAATAATCCTGAGGGTGTTTCTCTAATTAAAAAAAATATTAGTTTTATGATATATGATATCGGTGTCTAGTCTGTGTTCAAAAAGAGACATAGCCCTCATTCTGGATAAGTGGTCTGATTGCAAGAGTGGTTACCTGCCATGAAAGAAGGGGTATTTTTCCCACAACCTGCAGTCTGTAGACAAGAAATATTCTTGTATAAAGTGATTATATTGTACCTGATATGTATAGAATCATATAATTACCAAATTGTTTAGTTTGGAAAAGAACTTTAGAATCATCAAATCCAACCATTAACCTAACACTACCAAGTTCAGCACGAAATCATGTCCCTAAGTGCCACGTATACACATCTTTTAAATAGCACCAGGGATGTTGATTCCATCACTTCCTGAGGCAGCCTATCGCAATGCTCCAAAAAACTTTCAACAAAGAAAGTTTTCCTAATATTCAGTTTAAACCTTGTCTAATGCAACTTGAGACCATTTCCTCCTAACGCTTGCTGCTTGGTAGAAGAGACTGACCCTTACCTCATGACCACCTCTTTTCAGGTGGCTGTAGAGAGCAGTAGGGTACCTTCTGAGTCTCCTTTTCTCCAGCTCCCTCACCCACTATTCATAAAACCTGTGCTCCAGACCCTTCACCAGCTCCATTGCCCTTCTTTGGACACTTCTTTGGCACATATGTGTAGACACCTACATGCATACAATACAGGCATATTTGCAGAAAGTTTTGTATTATTTTAAAGGAAAAGCTTTCTGTCATGGCATCTCTTACCAGCTGAAATTGCAAGGCAGGTGTAGTGGCTGATTCTACTCTCTGTATTTTACCAGAGCTCATATTTGATAATATTTCACATCACTTTTCATGTAGGTTTTCTTCATAAATAGGTGAGATTTCTCTAGAGAACAGTATGATCTTAGATTTGCCATACAAGAGAACTGTTCTTTAGGTTTTCACATTGGGAGTTTTGTAATGTGTTGTAGTGAATATTTGTAATGTGTCCAAATTTAAAATCATTAGTATAATTAAAAAATGCACTAAATGTTGTGATAATTAAATATTGCTCTTATAGAAAGTATTATTGTTAGACATCTAGACAATTCAGTAGTCCAGTGTCTTGGGTGTAGGGAATCATCATGCAGTAGTGAGGCATTTCTGGAGTGAAAAACTGGACAATTTAGAGGTCCTATCAGGAATGGAGAAACTCTCTTCAAAGGCATTGGAACAACTCCTCCAATTACAGTAAATACCATAGTATTTTCACACAGTAATTGCAGGAGATATCAGTTTTTAGGATAGCATATGGAAATCCACAAAACAGCAAAATGCATGATGTTGAATTATTCCAAGAAGTAGGAAACACTCACTGTGTTTTCAGGGAGGTAAAAAGAAAAAAAACCTGTACAGATATTTAGATGGCAGTTAGCTCAATGCCTCTAGTTGGAATTTAAACTATTAGTTCAGAATAATAGAGGAAGGAAAAAGAATAAGTCTGTGGTTTGGGGTTTTTTGCTTGTTTGTTGGGTTTATAAAGGAAATTATGATAGGGGGAAAGGTAAAAATGGCTTCCCTGTGATAGGTATCTTTTGTATTTTGTTCATGCAATCTATGCTCTGCAAAAGCCATGACAGGGTCAGGGAACAGATGCCAAATATAGCATATAGGTCCTAGAGTTTCCTTAACCTTCATTCAGAGTTAGATATAAGGTGAGGGAGGCTGGAAATGAAGCAGCAAAGTAGCAAAAATGTCACCATATATCATATAGATTTTTAAAGTTGGTGTGGTGTCCAGTGTGATTATGATCATTTAATTGCATATGCAGTATAGTATTTCCCATAATGACTGGATGGGATATAAAATTTTCATTGTTCTTTACATTGTTCATTGTGTTTTAATCTTAGAATTTATTGTTATTGATAACATCAAGTGATACCATGGTATTATAAGAGTTAATGTCTATAAATTCTCTTTGCAACCCTCCAGCTGGCTTTGACTGTCAATTCATTGGATGTTAAACATTATAAAACAGTGCAGGATTGTTCCCACCTTGAAATCCAACAGTCTATGCATACAATAAAATAGGTAATTTTATTCTTCTTTGTTTCTTGTTAAGGATAACAGCAATTCTCTTTTACACCCAACAGCCTGTTTTTGTAATGGTTTCTTATTTCGTCTGATGGCAGTTATCAAAATGAGAAAAAGCAGTGGGTGGGATCCAGTTCATCTGATATTGGTCCAGATTTTCTGTCATGGTCTATTGCTGGATAATTTATTTTTGATTTTGCAGTTCAAAGATTATGGGAGATGGATCCCTAGCTCCTGCATATTCAAGGCTCTTATTCTACCAAAAACAAGTCCAGATGCAGCTTAGTCCTACCAATGAACAAAGACCTATGGACCCCAGATTTCAGAAACCTTGCTGTGGAGAATAGGCCAGCAATCCTTCATCTTCCCCAGTAAGACTGAAAGGTGGGGGATTTTTAATACTTAAAGCCAAAGTTTATCTTTTGATTCATTCTTCAGGTAAAGATCTATACCACCAAGAACTCACATTTCAGTTAGAAACTCAAAACTTATGCAGCTGTAGTAATGATCTTCTTACGCACAAAGTTAATGAGACATAAAGTTCCCTACCTTCTTAACAAACACCAAAAATACCTGCCAGCAAATAAATATTTACTTTTTTTTTTTTTTAGCAAACATTTATTCCAGTTACTGAAATTAATTTCTTGGTTAACTAGGATGCATCTCATTTCACACACTTCCACTGTGTACCAAACATTACTAAAACTTTGCAATGTGGATTGCAGAAAGTCTTGGCCTGGACTTGGAAGGAGGAAGCTAAGGATACACTTTAGCTGGAGGCAGCCTGCTGAAGGGTAGCTAATGACGACATCTTTCCCTCTGTTCAGCAAGGACTTCCTTAACTAACTTTATTGTGACCTGGAGGGGAAAAAAAAAAAAAAAGTCCTAAAAACCCACCAGGTTTCAGCTGAATAAAAGCCTTCCAGCAGGATACCTTTTTTTTTTTTTTTTTTTTTTTCAGTGGCCTTTCAGGCTGGGACATCTCTGCATAAACTATACAGAAAGAATTAAAGGATTTTTTTGTATAGGTAGAGGTGCAGGTTTTGCCAGTCTCTATGTGTACACAATAAGATGTAGAGAAGAGGATAAGTTTTGCTCTAGGTATTATTACTTCCCCTGTTGGTAGCAGGCTATGAAAAGACAGTAGAACTTTAAATATGGTAAATCATCTTCAGAAGGTGGGGAATTTTGGAAAGAGTATTTTGCAGTAAGTCCCAAAATACTGCAGAAAGAATCTAGTGTGTTTTATCTCATATCCTGCACAAGGATTCTCCAAATACATAGGTGACAAAATGAAGATTGGGGAAAATATGGGCTCATTGCTCAACAAGATGGAACACCTTGAGTTCATGGGACATGGAAAAAGCTGATATGCCTCAGCAATGTGCCCAAACACCAAAAAAGGCAAATGACATCCTGGGCTGCATTAGGAGGAGTGTGCCCTCAGATCGAGGGAGGTGATCCATCCCCTTCTTCCAGCACTGGTGAGACCACAGCTGGAGTGCTTTGTCTAGATCTGGTCTCCCCAGCACAAGAAAGACGTGGATATACTAGAGAGAGTCAAGTGAAGGGCTGCCAAGTTGATGAAGCAACTCGAGCATCTCTCCTATGAAGAAAAGATGAAAGAGTCGGGACTGTTCAGACCGGAGAAGTGAAGGCTCTCCTTCACTCCCTAAAGGGATTTCATGAATGTATATAAATACCAGAAGAGGGTGCAAAAAGGATGGAGCCAGCCTCTTTCCAGTGATACCCAGTGACATGCCAAGGGACAATGGGCACAAACAGAAACACAGGAGATTTTTATGGAACATCAGGAAATACTTTTTTAATGTGAGGGGGCTCAGCACCGGCACAGTATGCCTGTAGAGACTGTGGAGTCTCCATCCTTGGAGATATTCAAAAGCCATCATTAAAGCCATTCAAAAGCCTTTAATTATTTCTGTATAGTTTATGCAGAGGTGTCCCAGCCTGAAAGGCCACTGAAAAAAAATGAGGAGGATGCCATGAACTCAGTTTTGTTACTTCCTTTTCTTCTCTCCATATTTAAAGCAAATTGTATTCAGCCAATTGATAAAATAACTTGAGAAGGTGGAGCTGTAACAACAATAGATATGATCACCTCTTCAGAACAAAGAACTGAGTATGGTTTATCTGAACAAAATGATACTGAGCAACCTGCTCTAGATGATCCTGCTTGAGCAGTGGAGTTGGACTCTCTGACCTCCAGAGGTCCTTTCCAGACTCAAACTTTCTGTGATTCTTGGACCCCATTTATCAGAGGGTCCTTAACTGAGGTGAGGGCCATTATTTCTTTCAAGCCAGAGTAAAAATTAGGGTGCATAGTTCTGGTGTCACTTCAGTATTATTGTGTTTCCAAAGTTATGCATTGGAGAATGAATTTGTGTTCATGGTTTTGGAGGGCAATAATTGTTTTCTCAAGTAATTCTTAGTCTCTAAACATTTTTATGAAAAACATGCTGACAATAATAATTTAATTTCTCAGATGCTTTCTAGTAGTCCGCAGAGTCTAGTTACACAGTAGACCATGAAATTAAGTTACCACTAGACACAAAAAGAACTGTCTGCACTGTTATTACACAATAAAGGGAGCTATCACATCACCTTATTGCCTATCTAAACCTGAGCTTAATCAAAGTATAGAGAATCTGTGTTTTCTTGTAACTGTGAGTGGTTCTAATTAATGCGGTACCTGCATATTACAGATGTCTGTAAATCAGATGTTAGGATTGGATAAAGCATCTATACTTCTAAAAATCACATATTTACACAACCTCAGATAAATCAATTCCCTATAAGGAGTGTTTAAAATGCTTTTAAAGCATTTTGAACATGTATTAATTTATGGTAGAGGAGGAAAAAAACCGCAATTATGCAAAGTGAATTATGCATAAATGCATTTTATCAACATGGTTCAAATATAACAGGTAATAAAAAAAATGTCTTTCCCTTCCACCTTTTCATTCTCTATAGCATTCTGCAAGTTTTCTACAGCTGAAAAACTAGCTGAAGAACTAGTTGAAGTAAATATGGCAAAATAAAAGACAAAGCAAAGAGTACCTCTACAGTACTATAATATGCAGTAGCAAACGTCGGAAGAGAAGAAAGAAAAGATTAAAAAAAACCCCAACCAAACAATAAAAAACAGGAAAAGTAAAGAAAACAGGAACATAAACCGTGTGTGTCTGTGGGTGAATAAAACCAAACAATATTCTAGAAGAAAGCTTTAGAACTGGGAGGTGTATCAGCTCGTGCTGAAAGGGCCTGAGAAAATTGAACTCCAGAAGGTAAAAAAACACCCAGGTAAATAAGGAGGGGTAACTAGCAAGGAGACGTTATAGCAAGTGATTATTCTTCAATTCTCTTTTCAGGCCTTCAATTGTCTGTCTCATCCAGACAGATGAGTGAGGTCTGTGCTACCAAAGTCCATGTTTATGAATTTTATTCTGAATGGTTGGCTGTTGAATGTAGAATCTGTTCATACACTACAAAGGCAGAAAGAGGATGCATTTCTACAGCAGTAAAAAACCTTGTCAAAGTTCTATATCTGAAGTCAAAGAAAATCTGTATATTTTGAAGTGCACCAAAAGAAAATGAATGTGTGCATTTTTGTCTGCCTTTACTTGCCTACCATTATGAAAAAAAAGCAGGTAGCACTTTTATCAGTAGTTTTAAAACATGTGTTCAAACGGAACAAAATGTAAAATGCTGAAATTAGTCATCAGGGTAGGGGAGGGCAGCAGTTACCTCTGGGGAGTGGCTTTGTGTAACTGCATCAACATGTTCTTCAAGGGAGTCTTGGTCTGTGCACTGACCATATTCCCTTCATTTCCCCTTCTACACTGAAGTTAGGCAGACTGCTGACCAAGGCAATATTGACGTATTCGAATCTATATCCAAAATAATTCTATGGTCTTTTAAAGGCCTCTCTTAGTGTACTTCTTTGTAATTTCAATATTTTAGTGGTAAATAGAAGATAAACTATTAAAAATATTTTTTCAAATCAAACAGGAAAGATCTTTACCCAACTTCAGGTATCATAAGTATTGTCTGTGAGGATCACAGACATCCGACTGAGAAATGGAAGGGAGCTGGGAAGAACCACTTGCTTGCCAGACTGGCATAGGGAGGGAGCCTCTGCTCACGGGAGCCTGAGATCAAGCACTTCATTTCTATTGCATGGTTCTGAAATGTGCAACTGTGTGACAAGCAAGGGCCATCCTCATTTCTGCCTGATCCAGAGGTGTGTTCAGAACCAATTCCCATTTGGTGATTTTAATTAGATGCCACTCAGGCATTTATCATGTGTTGCATTTCACCGGACTTTAATTTTGGCAGAACTTTTGCTTACAGAGCTTAGAACAACTTTTTCTAAAGGACCATGCACTTTGCAATGAGATAGTTTAAAATTTCTTTCCTATGCCAGCACAAATAAAATTTCACCGCCTGGAACCAAGTTCATGTATTTGTTTCCAAATGAGAAAAACAAAGTAATAAACCAGTTAGTCACCGCTAATGAATTCTATGGTAATTAAAAGTGTAACGATTTTAAGTGTAAAAGCTTTGCTTCACTTGATGTCTTTGAATTGTATTGAACGTCTCTTTTCAAAAGAATAGTCTGATTCTTGGATCCAAATTTTTCTCCAACACAGACTTCTTAATATCCTGCTGTTTTGAAACCATACTTTATCAGAGTCTTTATTGACTTGTAGATCCATAGTAACTGAAAATCAATCTGAATGCAAATCTTAGCCCTCAACAATCTAAAACAATGAAAAAATTGAGATTTCTATCCCATTTTTCAATTCTTCCATACAGCTCAATAAAGAGCTATAAAAAATACTAAGTATCTAAGTTTATCAGTTATGTTAGTTAGCAAGAGAAGGAGATGAGGATGACATGGTTTAAAAGGCTCAAGTACAGTGCATGAGAAAATGGTGTTGAGAATCTATAACAAAAAAATTTATTTTTCTTAACATTTATGTTCTATGTTAGATGTGATATGGCTCTGTAGGCAACTGTATTGTGTGCTGTATAAATTTAGAAAAGGGGAAAATAAATTTTCTTGTGATGTCTTCCTAAACCCTCAAATATAACAAAAAAAAACATGAGATTGTAAATATTCCCATCTTATTCATCTTAGTGGAGGGTTAATTTTTAACCCCAGTTTTGTCAGTTTTAATATAAAAGGAACTACAGAGAGGAGAATAAGTAATAAAGAAGACTTAGATTAACAATAGGACAATTTCCTTTTTTTTTCCCTCCCTCTATTTATCACCTCCTTGCTCTGCAGTAGCTTAAGATTCTTTTGTGTTAGAATTTTCCCAGCTGAAAAACTTTGACACTATCTACAGTGGTCTTGGCCAGGAGTTCCCTCTGTGGTTTTCTCTTAAGAATGAGTGGAGTCAGAGGCTTTTTTTTCTGAGCTGCTTGAAAACTCTTTGGCATATTACCAGCTCCCACCCCACAGTGGAGCAAAGTTGACCTTAACATTTTATGAGGAACTAAGGGGGCTGAGCAATAAAGTATTATTCACACTCACACAAGCATGGCTTAAGATATTATGCATTTGATTATTCAGCATGGATGAGATACTTCCAAGCGAATTATGAATTTCATCACAAATCACCTGGTTTTCATCTATGGAAGATTAAGTCTGCTGCTTTGTTGACTGCAATTCAAGACAGGAGTTTGTATGGAAGACTAGGCAATGTACAGAAGCAACACAAATTAATCCACGTTTCTGCTTTGATTCAGCTAGCATTTTGGACACGACTATTTCAACAAAAGTGGCAAGGTTGTTTTTCACATATCATGAATTATACCATCCTGTTTTACGTTAGGACTGTTTAAATACAACAAACCTAACCATTTTTGATATATAAGTAAAACACCCTGTTGATAAGGTCAGTTGGAGCAACTAAAATTTAGTGGACAATTCCAAGAGACCTAACTGTCTGAAGACTATTCTTGCAAGGAAGTTTGCTTCTAGATAGCTTGACTGGCTAGCAAATGGAAGTTCAGATTTTTTTTTTTTAAATAAAACTTTAAAATTAGGTCAGATCTGGAATTGCTCCCAAATGAAAAGAGATAATTAAGAAATAATCCTGATAAAGATCTGGGATTACTAAACCCAATATGTGTACTGTCTCAAGTGTGTGACTGGTAACATATAAAGGCATTTAAAATGTAGATGCACTCTTCGAATCAGGGATAAATCAGAACTGAGCAACTAATAATCACACATTCTGCTATTCTTATATATTCTTATAGTTTTTGGGGGATTGTTTAACAGGTTTCTTTTTTTTGTTTTCTGATTTAATCTATTTGAGTCAACTACCTACATTGATCAGTACAGAATTAACCTGTATGTGAAGAAAAAGAAAAAGGAAACAGCTGGTGAAGACAAGTCTTTCTCTCCTCTGCTTCATTCCTTCTTCTCTTCTATAACAGATGTAAGATCTAAGAAGAGAGCCCAAGGAGAAGAAAAAGAATTACTGGAAAATGGTTGGGACTTAGAGGCTAACTCGTGGGCCAACAGAAAAAAAAAAAAAAAAAAAGAAAAATCAAAAGGAATTAGCATTTACAAAAGAGGGTTTAAAGCTCTGGAAGTTGAGGAATGAACAAGCAGAAGACTGAAAGATCAACGCTAAACCCATACTTTAGCTCAGCTTTCTGTCTGCAGACTGATAGTGGAAACAAAGAGAAAGCAGGAAGGTAAATTGGAATAAGAGGATGAAACCAAGCTCAGTCACAGCTGAGCTAGAAGCAGAAATCAAAGGCTAAGTCTGTTCTGCAGAGGAAAAGCAAGCATGAGGAGAACCATATGTTCAAGATGCCCAGTTGCTCTGTAACACCTGTATATCCTGTCCTGCTACTAGGCAATTAAATAGATTTTCTTCAGATAAGCCATACTCAGTTCTTTGTTCTGAAGAGGTGATCATATCTAATGTTACAGCTCCACCTTCTCAAGTTAATTTATCAATTGGCTGAATACAATTTGTTTTAAATATGGACAGAAGAAAAGGAAGTAACAAAACACTGACAGTTTATGGCATCCTCCTCATTTGGCAACTCCAGACAAATGAAACCTATCCATGCATATCGGGAGAAAACCATGAGCCCCCAGCAGTCCCAGTTGCAAGACCCTTTAGGGTATTTAACTGTTCCATTTTTTCTATATGACTGTTCTGATTTAAAAAAAAAAAAAAAGTGTTCTTTAGTCAGACAAACACTCTTTGTATGATTTAGCATTAAGGCCCTGATTAAAACAAAGAACAGACTGTGTTTTAATCAAGTTAGGCAGAAGGTGAATTCTGCTTGTGCCTTTCTACTTGCCCTGTGGCTGATGCATGTTGGAGTTTGGGCGGCACCCCGAGGCAGGGAGCATATGTGTTGCATAATGCTGTTTCATACATACCCCCATCATCCAGTGTCTAGCAGCAATTTGGGTATCATAAAGCATACAGGATATAAGATTTTCCCATAATTCTCCCTCGCCTGCTGTCAGGCATAAAACCAAGTGTGATACAACAGAGTTCTCCCTGTCATTGCTGAAAAGTACTGATGTGAAAACTAATTAACTGCCTTAGAGAACAGATCATGTTTGTTTGGGTTAGAAATTTTAGTTATTCTAGCCTGTACCCTTTGGATGTGATAAGACATTTTTGAAAAATCTGTTTTTCCATTGTCAATATCAGCTCTGTTAGATTCAAATGGCAATTTAAACAAAAAAATCCTGTTACCTTCTGTCATTCTGCAGTTCATCTCTTCCTGATTGTTTGTTTGTTTATGTCCATCTTATTCCAGTATCTCTTATCAAAATGTAAAAATTGCAGTTTCTTCACCTACATCCCAGGTAAGATCATCCTATTACATTTTAGCCATTCAAAATATATTACTGTTGGATTCAATGATTCTAAAGGTCTTTTCCAACCTAGATGATTGTAGGATTCTCACAGGAACCAAAGCTGTAATTCCCAATGATTAGACATGCTGGGTTTTTGAAGTTGTATGTATTATATAGCTTATTTAAATAGCTACTTATGGTCTCAAACTCTGCAGGTGTGTTTTGTTGTGTGTTTTTTGTTTTGTTTTGGTTTTTTTGTTGTTGTTTTTGTTGTTGTTGTTGTTGTTGTTGTTTTTGTTTTGTTTTTTTTTTTTTTTTGGGTTGGTTGGTTGGTTGGGATTTTGTCTGAGATGAGAGAACCTGTGCAAAAATGCTATGCCTTTATGTTTTGGGGGGTTTTTTTGTTTGTTTTTTCCCTCCTCCCCCCTCCTCTGGCAGTTTCCAGGAAAAGAACAACAGGCTATGCATGCGCCCTCACAAATCCAGCAGCTGATAAAGCAATGAGGTGGCAAGCTTCATCACCAAACTGATCTTAAAAGGCAGAGGGTTTTTTTCCTCTGAGGAATTGTCCTAAGTAAAAAATACATCTTTTTTTGATACCAATTTGATGACAAGTGCAGGCCAAATAGGCTTGATTCCATCAAAATTTTCATACTCTTCCATTATATTTTTCAGGCACCCTCACAAGCTGCAGTAGGGAAGGCACTAGTCACATCTGTGGTTGCCTGCTGCCTGTGTGTCTTCCTGACTCTCTACCCTGCTACTTTTCTACACAGAAAATCTACTGGCAATTAAGAGCTACATGGAGTTCATTAATGAATAACAGATCTAGATTTATGATCTTTCAGAGGAAAACTTCAATTTCCTCCCAGCTTCCTCCCTCACAGAGCATATTGACATTGGAGGCAAGAGAAAACAATGTTTTTATATGCATCCCTTATCATACCCGCATAAACCACGCAAAGGTGAATGTGCGGTAGTTTACACAGAAACAAAAAGCAGTTGCAGCAAAGTTTAGTTTCCTTTGCAGCTGAACAAGAAATAACTACATCAGGAGCAATGACTAAAACCTATTCTTTCATTTAATGATATACTATAAAAAACACAAATGCATTCTCAGAAAAAGTATCATTTTCAGATGAGTCTAACTCTGGAAACCTTGACCATGTATTAGGAATTATAATTTCTAACCTATTCTTGCTTCTGTTTCTGTTCCTGGCATGCCTGAGGATGACAGAGACTGAAGAGCTTGTGCAGTTGTGACAGCTTTGTGCCATAGACCCGCTGCTTGTCTGCTTGCTCACAGTCAACGCACAACAGTGCTGACTTACAAGGCGATGCTGTGATATCATATCTTCAAGCATAACAAGCAGTAGGATGAAAAACAGCACCTCTTTAAGATATGCCAGTATTCTTCCTCAAGGACGTTTACTTCTACCAGGTTTCTTGTAGGAGGCCAGAAGCAGAGCATACTAAAGTAGAGCTCTTAAATGTGATCAGATCTGTGTGGGTTGGCATTAATGACAACCAGAAAAGATCAATATCCCCATCGGATATTTTAGGACTGCCTGAGATTTTTAAACTTACACAAAATCCTTCTATGTAAATCGCTTACATGGACTAAGAGCAATAAAAACTATCAGAGCTTACATAGTGCATTTGTTTCAGTGTTTTGAAAATCAAGAGTGTACTTAAAAATATTTTTTTTAGTGTTAAAAGTACAGTAGCCTAGAATCTACAGCAGTTAGGAAAACATTTGAATACAGTTTTTTCTGTAGGTTATTTTCATTATTTGACTTTCACTCCCAGTAAAGCCATTTGAGCTATCATCACTGAGGTTCTAATTGCTAACATCCATTTAGTCAGAAGAGTTACTACTGAGATCCCTTAGGAGATGAAACAACAGTAGTCCTGTCTCAGAACAGCAACACATCTTTACAAGTAGCTCTTCAAAGTCTCTGTTTTTTGAGATAATTATCCTAATACAGAGTTGAAGGACTGAGACTCAAGACTAACTTAATGTGACACCATTTTGGCAATTGTGGTTGCACAGTTGCAACTGTGCCTGGTCTAAGCAGCTGAGGGGGTCCCTTCTATTGCTTCCATAAGCTGAATGCTGCTGTGCTTGTCTCATGATCAAACTTTTAAAAACAGGACAAGCATTGGTCTGTGCTTCTGAAAAGCACATCACAGGGTCCTCAGCAGAGGTGAAGGGCAAGCAAAGAAAAGAAAAGATGGAGCAGCTTTGTGACAGCTCTAATAATCTGGTACAGCACCTGATAGAAATCACACCTCTGTGTAATGAGCTGGCATCTCTTTTGCCACTGCCAGGATGCCCCACTGCATCTGCCCCACTGCATCTGCCCCACTGCACTTCCAGCACTCTTCAGCTTTCAGCAAATGCCACAGCATCTACTTATGTTCCTTCCCACAGCAGCACTCCTTGGCCTATGACAGAGCTTGCAGAAGCTGAAGAGCATCACTGTTTTGCATGCAATCAGGGACTACTTGGTTCTACATCACTTCTAACAACTTTGAAAAAAATGCCTGTATTTCTTCCATACTGCTTTTGAAATCTAGAGTATTGAAGACATCTCCATGGAAGACAAAATACTGTACACCAACAAGATCTTAAGCATTTTAGATCCATCATTTAAAAAAAAAAAAAATAGACATACAAAAATAAGCTGCTGCTCATATGACAAAAGTCGTGTCAATATTTATATGGTTATATGTTTTAGTTACTTTGCTGCCAAACAGCATTTTACTTGATATTTCTTGGTTTACAGTGTGTGTGAGTCAGCTGTCATCAGAAACTCATGCAGATCTGCAAACAAAAGTAGACAATCTGCTAGCGAAACAGAACGGATATTTAGAGTGAAAATTATTTCTCTTTCACTTAAAGCCAAATTGGCTAAAGCCAGCCTCCAAAATGGAAGGCATGTCTGTCAACAATATCTCTCATCATCGTTTATTAATTCAGGCCTTGATTATTCTATCAGAGTCAAACTGGCAGTGCATCTATGGTTACACATACAGTATTCATAATAAATCATAATGACTTGTCATTTAGTTAAATAGCTATTTGCATAATAAATTATTTATATAATCTGAAATATTAACAATACTGACATAGGACTGCCAAATGTTTTCCTGCAGAACTGCTTTTCTTCTCTTAATATTCTCCAAGGAAAGGAATCTCCAGGTCCCCTTGATTTCAGTCTCCTCATAACTATGAGAACTCTCTTTTTGCTTCTTCATTGATGAAGACAATTTTCATGATCTTGAACTTACTCATCCAGCCTGATTTTCCTGTAACCCTCACATCTTTCACAGAGAAAAATTCTTTCTAAAGAATATGACAGAACATGATATAATCTTATCAAATCCATAGTTATTTTTCCTTAGGCAGTGGTTATTTTCAGTGTCATAGTTGCAGAATTTTCTCAACCTATCTTCACACCTCACATTTTTACTTGGACCTGAAGGCATCTCTTTGCAACTTTTAAATGCTTATACCCAGGCTTTCTCACATAAAGATGTGAGAGGGCTGAAATATATTCCCAAGTATTTTTCATTTCTTTCAGAGGAGACACCTCAATAAGCCTTCATTACCTACTTCTTCCATGTGTAAGCCCTCACCTTTATTCTCTGTTCTGGACTGTGCTTCCCAGACCTCATGAAAATGAATCTTTTCAATGAATGCAACTGACAGGGGCTGCCTAGGGGACACCAAAGTGCACTTGTTTGGAGTTCTGCATGGAGGTGCTGGAAGAAGAGACTGGCAATGGCAAACCTGGCAAGGAATAGTAAGATAGAGGGGATGAAAAGCTGTTCAGGCTCTGGGAAAAGGAAATGAGTCTCCTGACCAACAGACTTGCTTTGTGCCCTCTTATGAGTCCCACCCATTTCATACCTCTTTTCATCCTTTGGGAGAAATCATTCTTCTATCCCAGCTGAAACACTGTGAAAACCTCTGTTCTCTTCCAGCCTCATGAAGGGCCACTAGCACCCTGCAGCCTGTGATCTCTTTGCAAACCACATCTTCATCTGTTGAAATTACTCCTACTCTCCTGCATAGTATAGCAGGCAGAGGAGAGGATGATCCCACCTTTAAAGCAAAAAACTTCCATTCCCTCAGAACATGTCCTTCCCACATCAGAGAAGACCTCAGTGAGAGGAAACATCCCTGTGGCCTTTGAAAGGAGGGATGCAGAATGCTGCTTAGGGAGGGTAAATGTAGAAAAAGTGGGAGCTGGAGTGATACTCCAGTGAAAATCTTTGTGGAGTGCTGTTGGACTGAGTTTCCAAAGTGAACCCAGCTCACATACACTAAAACTTCTCTGAGAACTAAACCACACAGGATGAATAAAACCAGAGGATTTGCTTCATGCTGCTCTGAACCACACTGAAAACACAGGCATAGTATGTGCTGTTGAGGAAGATGCAGCAGCTCAAAAAGAGCAGCTCAGATGTGGGCTACCCCTACCTAGGGGTGCCCCTCACACTCTCTTCACTTCACTGGGAATTGTTGTCTTAAGACAACAGGTACCTAAAGGGCACAGAGTGCTGCATAGACTGCTTTCTTTCTTGTTTTCCTGTGCTATGTCATTATTCATTTGTGCTTCCCTCTATACTTCCCTGATGTAAAAATTGAAGACTGCAGCCCCATCCATCTCTGGCTCTGAGTCCAGAGATACAGCGGTGAAAAAATGTGGTACAGAAAAGAAGGCAGTTTTACCTGCAGATCAGGTGCCCAAGAATGTCCTCTGAGTCTGACATTAATTGAATAATGTTTTCAAAAGAGGTGTATGGTTTTTTTTATTTTTTAGTTTTACTGTACCAAGGTCATTTACACACTCTCCAGGCAGTGACTGAGAGGCAATGGAAAACACAGAATTAGGATGGAGGAACAATGGGCCTGTTCAGGGAATCACTTCTTTTTTTAGAAACAGCTCCTTTCTGGCTGGGAGGCAAAGGAAATGGGGCCTCTCTCTTGGTGTTTTTTTTTTTGTTTTGTTTTGTTTTTTTTTTTTTTTTAATTTTTATTTCAGGATGTGGGGAGACAGTAGAGATCAACTTGGACTATAACCCCTGAGAAGTCTGTTCTGGGGATAGGTAATGGTAGAAAAAGTCCTCTCTTCATTATGGGATTTAGAAGAAGATGATTTTATAAGGTCTGTCTTCACCTCTCAGTTGCTAATTTCTCACTCTGCTTAACAGTAAAAACATTTCCCATTGGAAATTCACTAATTTTTTTTTTTTTCTTTTCCCCTTTTCTCTTCCTGTTTGTCACACTGGACTTAAGTTTTACAGATCGGGAGAAAGATAGTTATTGTTGTTCTTTACGTATTCAAGAATCAGCCAAGCTACTTCTAGCAAGATCCCTAAGTCCATTCAGATACTGTGATATGTAGACTCTACTTTCAGAACTCTTGGGGATTGCAGAAGGGATTTTGCTTTGAGCCTAAAAAGCTGGAGAAGCCTTTTGTCAGACTGGTATCAGATATCAAATATGAATTTTAAGTAACAGTTCTCATAATAGCTTGCAAAAGCAGGTAGAAATTCTTTGTGACAGGAAATTCAGTTACTGTTGGTGCAGGATTGTATAGAGGTATGTGACTGAATGTGTGTGGAAAGGTTTTTGTTTGTTCTGTACATTGCATACAGCCACCTTATTCTCTTTGAAAAGCCTTTTTTTCATTAATGTAGAAAATCTGCCTGGAACATATGCATCTCTTGTTGAATTATAAAACATCTGAAGAAAAGTGGGTTTATATCTTTAAGATATGTTCTGCAAGCAGAAAGAAGGGCTTGTGTGTATTGAAGAAAATACAGCCAATGATCACTTTGCTATTAACCAATAAGCTGCTTTATCTGTCTGCTTGTGAATCTTTGTTTTCTGTAACACAACAGTTAAATGGGGCCAGGTATGAATATATTCTTTGCAGTGAAGAAGTACCATTATTATATATGTGTCCTCAGTTTGGCCTTCACATGTCTGTGATAGAGAGCTAATATTCACAGGATCTATATAGTCTTTGGAAAAATGAATTACAAGTCTAAACCATAATTATATTGCATTTGCTGGAGCAGTCAGAGACTTGTTTCAGAAGAATTTCTCCAAACTGCAAAATACTCCATTATAAACATAAGTGTTTCCCTTTGGATACAGAAAATTCATTGAGAAACGATGAGTCAGAAGTTTCTCTCAACTTTTCGGAACAGAATTGGTGAAGTGATGAGCATTTCTAACTGTTTGATTTCCTGGCATCTCACTGTGCAGCATCTATAAAGGCAGTGGTGGGAGGTAGGATGGGAGTTATCCAGGCAATGAAGTGAACTTGCTACCAAAGGACAGACTTAATTAACTGGGGAGATGTACTAATTTTTGTAAGAAAAATGTATTATAATCAGCATACTACTGTTGAAGATTTTGCCTCTTCAAATGATCATTTTCTAGAAGAAGACTATTTCCTTGAAAAATTTATTATTAGCTAATTAGGAAAAAAACATTTTCACTTTTTCCCTATGAAAGCTTAATGGCTTTGTAATTATAAAACTACTTCCAAGTATACCTTAAGTATGAATTTTTAAGAAGCTTGAGGTAGACAAAGAAATATGCAAACCTCAAACCAGTTTTTACTGTCTTTTCCTTTGTGATGTTTAAATTTAGCTTAAAGACAGCTTAATTATTTCTCTCTAGATCTGGAGGTAATATTGGATTAAAATTCCTTGTCAAACTAATTTTGTGGAATGGAAATTGTAGAAGTGTAAAATAAAAGAGGCTGATTTCAGTTGTAGAGAGGCTATCCATTATTGTCCAAATAGATGAATTATTATTTGAACTGTTTCCTGCATTCAGCCAAAGCTCAAACACAAGGGAAAGTGGACGGAGGCGCAAACACTGAAAGTGTAGAAGAAAGTGTTAACGCATTCTGAAAACAAATAGTGGTGCTGCAAAGCCTTCATGACTAATGGCTGTGCCATGTGCAATTTATTAAGAGGAAAGATTGTTTCTGTTAGATAAGGTGTTATGGAAGTGCAGACATATGTCTCTGTTAATGGGCTTTTTGTACAGGTCTGATAGGGAAATCAATGTGCCATGCTCAGAACGAAGCCCCCACTACAGGGAGACACTGCTGGACTAAAGAGCTTGCCGTGTAAGGATCAGGCACAGGAGAAGCTTCTGGGATTCAGGGAGCAGGAAGGCATGCTCGGGGAGGCATGTGTGGCATGGGACATTCTGAAGTGGATTAGAGTTCTGGGCTAGAGCACGCATGTTGAAGCTTGCCCTGGGCAAGGAGGTCACTGGAGGGCTGCAAGTGACAAAGAAGGGTGAAGCAGTTTTGTGGAGGTATCCTTAGGCTGTAGGATCTCAGGGATGTGTCTGTAGAAGTTATAGGAGGACTGGACTAGCCCTCCAAGAGCCTGCCCACTCCCCCGAGCCTGGCAGTGTTTGGAGGTGACACAATTCCAAAACCAGTCAGAGTGTCATGCTATGACTGTGGGAAGAGAAAAAGCTGGGATGAAGGAAGCAGGAGGGGGCTGCAAAGAGATTGCTGCCCTTGCTGCTCTTGCTACTGTGGAGACTGACTGCATGGCAGGACCTGATCCTGCCCCTCCATCCATGCTTGTTCCTTCGGTGGTGAGAAGAAAAACCCTTCAGGCTAGCCCTTTCCTTCTTCCTGTCCTCAGGCACAGAAAAAGCTGACAGCTTGCCACCCCAGCTGCTGGTGGGTGTGTGTTTAGCAGGGCATGGGACAGGCTGGCCAGGATAGGCCCCCAGCCTGAGGGATGGGCAACAAAGGGAGAACCCACTGTATCTACATTGGATAGATATTTCTCCATTAGGAATGGTTTAGGTGTAATTTACCCTTGCCTGTAGAAAGGTGGGGGACTGTAATAGGCTATGTCCACTCCTGTATTTTCTGTAATTTATATTTCTGGGGAACATCTATACTGACATACAGCTCAGGGAATACAGGCTCAGTTCATTTGTCAGAAGCACCTGGTGATGAGATAGTCCATCCTGCATCATTTCACTGAAAGGTTCATAGGTTTTTAAAATTTCTTTTCTCCTTCTTAGCTTCTCAAATGCATTGTGTTTTCTACCTAATATGACTGAGTCAAGACAAATGAACAGTGGCTTTGAATTTTTAAGAATGTGGCCTCTTGGCAGCAGTAGCTGGAGAGGATGAAGTCTCTAGAATATCTCTTGCCCAAATTATTTGCGTCTCAAGCAAATCCTCAGAGCAGTGCTCCCTGATTCACAGGTGTGGGCTGCTTTTGCCCTTTTATGCTGCATTGGAAGTGGGCAGAGACACTCCCTGTTCATTCTCAGTGGTGTTTGCAGACAGCTTGGAGTAATTTTTCTCAAGGAATGACCTGAACAGGGGGAATAAAAGCATCAGTTGCTATGGCAAACTCTGCTTCTCACAGGTAAATGTGCTTTTTCAAACTACTGAAGATTGTGAAAAATAAGTATTTCCATTGAATGTTCTCTTTCTTGATGTCACATAACCATATAAATTCTGGTCATGCTAGTAAACATTATATCTAATAATCAGACACAGTTTGTTTCATATCTGCTATTTCTTTTTGTAAATACTGAGTTCCTGCTTGCTGGAGAAGGATTTGGCACTGATTTAAGTACGCAACACTGGAGATATCTGGGTATTTATATTATGGCTCCTTTGGAAACCAACAATAAAACAAGTCATCTTTCCCACATAAAACCTTCTGAGAGCACAGTGGATAAAGAAAGATTAACCACTTTGCCACTGTTTTGCTACCATCATTTGCTTTGCTGTTGCTACGTATCTCTGTCTGAAATTGCACAATTCAAACGACCATTAGCTACCAGTAGTTATAGTGTTATTGTTTGTCTGATGCATAAAGGCAGCTCTTGAAAGGAATGAAGTTATGACACAAATCTAATTGACCCAGATTTGTTCTGTAAGCCTGATGATTACTCTTATTCAGTTAAAAGAAAGGTGTGGGCTCTGTGACTGTACTATTTCAGATAGCCAGGCTACAGAGACTGCAGAGTAGATATTCTTCCTGTCCTACACAAGGATGATGTTTAAAATACTTTAAATTAAAAAAAATTTAGAAATTTTTATGGCAATATTATGGAAGAATTATCTCAGGAGTGTACAGGAAGGACATGAACTAGTGTTTCTTTTGTTCTGAAGATTGCCGTGACTGCTTACTCTTTGGGTATTTTCGATACATCTTGTTCACTTATTTTCTCTTTAATTTAATTGGAATTACAGACTGAATCTTTTCCAGTAAAAGTTCTGAATTAAAAACTGTTTAACTGAAAAATTTCTAAGGGTTACTGGACAGGTTTGCCAGTATAACACAGGTCATTTGGATTTGATCTTCAATACAGTTCTAAATTTCGAATTAATTGCCAACCACAAAATCTCAGTATTATGTTCACTGAAAACATTAGAAGTATTATTCTGTTTTAAATTATGATAGTGGCTTCTTCATTTTCTGAAGAAAAAAAAATGTAACAAAGCACAAAATTAATCAATTAAAAAGATTAAAGGGCTGTGTTAGTTTTACACTAATCCCTATCACCTTTTTTTTTTTTTTTTTTTTTTTTTTTTTTTAGTTATTGGAGTGAAATTTGTAGCTATTTGTATGATCAACTAAAGAACCTATGCCATTCTTATGTCTTAAGCGACCTGTTGTTACTTGCATGGTGGAGACTTGTGTTATCCATAGCTGCTTCGTCTTGTAGAGTTCAAAGACCCCAAATAATGCGGGTAATTGTGACATGCAGGCAAATACAATCTGTGGCACCTGTCACAAGTTTTTCTTACAGCAGTTCCAGAGTACAGAGAAACAGTAGCTGATCTGCAGTGCACATACCCTGCAGTGAAAACAGATAACCAAGGGAATTTATGCTCAGAGAAGGAGAATGCTGAGACACCATGGGCCTGTCTGCACAGATGTCAGAAGGTGAACAGGAACTTACTTTGCTTCTGCATTATAAATGCTTGGCCTTAAGCCAGTTGCTCAGATGACTGAAGTCTGTGCTCTGCAGGTCCTCACCTCAGGTCTGCAGCATTTGGACCAGAGCTAGCTTATGCCTGGCCAGACTGAGAGTGGGGAGATGTGTCAGGACCTCCCGATCACTCTCCTAGCTATCAGCAGGGCTCAAAGAAAGAGACCCACAGTGTTTTTCACTATCTTCACTTTCTGAGGCTATCTTATTGCAGCATCTAATCCTAGATAAAGCATGGCCCTAACTTTTAGCATCAGGTGTAGTAACATGTAATTTAGTGTATAATTTAACATATCCTTACAAGAAATCATCTTCTTAAATCGTGGTCTTTATTCATGTAGTTACTTACTGTTCTCAAAGACATTTTGTGCTGTGAACTTTTTTTTTAAAAAAAAAAGTTTAAATTCCCTCTATTTTATTTATTCATAAACTGCAAACCATTTTTATATATGAAAAAGGTATCAGCTATTATCCTTCAAAGCCCCAGTTTTAGCTAAAGTCAATTATGCTGTGCGTTCAGTACCCAATATTTTGCATCTGTTCATGCTGATGGCAATTCTTCCCATCAGAGATTTTAATAAAAATGTGTTTTATAAAGCAGCCTCTTTCTCCCCATTTGTATCAATTAGCAGTTCTATGGCAGAAAGGAGTCTTATTGCCGAGCATGTCTGCACTGAACCCAGCCACCAATGCATCCCTCAAGGCAGAAAGGTGGCACATGGAGCTTTCTGTGAAAGAGTTTTAAACTGCACAGAGATACATGTGGTGTGACCTTAGCAAGATGGGTAGATGGCAAGGAGGATGCTTGCTGAAAGGTCTCTGCAGAAGTAGGCTTCCTCCAAATCCATTTCCACTGAATGTTACTCTCAAGCCTCAGGGAGAGCACAATGGATTGAAAGGCACATGTGGATGACAATATGGAGATGGGCTTGTACAGAGAATGGTCAAAGAAAGACCAAGATTTAATGTGCCACTGTCCAAAATCCAAAATCACTTTCCTGATTTAAGAGATAATTAACAGTAACTTATAGAGAAAGAGGGAAAAATATTTGTCTTGTGTGGTGTCAGAATCATTTTGCATTTCTAGAACTGACTACATGTATTTTCTTCTCTTCACTCACTAAAATTTGTTCCTTTTCAAAGCAGAAGTCTTTTGTCCTTACATATGTGTTTAAAGAGATACTTCCAAGTAGTTTAGACATTATATTTCAGCTTACTGGAGTGAGTACATCTATATTTAAAACAAAGACCTGTCATTGTCATCCCAAAATAAAATAAGTAATAGCAAAACCATTAACCAATGTTAAAGCCATGACACACAACACTGCAGCAGAGGTATTCCTTGAGACACTCCAGTTAACACTTAGGAGCTGTGCTACTGGTGAGATGTCATAGCTCTAACTTCAGCTGCAAGCAGAATAAAAGCTGTCACTTTCAGCTCAGTGTTTAGTTCTGCAGGTGAAGAGGACAGGATCATATTAAGAACTCATGCTACACCTTACAGGTGTTAGATAGCTCCTTAATGTAAGTCTCAGAATTTTTTAACCATATGATACACCTTGTGCCCTCGAATTTAATTTAATTATTGAGCTAAAAATTTGCGCTTGAAACAGGTCTGTATCTCACTTGCATTCAGGTCAGAGTGAAATGTGACTGGGATATAAACAGCATGTAGGTGTTGTCCCTGCTTTTTGCACGGGAGGAGGAGAAGGGTAGGGGGTTTTACCCAGTGCAAGCATGACCCCTGAGTGCAGCTGTGGCTGTGCACTTCATAGGCTGTCATGGCTAGTTAGGATGAAGCTATTCTTTTGAATGACTCCAGGAAGCTTTTGTTCTGTAAAGTAAGAGAAGGCTGGGGAGAATTTTTGTACTGGACATATGCTTGTCTGTCCTCAATATTAGCTTTTCCTGCAGGGTAACATCAACTAGCTCTCTCCAAGTACAGTCTAGAGTTAGCTCACTCCAAGCATGGATTCCAAATGAGAGTGTTCCCAAGTATGAATTAGGTTTGGCTTCCTAAAGTCCTGCACATATCTCCAGAAAAATTTGTACCCTCCCACTCCTTCATACCAGATCTCAGGGCATGCAACACAAAGCCCCAAGTTTCTGCTCCAGGACCAAGAGTTTGATGGGCTTCAACATCACTTCAGACATCTTATAAACAAAACTAATGTCTCTGTTTTAGGAATACAGAGTACCAGAAGAAATCCAGATGCGAGAGGAAATAGTCTGTTCTGCATGGAGCTAATCTTGGGCAGTGTGTGTCTCAACAAGCAGACAGCAACCTCAACTTCTCTTACTTACCAGAATAGGAGAACAGTTCTTACTCAAATCAATTTCATCTTTTACTATACAGGGATTTTTGAGATGAGAGACGAAAGCATATATCCTCTTTCTCTAACCAAAGAGCAAAGTCTGAGGCATCCAGCTGTGGTTACAACTGTGTAGTGTTTATGCTGAGGTCTCCCTGGACACTTTGCTTGCCTGGCTGAAGTTCAGGGCTTCTCAGCTGCATTAACCTTTCTGCTAGCAAAAGTCAAGATGCAAAGATGGCTTCTGGAATGCGCTTCTGGAACCTTGAAGGTGTGTTACTGAGCCACCTGAGCCTGAATTTAGAAAACTGATAGCTCAGATTGTTGTGTTCAAGTACAGTATCTTGTTAAATAAACTGACTTCTGTGTCTCCTACTCCAAAGTGCCTGCAGGAAGCCTAAGAACTCTGGGTACATTATGGACTCCAGTGCATACATGTCAGACGTGGAAACATCCAGTGTCTAAGTTACTCTGAAAGAGAAATAAACCTATATTTGAAGTAAATAATACTTCCTGGAACATCATAAGACCCTCTAGCACATCAATCATACAAATGCACATCATGTTTCAAACACATTGTAGAATAAAATTAGTTTAAAAGTGCAGAGAAAAAAATATTCCCCATGTCACAATATTAGAGAAACATTCTCTCTTCATTCCACTCAAAGACAGATGAAAATAAGAACAGTATTCTTTTGAAGTATAGTTTAATATACACCATTTATCCTAAGTTTGGTTGCCTCAGATAGCAATCTGCTAGGAACTGGCAGACTATTTCTTAAACACTTAGTGCAAAACAACTAAAAGTAATGTGCAATATGGATACCAATGGAAGTTTTAGTTGATCAATCTTAATCTTGTGTCTTAGAATGATACAGTCATTTGAATGCTATATGTAAAACATTTGGGTTAGAATGCTAAAAATATCTATTAATTTATTCTTTAAATATACCTGTATAATTATTTTACATTGATTCATTTCAGACAAGTTCCCTTGCAGAAGTAAAAATGTATGTCTTTGAGTAGAGTTTCAAATGGTGTGACTTCAGTTACCATGGATGATGAAAACCATACTTTCTCCTAATTTGAAAATATTTTACTGGAGAATTCAACTAACCCTGCTGATTCAGAAACTTCATATCTTTGAATGCCTTGAAACCATATTCTTCGATTTGGCCATTAGTATGTTAGTTTCTTCATGCAAGGGAGCTCAATGTTAATAAATATTTCAGACATAATACAGTCCAATGTTCTAGATATTTCAATGCAAGGAGGCATTTGCCTGATCATTTCCCTAATTTTGAGAATGACCACATAAGAGTGACCTTACAAACATGTTTTAGTATTACATTGAACAAGTTAAAATGCAAAGCTTTTCTATTGGTCCCTTCATGTCAAGTCAGCATATACATTGAAAAAGAAATTAATTTGTAAGGGCTCTCTGAGGAGATATGCTCTTTCAAATCTACTTACTTCTCTAACACCTAACCTCCCCAGCCCCCCTACTTTTCACAGAAACAGTCCCCAAAGTCAAATACACATCAGGTTTTCAACAGGGATTCTCTTAGTGGAGAAAAAGGATGTTCTTTTCATGCACTACCCTTTTGGCAGTGTGGACCTCCCCAGTTTGCCCAGTGTTTCCTTGCCTTGCTATCACATCACATCACATCACATCACATCACATCACATCACATCACATCACATCACATCACATTCCTTGCCTGACAAAGAGTCCCTTAGTGAGTAATATTTTATCATTATTCTTGGCAGAAATTAGTGTTTATGTTCTTTTTAAAGTGTTTTATGTCAATGACTGATAAATACATTGCAAGATATAGCTATTACGGTTATTACACTTTGCAATAACTAAGTTTTCAGCTACTGGATGGACAAAGAAAATGTTTTAGATTAAACAGAATGCTTATTAGTTCTGCTATAAAGAGCTACATTGCCATTTTACACTTTTAAATCTCTTTAAATTTTGCATTATTATAACTTACTGGAATTTCTTTACAATGCCTTTGCAAAGACTCTTGGTGCCATTTTTAGCATTGTCCTAAAAGGAAAATCATGATATAAATTCATTTCAGAAAAAGTCGAATTTTCCAAGAGTTAAGCCCATGAATAAAACTGGATGAATTTATTAGGTATAATTTTTCACCACAAAATGAACTAATAAAAATTTAAACACTTAGATTTACTTTCTCAAAATACCCAGAATTCTTTTTGTATTAAAACTTTAGCAGAAAGTTCTGTCTAGAAATCTACTTATTTTATTAGGAGCCTTTCAAATAAAACTACAATATTGTTTTTAAGATGGCCTTTTTTGACTGAGCAAACTTTATGGTATTGACTCCAAAAAGCTATTTTCCTGCTTTCCTACACCTGTATCATCTGAAGACTCATTTATACAACAGAGGTGTTTCCAAACTGCGTGCTTAGAAAAAGTGTCACTTCTTTTTACCATTAATTGCATTTAAAAAATCCATATAGATATTGGAAGCAAATCTGTAGAATGCCATGCTGAGAAGGTGAGAGTTGGGACTAAAAGAAGAGTAAAATGACCTGGCATTGCCACCTATTCAGCCATTGCAAATGGCCCAAACCTCTACTTGAGACGAAAAAAAAAAGGTCTCCCTTGAGCAGATGGAAAAACATTGATGATTCACAGAACCTGGCCAGGGGGCAGGTTTTACTTTTACACTTAACAGTTGTCATGAAATAGTGTAAAGCTAAGAAGCAGTGATGTGCCAGAAAGTGACAAAGCTATGAGAGTGCCCCAGGCATCCATTGGGAAGGTGACGTTGTGTAGAAGGGGGATGACTTGGTACAGGAAGGTGTAGGCAGAAGAGAAAGGCCGTACTTGTGAAATGTGATATGTGGGCCTAAAGGCTGGTGTAACAGGGACAGCCAGCACGTGAATGCTATCCAGGAGTTCCAGGTTCCCTCACCCAATGCATTTTCTAGCAACAATAGCAAGATAATCAGGATATGTCAGTTCCTCTTGTATATATGAGAAGCCTATTGCCATTAAAATTGAATCTACTATTGTCAGAGCTTTGCCTCTGAAACATTCAGGTGCTTTACTTGTGTCTTACCTAGAGGAGGTAACATTAGTATGGAGGATTTCAGTGTTGAAAATACCCTCAATTTAAAATTTCACAAGAATATTTCTTGATCAAAAAGAGAATACAATGAAATCACCTTTGTCTACTGCACACACTTAATTTCATTTTACTCTAGAAGACTTTTCTTGCACAAAAAAATAAAAAGATTTTAAAAAAAAAAATATTAGCACACAGGAATGACCTGTTCACTGTCATTTATACCATCAAAATAAAGTAAGCACAACCTTATGACTTTTCTAAATCTTTGCTTGACTGTGACCACGGAAGTAGAAAGAGGACAAGAAAATAGAATTTCTAACCTCTTCTGTGACACTACTGCCAACAGATTTCTGGCTTTGTGAACAGAAACTTCCGTTTGAAGTCTCATGTTTGAAGAGATTGACCTTACTATATGTGTTCTCCTGTTCCCGTTCACCCCTGCCCAAGGAGTGCATGCAGGTAGGACTGTGCAGACCTGTCAAAGTCAAAGCAGAGCCATGCCCATGGACACAAAGAACTAGGCTTTCACCCTGTGAAAGGTAAATAGAGGAGACTGGTGAGAGGCAATGTGCCAAGGCACCTAGCAAATTCTGAGGGACTCGGGTTCAAGGTCTGCCCTTGGCTTTCTGGGTGAACCACTTTCCCTTGTTGGCTTCTGCTTATAGCAAACCGGGCCATTGCCACCTATGAACACTGTGCCAGAGAGATTTCAAACAAAAGGTTCCAGTTGTTTTGCAAAATTGCCTCAAAGGTTAAATAAAATTGTTAAACATTTTTCCTTTCAATTTTTATGAAAAAGCACATGGAAATTAACACATTAGAGAAGACTAAGTAGCCCAGTGAAAATGCCTGGGCAGAGTGAAGGAGAGGAGGTTTTTTAGTGTAACTTCATTTTAATTAAATGATTCAATCCACCAAATATTCCAACATTGTCTATTTTCATTTTGATCCTCTTGGACTGGAAAAAAATTACTTTAAACTGATTCCTAAGAGCTATACAGCTAACCTTGTGGATATGCACAGGAAAAACCTAATTTATGAGCCAAATTCATAAAAATCCCCTTCCAAATGGTGAAGATGGACAAAACTGAAAAACTTCATCCATCACTGCCTCTGTCTGTCACTCATGTCAGTGGCTGTACTTGATGATAGCTGAGAACAAGCTCTGTTATGAACATGTAAAATCTTTGAATAACTCCTTAAGCACATCCTCTATCATGCAGTCCTAACACATTTGGCACAGTTGTCACAAAACTTTGCAACATTCATTACTTCTCTAAAACCGAAATTCATGGTATCATGTTGTTTCCAAAAAGTATCAGCTATTAGTTATAGTTGCCATGAGCAATTAGTTACTTGAGGTTTCTGGGACAGCCTTTAAAAAGTGTGCTACGCCTATTGTTCAGGCTGGAGAGGCAGGAGACAAGTAAAAGAAGAATGCACAACCATTTGGGCACATATCTCCAGGATAGTACTGAAGGGAGCTGGGCCAGAAGATGAGAGAGACAGCAGTCACCTGCTGGGTATCCTGCTGGTATCCTCTGCAGTGCCTGAGGCAGCCTTTGGCACATTTCAAGGCAGCCCATCAACATTTGCCCAGTTTTCAAAAGGTCAGAAAAAGGTAGGTTATACCAATAACATATTTACAGTTTTTTTTCCATTTTTTTTTCTCAGTGTGTTCAAATAAGTGAGCAAGATGGTTAATAACTCTCACAGCCATAGGCAGAGAGCGGAGGTGTGCACACTCCTGCCTTCAAGAACTCGCTGAATGATACATAGAGACATGAGTACCAATCCCTAAGCACCTATGTGTCTTTTATTATATTAAATTGAACACAGAAAAATTTGAAAAACCAGCCAGGAGCCCTGAGGTTAACACACATCCAGGAGATCTTGCATTTTTGAAAATGAGTATTTCTTTTCAAATTTGGTTTGGAAGAACTTCAAGGTTTTGTTAACAAATAATTTGATTTCTAGAAGAAGTAAGTGGCTTATTGCTGTAATATCATAGGGATTTATTCTGACTGTATTTCAGACATCACTGATTTGTAGTACTGCTGTGCTGATGATGTTTCCATATTTTTCTTATCTTCTTGCAATTTTTCTTTTTGTTGTTGGTGTTTCTTAAGGATTGTTTTAATATTTCCTGGTGAGAATAATTTTTTTTCACTTTGGTCATATTCCTGCATTGGTGGTTGTGACAAGGGCTTTTTTTTTTTTTTTTTTTTTTTTTTTTTTTTTTTTTTTTTTTT
>JAWWEE010000105.1:46428901-46473035 GCA_035221455.1 Xenops minutus | reverse complement strand
GTGTTTTTTTTTTTGTTTGTTTGTTTTGGGTTTTTTATGCGGGTGAAGGAAGACCTGAAGTTGATCTAAGGAACATGGCTACTGTGCTAATATTCTGACTCTGACATGATTCCCCATTGTGGTTTATATGGCAAAGAATATATTAATTAATAGAGCTCCTGTGTTACTGTATCTGTAAGGTGGCAGAGTCTTGGGATAGAAAGTACTTAGCATTTGGCATTTTCATGTTTTACAAAGGACATCACCATGCACAAGTGCTTTTGAAATGTCCTCATGAAAACAATGCTTTCAACCGAACTTTATGAATCTGTGCTTCAGTATCACAGGGACATAAAAAATCAATTTGGTGACTGTGGGATGCCTTATGGCTTTCATCTGCTCTACTCTGCTCTCCACTGTAAGCTCTAAAACTTGGTCCTTGAGGGACAATAAGGTAAATTTAATGTTGTACTCTGGAAGAGGTTGAGATAAATCGTAGTGATGACAGTATAATGCAAATAAACTATCATTTGGCACCACCTGGGCTATATATAATGCTTGTCTGCACTCAGGTCCAGTACTAATGGAAGAGTAGAATGAGAAAATGGGATATGGCTGAAGTGTAGGCTAACTGTTCCCATGGATAAGAAGCTACAGAAAGAAAGTGCAAATACAAACACACTGACAAAACCTAGTAGAGTAGCTTCCATTGGCAAAGTCTGTTGTACTTTGGCTTTACTTCATTCAGCAATGTCCTGTTGTATCGGGTAAACTTTATTATGAAAGGAGGGTGAGGAGGGAGACCTGGTCTTAATTTATTATAGAAATTTATGTAAACAAATTTTGTTGATACAAAATTTGGGAAAAAATTCTGAAAAATTCCTCATTTTGACTTTGATTTAAATAAGAATTTATTGTTTCTATTTTCTTCTTTTTAATTTGCATTAAAAGTTACAGTTCAAGATCTTTTGAGAGGCAGGTTTCCCTGCTATACAGAATTAAAATACAATGTACTTTTTCTTACTGAACAAGTTGAAAGGCTGCAATAAGCAGATGTCCAGATTTCACTTAGAGGGCAGTTACACATGCAAGATAAATAATTTTTTTTTAAAAAAAAATTGAACTATTTTTTCTATGTTGCTACAACATGATTATTTTAATCAAGCAAATAGAAATATCACATAAGAGAGCTGGGGCTATATAGCTTTTCCTCCTATTTATTGCAGAATATTAAAGTCGAATACGTACATTTGCTATCATAGATCATTATTAATCAGGTATTCAGCTTTTGCTATTAAAAATTCTGGCAAACCCTCATTGAAGTGGTTTTTTTGGGAAAAAATAACAGCCAAGGAAATGGAGTTAAATAGGAAACTTAGTTCTCATAAATTTAATTTTATTTTTTTTAATGTAACAATAATAATTGAAAAATAAGGATTTTTACATCCTCCATTTTAGCTGCAACACATGCCACTTAGAAATGTATGTATTCTACATTAAATTTGTATGGTTATGCTCTTTAAAAGACCTTTTATTATCCAACAAATTTTTCCTTTCAGGACTTGTAATCTGTGTAATATAAAAAAGAGTAAAAATAATAGTGGCAGCTAATGGTTAATTAAAACAATAAATAGTTTTTCCTCCCAAGCATAGTAAACATTGAAAATAAAATATGATATGTATTTCAGAGTTAAGATACGCGTGGAAATTGGAGTACTCAATGATTTGCATTGAATATCATAGTGCAAACTGCATGAAAGATAAAATTATAAGGAGAAAATTTATGATCTATAGAAGTAACATAAGATGCTATATATCTAATTTCTCAAGAAAATAAAAAAACCTGAAGGAACTTTAAGCTTGAAAACATAACGAAGAAGCAGAAAAGAACCAGTTTGTAATACTGAAAAGCATAATGGCTGCTTTCTTAGGTCTGTAAAAGTTCATAACATCCAGGTATAAATTGATAACTGTTACAGTTGACAAAGAAAAAAATTCAGAATAAACAATTTGGATGGGGAAATTGCACTAGAGAAATTCAAGATCTCAGGCTTTCCTGGAATATTTCAACATGCTCATATATATATATAAATATATATAAACTCTGTTGGCATTCAGAAGCATCTTTTTGGTTTTTTTAAGGAATGTATTAATATGATATATGTGCAAATCTTTTTCTCAACATGGGTTCTGAGCTGCAAATGTTCTTCCCATGGGTTCTATGAAGTAAATGTGGCACAAACTCAAACGAAATATCAAAACGTTAGAGTGCAAGAAACATCAGGCAGTTTATTACAAAATGCAGACCAGTCCTTGTAATATTTGTTCCACAGAAGAAATGGATGCAGCATTTTATTTCTCCATAGTGCTGCTTTTCATGCTGCACACAAATTATGTAAATTAATGAGTATTAGCAGAGGATTTACTTGCCAAAGTTCCTCTGTTCTCCAAGTGTGTTTGCTTGTATCCTGCCCCTTCTAATGTCAGGTGTTCCAAGTGAAGGCTACATGGGGAACCCTGCCGTTTCTGCTGAATCTGAAGTATTTAAGAAAATGCTGTTTTCTCCTTTTATGATTTCCAGATATTTGGGAATTTGGGACTTGTACAGAGAACACCCAAAGAGGATGCTGAACCCTCAAAGCACTAATAGGGAAGTGCTCATGGAGATACCTTAGGTGGCCTATTTCTTTTCAAAACAGATTATTGCTTTCTGAGGCAGGAAATGTTCTTGACACACAATTAGAAATAGCTCTGCTAAGACAGAAAGCAGTGGTAATAAAACCTGATATCTGGCAAACACAAGCCAATAGTCAGCTCTTTGTCAGGGTGACCCTGTTTGTCTTGATGTTGGGGGCTTGCTGGTGATAGGACTGATGCTGAAGAACATTTTAATGATGAATTTTCAGCTGTCAGCATTTTGCAGTTTCCCCGCTAGCTGCTAGGACAAGCCAAGGAGCAGCAGGGTGCTTAGCTCCTGTCTCTTGCTTTAGCAGTCACATATTGTGCTTAGAAATGAACCTGGTGCCCACCTATGGAAGAGAGGCATTTAAAGCTGCTTGTAAGGACAGGGTGGAGAAGCCCTCAGTGGGCCTGCCACAAGGCAAGCCTGAGGGCATAGTGCAGGGGCACACTGAGTCCCCCTGCTTCACAGGGGCCACAGGAGAGATCTTTCCAAATAGTCAGCATTCTTGCTGTGAGTCTGCCATAAGCATAGTGTTTGTACCTTCTACCCACGACCAAAGAAGAAGGGAACTCTCCCTGTCACCCCCAGAGACTGGTGGCAGTGGAGGGGATGCCCTGCCATTGTCCCTTCCTGCTGCCCACTCCTGGGTGGGTGTCCTTCCTGTCCCTGTTTGATTGGGTGTCTTCAGCTGGAAGGAACATTCACTTTTGCCCATGCCCAGATGACAGCAGAGCTAATTGCAGTCTGATGGGGCATTAGCTTGAGAACTTCAGGAATAGAGAGGAACAGGGATAACACGCTGATTCAAGAAAAGCAACATAATTTTTAATGTCTTCATACTGTCATTGTAGAAATTGAGTGCCCCTTCCCACGAATTCAGTAGGTTCTTTCAAATTACCCTAAAATTGTGGATGATAACAAATACAGATGATATTATGGATTATGAGATGTGTCATGCTTATGTTTAGTCTTATACTTAAGTAAGCCACATGTCATATTATAAAGTTTTTTCACTGATGTTTTAATAATTTTTTTTCAAATTACTGCATTATTACACCTTAATGCAGTAATCAGTGCCTAGGAGTCCATTGATAAAATATGGAAGCATATGTGAGTTGGCTTTTTAGTAGAAAAACTGAGTGATTATTTCTCACTGAAGGCTGACAATGCTGGACTACACTTTGTCAGACAAAAAAAAAATATTAATTTTATAATATTTACAGCTGAACTTACATGTAGCAAATAGTGTTACCCAGCAGGCCTACAATATTGTATTGTCATTGCTAGCAAGATGCCGTAAGCCTTGCCCTGTGTTTCCAAGGCCTCAGGTCTGCGGATTGTCATGCCTGCTTTGTCTGAACTTTTACTGACCCACCAGAAGCTTTACTTTAATGTGGTTTAGCTGTAACAACATAATTTCTAATTGCAGGTTGTCTACAGCTAATTTGTTTTCATTTGTTCTGTCTTTGTATCTTGCCATCATTTGATGACTCTAACACAATGATGTCACATATAAAACCACAGGTTGGTGAGACAGCAGCCTTGAGAGGTGGAGCCACCAAACGCAGCTGAATGGTGAGATGGAGAAGAGGCTGGCACTAGAGGCTCCAAAGCTTCAACTGCACCACCATGATCAGTCAAAGAAATGCAAACATGGGTGTGGAAAAGAAAATACAGAATAGTATCCAGCATAGAAAAAAGGTACCATATATAATAAGTTTGGACATAACATGGAGCAGCAGGCTAATGAGGAAAGAGTAAGGTATGAAAGCATGATAGCAAACATGTAAGAAATATGACAAGTGAGGTGAAACAATCAACATGAACTTGGTATTCCTCAGGGTGAATGACTCCAGATGCTCAGAGCTTGCCATAACAGCTCCCAGTGCCGGAGCAGGGAAATGGGGAGCATACCTTTAGGAAAAGGGGTAGAAACTAAGATGTATGAGCATGCTATTGCCAATTCTATTATTCTTCTTTCTTTTTCTACAACAATTATATGGAGATGAAAAGCTATTAGACTTTTCCAATTTTGATTATAAGAGCAATAAATTCTTGTCTTTATATATAAGGTATGCTTCCTCTGAGCCCACATATAAGGTGTAAAAGTAACTATAAGCATCAGCTTTAGAGAATTTTCTTTCCTCATTTCTTTCTCCTTCCTATGTATTAAACTCGGTCATAAATAAGGTGTGTGGTATTATATTCCATTCACCCTTAGTTTTCAGCATGATTATCTGGTCTGCAATATTTCACTGTGATTGAAACAGATTATATTTAGCCCCAACTACTCCAAAGCCCAGCAATAGCTGCTAAATAATAAAAAGTATGAGTTATTTAACATTTACCCAACATTAGCACTGACAGCCCTAGGCACTATCAGTTCCATTTGTGAGGTGCTACACAAATAAGAGTGAACACTGCCCCAGCTCTGAGGTTACGGTTTCTGCAAGAATACATACTTCCCATGAAATAAGCCTGTTTCACCCAACAAGTCAAGCTTATTTCTGGCTCCAATTAATTATTGCAACAGTGTTGCTTCTGGGCTTTAAGGACAGTATTAGTCTGTCCTTCCCTATGTTTCTTATTTCACTTGCTGCAATGACTGCCACCAGCTGATCCAGACATGGAGCTATGACGTGGACCACATCTTTGTTACTTGGATACAAATATATATTTTTTTTTTTTCTCTTTCTAAATATAGCTGCTGCTACAAATGACCAGCCATTAGCAGACTGAATATTCAGCAATTTCAATTAAATTGATTGTAGCAAAGACATCAGCTATAGTTTAGTTTTCAGTCAGCGTGTCTGTGGTATCAGACATGGAATGTGGGTTGCATACAGCTTCTAAAGATTATATTATATTTCCAAACACCAAAAGTGTATGTGCTTGCCTTTAAAGAGGCCAACAAACCTACCAAAGTCATCATATGCAGGATTAGAACGTATGATTCTACAAAAGAGTAATTCTTTAAACTGTCTGCTGTGATCCCTAGAATTATATGAGATTTGAAAGGATCTATTGATTCTATGGCAGAACAATAGATGTCCTGTACTTAACTCCTTAATTGATTTTAATGATCCTGATGGATACCAGCCAAGGAGTTGGAACAAGCTGTAAGGTCAAACCAAAGTATTCCTTTTGTACATTTCCGCAATCAAATCTTCTTATGTTATAAATTAATTTGAAAAGGAAAATGATCAATTATAGCACTTCATAACTAGAGACCCACATGCAGAAAAGCTAATGAGATGTATCTGAGATTTTCCATGCTCCATGGAGGCTTGTAGTAGAAGAAACTGAATGATCTGTTTTGTGTCATATAGCACACAAAATTTCCCTCAGTATTAAAAGACAATACACTCAGATCCTTTACAAGGGGGATTTCTTTGGTCAGTGTATAATTAAATGTTTCATCTATAACACAGTTTTAGGGAAAAAAAGAAAAACTTTATACTTCAAGTCAATTTTAACATTTAAGAGTACTAAAGGTTAGTAAGAAAAACAGTAAAGGTTAGCAAGACTACTAAAGGTTAACATTCTACTTGATGATCATCTGTAATATCTCTCTGTGGCTAGGTATAATTAGACCAAAAAAATTGTGAAAAAAATCAAATTATCATACCTCTGTTCCACTGTGGGATAACTATTTCACTTTTTAAGTCAGGTTGCTTTTCTTTCCTTTGTCCTTTGCCTTCTCTATCCCAAACCCTGCTATTTTCCTTTTTTCTCTGCTGTTCTCAACCCTGATGTGAACCTCAGGGAAGACTATATTTGAAGGAGTCACTGCACCTCTTCATGCCACATGTTGGGGACAAATGGTCACCCTGCATTGGTAGAGCTGCTGGGTGATCTGTGGAGCACCACAGAGGTCTCAGCAACCTTCTGCTTGGGATGGAGATCTCTGTTCATGTGGCAGGACACTCCTGTCTTCATGTTCAGAGATGTTTCAGCTTTGTTTTTCTGTCCTCCTCCCCCCCATTCCTCTGTCCCTTTCCATTAATTGTCTCTCCCCATTCCCTCCTTATAATTCTTTTATCAATAATTAAAATACTTATAGTGAAAAGAAAACACTGAAGTCAACAGGAATCTTTATGCCAATGACACACATTTCCCTCCCTCCTGAGTCACCTTGGTTCAAGGACATTTTACTACGTGCAGAGAGACTTCAAAAGCAGTCTGGGCAGAGCATAAAGAACACAGCAATTATTTATTGGGGGGTAATGCATGCAAGAGATGTCCAAGACCAACATAGTGCTGGCTAAGCACTAATATGTTCCTCAGGCTGGATGAAACACTGCTGCAGGCAGCTTTCAGTCAGGGACAGATTGCTGCAAAGTAGAGAAAGATGAGCCTTGGACTTGCTGAGTTACCAACCATAGGATCCCTCTAATTGCTTTTTCCCTTTTTGTTTCGTTTGGTTTGGTTTGGTTTGGTTTTTGTTTGGTTTTGTTTGGTTTTTTTGGTTGGTTGGTTGTTTTTTGTTTGTTTGTTTGTTTTTGTTTTGTTTTGTTTTTGTTTGTTTTTACTTCCTGTAAGAGCGGTTTTGAATACTGGAGCTGCCAGCTGTTTTAGGCCCAGCGCTTGTGACCACGTAACATCTTACCTGCCATTTGGGGGCTCCAGCTCTAGCACCTTCTCAAACCCTACCTGCCCCTGCAGACAGACTGAGCCCAGGTCAAACACTAGTGTTGAAGAGACACCAAGCTTTGGGTCAGAATGGCTGCACCCTTGCATTCAACACACACAATGACTTGTCCACTTTATTATTTGACTTATTTCCAAAAATTTGAAAGCCAAATTAGCTTTAAACTTTTGCAGCTCTTAGAGGGAGAAAACACCTTGTGAGGAGACACAGATGGTCAGGAAGGTGTGTATATGTCTTACCAGTCTTACCTTTGGGGCAGGCCCGATCCCTTCCAAAGCCACATGTAGATCATCTTCTATTTTCATTGGGACTGTATTGCTGCCTTTTGGGGGTGAGAAGAACATAGCAGCATATCCTATTGCACAAGAACCTGCAAATTATTTCAGTGAGTTCCTGTTGCTGGTGACCCCATCCATGACCTGTAAAATCCTGTGAGAAGAAATCTTGTCATAACCACTTTTATTTATGTGGCAAGACACAGAAAAAAAAATAAAATTAAGCACCAGATCCCAAGCTGACATAACTCCAGAGGTTTGCTGGTGCCACAACAATCTGTATCAGCTCAAAGCCCTAAATCTAATAAACTGAGTGTTATAAAAGCAGTTTCTTAAAGTTAGATGAAATGAATTGGCAGTATGACCTTGCTAAGAAGAACAAAACTGTCTTGTTTTCTAGAAGGAAGTGCTTGTACTTCAGCAACAAATCTTGACCTTTCTCCGCACTTCATTTTTTTTTGGTTTTACAGTTTCAGAACTATTCTTATTTTCAGTTGCAACTGCTCTTAGAAAGCCTGTAGAAAAGTTAGCAAACTTTCATATTGTAATAGTCCTCCAATCTTCTGCTTAAAATGAATCACCATAGTCCTGTGAGTTGACAATCACTTGCAAATGAGGTACTTGGTTCAGCAGGTTACAAAACTCATTTGTAGCAAATAAACATGGACCAAAAAGTATACAACAGATTTTATGTGAACTGGGAAACATATGTAATAGTTACAGAAAAGTGTTTGCAGTAAAAAAAAAGCAAAACAAAACAAAACTCACGAGGCATTAACATTTCTTTTATACTAGATATGATAAATATAGATATATTTTAGGTTAGATAAATATTTTAGGATTGTAAAATACATGTAAGCAAGGACCAAATGAAAAGTCCAGGTGACCAAGCTATGGCAATTAGCCAACATAAAGCTTTTTAGTCTAAATTAAAAAATAAAGTCAGGATCCTTTGTACATCTAAATAGGTGTTAGGAGTCCCAATTATTTTGATTGTGAAAATAAGTTACACAATGGGAGTTTATCTAGGCTCATGAAATTTAGATTTTATGTCAAGGCAAAACCAAGAAGGCCACCTCGCTGGTCAGGGAAGGCCTTTTATTCATAGACATTTGTTTCTTGCATTATTTTTAATTGCAGAAGTTATACTTTAACATCTGTCTTTTCTCTGAGAGGGCACATTTATTTTTTATGTCTTCCCCCTCAGTCAGATGTGGGATTTCCTTTGTGCGGCCCTGACTGGGCAAAGAGCCATGCTGCTGGCACGAACCCTGCCCACCCGGACTGACCTACACTCCCCACTGCAGCACAAAGGTCTCACAGCAGATAAAAACATGATCTGGCTCAAGAGGGTGGGACCTTTGGGGTATTTTACTTTCTCCAATTGTGTGAAAGCAAAGTTTAATCTTTAAGTTGTGAAATTCATACATATTTATGCAGTCTGTGGCACAGGATACAAGTCTCGCTTTCAGAGTTTGTACAGTTTTTGCACAGGAAAAAGTTAAGCAGAATCTGTCATTGCAGAACAAAGAATAACAATTTTCCATCTACTATAATTATGGAAAATAGAGAAAGAACATTATCTGAAGTTGTTCAAACAACATTACATTTGAGAGTGCTACAATACATAAAAATCAAATATTTAAAGTCCTGGTGAAATTAAGATGCACTTGAGCACTGAGTGTCATAGTGGGAAATACCTGAGAAGCACCAGTGCTGCATGCCCTACATGATTAGGCACTACCTACTGTTCTCTGGAAGTACTGTAACCACAGCTGATTATGATAATGAACATTATCTCTTTGATCCTCATACCACTGGAGTCTTGCAGTAAGGTAAGAGAGTTTTTTTAACAGCATAGAGAGCACACCAGGTTGATCTGAGGATAATTACAAAATTTATATTGGAGGCAAAATATCCAGGTGTGGTGAGCTTTCAGAACATTTTTTAGGCAGTTTTTTTTCCTGATTATTTCTGTTGTTTCTTGTAAATATTTTTATTTTAATTTATAATGGGTACTCTAATAGGGAATGCCATCTCTTTAAAACACTTCTGTGATTCTTATGGAGATAAAGGAAGAGTTTTAAACAATAGGGAAAATAGTTTTAATAGGTCAAGAAAGGTGCTCTTTCCAACACTGCTGTACCATAAATGTCAGAATTGGAGAATGCAAAACAGGGAAAGTTAAAAACCAGATAGACAGTATGAAATGGGAAGATGATATGATAAATATACTCCTTTTTTCTAGTCATATCTCAGACAGGATCTACTGTTATTTTTTTTTTTTTAAGTAATATAAATAAAGAGGAATATAAATAAAGCTTTTCTGATGCAAACTCCTGCCCAAATTAGGGCTAAAGTAAAAATTAGTTGTAGCTAGTCATATCCTTTTCCACTGGAGCTTACAATCTCTCCAAAATGTGAGGTTTCAGAAAAATCTCTGGGCAAATGATTTGTCCAACACTGATAAAATTTTTTGTTACATCTAATTGAAATGTTCTTTGCTGAAATAGGTGCCTACAACCTCTCATACTTTTGGGATGCACCTTCAATCAATGTCTCTGACCCTTATCTACAGTTTTTCATCAAGCAGTAGAAAGAAAAAAAAAAACTTATCCTCTGCCATCCCTTTTCCACATATGCCAAACCAGACTCTCTCAGCCTCTTCTTGCTTCAAAATCTTTAAGAGAGGATTGGGAAATGCCACAGGCAGTGTATGTAGACTGCAATTCAGACTTTTAATTTGGTGAGAAAACCCAGCCAAATTTCATACACTTTTTCCCCCCACCTTTCAACAATTTTTTGTGCTTCTTTTCTACCCACATGACTTCTTCAGCATACTTTCAGAAAAAAAAAAAACAAAACATATTTCAGAAAGGTGGATGAATGAAGAGAGTACAGTCCAACAAAGAAAAAAGGAGAGTCAAGAGACTGGAGCAGACCTTCTGTAGAGATTTGCTGGAGGCTAACACCAATTCTAATCCAAATACTCTGCCTGTCCTCATGCCTTAAGATTTTTAATATATTTGTGGATTTTAACATAGCTGTACAGTTTTTCAGTCTTAAGGTACCAGTTAGCAATTTCTAAACCCCTTTCTCACAGGTTATGTTACATCCCTGAATTTCTATTTAATTGTCTTTTCAAGGAAAGAGATTTTAGCAAGGATATCTTGTTTGTGACACACACCTTGACTTGAATAATAAGATATATTATAGTCTAAACAAGATAGAAGACCTAGAACACTTGGAAAGGCTCCAACGCGACAGTTTTGAGAGTGGTATCAGGAGAAAGTGTTTTTCAGGTTGGATGTACCCACTAGATATGGTAATTAGTTAAAGCTATAGAATTGTGAGAATTCTATGCTGGTGTGTGCACCTATGTGTTTCGTACCTGAAAGCACTTTTATTAAAGACGAGCTCTCTATTTTATCTATACTAATATTGTCTGGAAAGTTCTTTTCTTCATTTTAAGCAACAGTTCCCGAGTTGAATTCACAAATCATTAGTTTTGAATTATTATTTAACACATTTCTTATCTTTAACCAAGTATCTCCAGGCAGAAAGAAGCAAAGGCTATTTTCAGGAAAAGTTTCCCAAGTAGCAATTTAATTCTTACCAGACTGTTTTGAAAAACTCTTTCTCCAAAGGGCCGGAAGCAAGGCAACAGGACAAAATAAGCAGCATAATTAGCAAGCTGAAAACAGTGTTTGTCTGGCATCTGAAATGAGTGTACTCTACTTGCTGGATGAGAGATTCGCCTCAAGGTCTCTTTTGCTGCTTAATGTGAAATGCGTGAACTGTCCTGTGAAAAGGTGATGGATTCAGAACACCATCCCAGACAGAAATCATGTCGCCACAGGACAGCAGTTTTTACCATTTGGAGTAAAGAGCCCTCAAAGAGTGCTGTTTAAAGGATGCTGCCCACGACCACGAAAGGAGCGGGAAAACGATGAAGTGATTGAACCTGGAAATGAGAAGCTTGTAAAGTGAAATCTGTCCTGAGTAGCCTTATTGTACAAACGCCTAGGGAGGGCATGTAGGTACATGTAGGAGTGTGATAAACTATCAAGTTACAGGGTGGGGATTAAATTATGGGTTGGAAGATGCAGCTTTGTATAGAGGTTCACTGCTCTGCTGCTGACTAAATGGGCTTGACTAAATGTTGTCAGTAATGTAAACAGGTCCTTTCCAGTAGAAACCATCCCAGAACAGATCTATGTAGCTCAAGAGGAGTTTTGAAGCCCACAAACTGCATGCTGCTTTATTGCAATAAAGTGACAAGAGAACAATATGGCTAATTTTTCATCCATTTGCCCCAAGTCCACCGAGTGGAAGGTTAGGTAGCCCTTGGCATGGGCATCACATGGGGGGACATCCATCAGTGCAAGTCCCTAGTATGAGCTTAAACTCCCTGCACAGCACTGTGAACTCTTAGTTTCTGCCACCATACTCATCACTTAATACTAGAACGGGCTGAAAATTCACATCCTAAAAGGTCTGAGTAAAGCATCAGGTCTGCAATTTTGGAGATATTTATGGCCTTGATCTGTTAAGGGGTATTTATGCTGAAACATGGTACTTATATAACCAGGTGCACATGGATGTCCAGCGAAATCAAAAGGCAAACATCAATGACATCTGAAATCTAAGACAGGGCACGAAATCTACCTGTTGTGAATAAGAGTAGATTTAGAATAAAAATGGTAGTCTTTGAAGAAATTTTGTGAAATAGACTGAAATTAATCAGGCCAATGAGGAACATACAAAAGTAATGGAGTTACCGCAGTTCCCTATGTGCACACCCTGAGGAAGTCATATGGCATTTGCCAACATTAATTGTCTTATGCTGTAAATTATTCCCAGCATTAAAGCCCTTTAGGCTTTACTACTACTCATTAACTGGGTTTATTTTCGCTATTCCGGTGAGGGCCATAATGTAGTTGTCGTCTTAACTGCAACATGTAGGAGAGTTTCAGTGCTGGACATGCGTACGACTGCAGCTTCTACTCTATTTCATGGCCAGTAAGATGCTAAGGACACACGACAGATCAGTTCACGGCACAGCAATAGAAATGCAGATTTAAGTGATACAGTTTGGCTGTAATTGCCTCTTCTTCAGTTCCATCTAGTGTGGAACACCCAATTATGATAGAGAATATTTCAGCGTTTGTCTCTTCCCTTATCAATACACTGCAAGTGGTGTCTTTTCATTTTCTTTCCTGTGTTGTAGTCCTGCCTTGAAGTTCAGGTTCAGCTGATGCAGGCCTTCTGTTTCTAGTGACTATGTGTGCTTTAACCTGCTTACAAAAAGAATGGGGAAGAAAGACATGAAACAATATAGCTACACAGGAATATTTTTCCAAAGTTGACATTTACAGAAACAGAATTTTCAAATAATTCCAATATCAAAATTGTAAATAAATGTTAAAAAGATTTTTTCTTCTTAAAAAATCAGCAGTCATTTTTTTAAACCTGTTTCTGTTAATTTGAAGGAACAACATTAATCTTTCTTATGCTTACTAGTTTTGTAGTATTTAATGAATCTCAATGCAGCACATGCAATACATATGTTCATATACAGAACCAAACAAGTTTTATAGTTTCAAGTTGTATTTTGAACCTTTCCTACAGCCAAGCCATTATTTATTCTTCCTTACCAAACGTTGACTTCTGATGAAATTTAAACTCCACATTCTGTTTGGAGCAAATGACTTGGAGCTAGACTCACAACCATTTCTTTTTTGTGCTACCTGCATGTTCATGCAGACATTGCTTTTGTTCCAAGCATCATTCAAATCTTCAAAGAGAGTTCCAGGGAGCTTCCTTATTTGCTCCTTTAAGTGCCATTGTCCTGGTGCTGCCTAGATAGCTTTGTTTCAGTTGTCACAATGCACACAGCTGACAGACTAATGACTGAAACAAAAATTCCAGCAATTATGAACTCAGACTTTGGAGTAATCTAATATTATTAATACATAGTATGTACAGTCCACTAGGTCTTATTGAAAGCATAGAAAAAAGTAATAAAGGTTTCTCATGGATATATAAGAGAAAAATGTGGCAAAGTATAAAATAGCTTGCATACTAGATGAGGGTAACTGAATTAAATTGCTAAAAAAATGAATGAGCTATCAAAGTAAGGTGGTAGAAATAGCTTGCTAAGAGGAAAAAAATTACATAAAATAGAACATGTGTAGGTTGCCTGATCCTTCTGGACTATTAGGAAGGTTAGCAAACCTGCCACTTACTGTACCACTGGAAAAAAAAAAATCAATAGTGATCTATGGGATTTTAGAAAAGTAACTGCAGCACCAAAATTCAGAACCAGAAGTTTATTACTCAATGCAATTTATTTGTCGCAAAAATAAAGGAGCAAGTGTGCACAGAGATATGGCACATCCAAACTTGCTTTGTATTAAAAAGGCCATAAACAGCAAATTGTTAATATTTTTAGAAAGTATTTTACAGTAAAGCACATTTTATTGTTATATGAAATATGAACTAATTAAACATAGACATTGCATTTATAAAGTACTTGCAATAGTCAAGTTTTATGACAATAGAATTTGTTTGTTCTCACTTGCAATTCATATTGCTTGAAACAAAAAAAGGATATACCTTCTTAAAGAGTACATACTCAAAATAAAAGATGACCTATTGAGCTGTGGAGAGATATTACAGTGATAAATGCTTCTTGCAATTTTACAACATCCATTATGTTCCAAAAAAAGGGGATAATAAATCTTCAGTAAGATTTATAAATTAATTTAAACTGATTTTTTGTATTGAGTTTGTTTGGCAAGGTTTTGGTAGCTGTGGGGCTACAGGAGTGGCTTCTCTGAGATGCTGAGAGAGGCTTCCCCTGTGTTTGATGGAGCCAATGTCAGCTGACTCCAAAGTAGACCTGCTGCTGGCCAAGGCCATCAGCAATGGTGGTAATGCCTCTGGGATAGTAGATTTAAGAAGGGGGAAAAAATTGCTGCACAACAGCAAGTGGAGAAGAGTGAAAATATGTGAGAGAAACAGTCCTGCAGACACCAAGGTCAGGGAAGGAGGGGGAGGAGGTGCTCCAGCTTCTGGAGCAGAGATTTCCCCTCAGCTCGTGGTGCAGACCACAGCCCCACACTGGAACAGTTATCTGCCTGCAGCCCATGGAGGGCACCATGCCAGAGCAGGTGGATGCCTGAAGGAGGTTGTGACCGTGTGGAAAGCCCATGCTGCATCAGCTGTCCTGGTTATAGTGGCTGGGACCAGTTTGTCACTGTGTAGGTGTGGCCAGGGTTTTGTATTCTACATCCTCAATGTCATTTCTCATGGACTAACAATAGATCATTTGCAGCATCTGCCCAGGGCATACCTAGCCCATCAGATTACAAGGTGGATGTTTAGGAACTCTGAGGTAAGGAAGTTTTCCTATCTTCACACCAATAACTCAGGCGTGATAGCTCCCCTCCAAGAAGGGGAGTCATCAGCACCTTCACACCCAGTTTGAGGGGTCATATCTGCTAATGGGCCATCAAGGAGTATCCCATGACTCAGAGTAAATCATCCATTGTGAAACTCCTTGCCCTGGGGGAGGTACTGGGCATTCCCATCTGAGCCTAAGCATATATAGCCTTGGGGGTTTGGCACTTCTGGGACCACTTGTGGAATCCAGAGGAGTACCAGGACTTCAACAGGACTGCAGCCACCACTCTTGACCTGACTGCAGCCATCCTCTTCGCCAACAGGTTTTTTTTTCTTTCCTTTTTTTCACTTTGTAGTTGGGGTGGTGGCTCATGGTGCTCAGCACAGGGGCTGGGGTAACTCCATTCTGTTTGTGCTCCAGGGTGCGGGGTTGTACATCTGGTTTTTTGTGGGTCAAACAGATTTTTCCTCTGCATCATTGCACTTGTTGTGATCTTTTTATTAAATTGTAATTCTGATTTGCAATTCCTTTTTGAGTTGGTTTCATTTCTCCTGCTGGTTACCTTTAAACCAGTACAATCCGGCTCCTGGCAGGACCTCTATCCTTGGAAAGAGGAGCCCACACTGGACCAGGTATGATGGCAGGGCTTGTGACACTGTGGGGGACCCACCCTGGAGCAGACAGCTCCTGAGGGGCTGCACCTCATGGGAGGGACTTGTGTTGGAGCAGTGTATGAACTGCAGCCCATGTAAAGGATCCACCTTGTAGAGGCTGGTAGAGGACTGCTTCCTGTGGGTGGGACATCACGCTGGAGCCGGGCAAGAGTGTGAGCAGAACTACCCCTGAGGAGGAAGCAGTGGAAGAGACAACATAAGATGAACTGACCGCAGCCTCAATTCTCCATCCCCCTGTATTGCTGAGAGGAGGAGGTAGAGAATTTGGGAGTAAAGTTAAGATTGGGAAGAAGGCTGGGGTGAGGGGAAAGTGTTTTTAAGATTTGGTTTTATTTGTCATTATCCTGCTCAGATTTGAATGGTAGTAAATTAAACTAGTTTCCTCGAGTTTTGCCCATGTCAGCAATTGGTGAGTGATATCTCCCAGTCCTTATCTCAACCCAGGAGCCTTTTGGTATATTTTCTCTTCCCTGTTGAGTTGAGGAGGGGAGTGACAGAGGAGCTTTGGTGGGTACCTAGCATCCAGCCAGGTTCAACACAACACAGAACAAGGATGAAACAAAAAAGGTTTGGGTAGATTTGAAATGTAGCCAAATATGTCTTGAAGAATATTGTATTATGGAACAAAACTTCAAAAAAGTTTTCATTGTAAGGTGAAGTGAAAAGTTAAGAAAATATATGAAAGTGATTTTATGATAATACAAGTGAGAAGTGCAGATTGACATTCAGGGCATGTTTTCACTGCAAAGTACATAATTTGAGTTGCATGTGGGGAATCAATGCATCACATCAGTTTGGTAAACACGTAGATTACTGCTTTCTGTTCTCAACATAGCAGTTAAAAAATACCAAAGTAGCTACTTTTAGTCTTTAAGAGAAAGATCAAAGAATAAAATGTCTGGAGAGATTTTTTTCAAGTTAAAAACCAAGGGCTTCATTTTGTATAACTTGCCTGTGAATTAAATGTGTGACAATAACAGAATACAGAGAAGTTCAACCTGGAGGAATCAGCAGTGGGCATCTCACCAAAGTTAAGGTGGTAAAGTGCACCTTTAGCCCTGAGAAAAATCTCCTGACAGTTGGACATTGACTTGTCACATAGCCTTCTTAAAAAGGCTTGGAAGCAGAGCAGATTAGGATATCGAACATTTTACACTAAAACATACACTGTTGTGACTAATCTCAACCAAATCTGGATGGGAACAGTGTGAGACACAGACATTTTTGTCGCAACTTGTCTTTGAGAGTATGACACTTGAAGCATTGAACTAGACTTACTGTTTTGTCAGTTCAATTTTCATATAGTATTTCCTAAGCATCATTTAGTTATGTGTTCTGATAGTTTTTTAGCATTTGGTTGTATTCAACTCGTGCTGCTCTGCTCTCATCGAAACTACATTAAAAATCTTGTATTCTATTTCTGTGTTTGCCTTTTTGGGTGAGGCTCTGTACTACACTTCTCAGGGCTGTATCGTAAAAGTAATTGTCCAGGCCTTTTTCTGTCATTCAGAGCAAATGTCAATGAAATTATTTCAAGATTTTTTTACTGCCTTCCTGTTTCTGACCAAATTTTTACAATTTCTAGTATAAAGAGATTCAACATCTTTGCTGATTTGTATCACTGATGTTTCTCTGATAGATAAGAGTATGTATTTGAAAAAAAAATATAAAATTTAGCAAATAAAATTAAGAAAAGAAATATCCTGCTGAATTGTCAACTCCTATGGGCAATATGTCTGTAATGATGCTTTATCAACCTCTGGAAGCAACTTTTAAAAAAGGATTTGGACTCCTGACTGGCAATATCATATTTCTTTGAATAACTTACCCTGCAGCTCACGTAACAAATAGATGTAATCATTACATCTCTACAGTGTCACACTCTACAAGCCAAGACAAAAGCAAAAAATAGTCAGTACACAAAAAGGATGCTCATGCCTTGCTTCAAACAAGTAAAACACCTGCAAGACAAACCTGGATATCCACTCAGTACCGGAATGATTATGCCCCAAACAACTGTGCTTGAAGCACTAGACAGGAGGTACTCATCTGTAGCCAAGAAGCATGAAACAAATGTTGATTTTCTTAGAATGTCAATAGTAAACTCTCTCCAATTTCAAGAAAGACCAAATTTCACCTCTAGCTTATTCCCAGCTCTGGCAAGAACATCTCATTCAAAATTTAAATAATGAGATCTGAGTGCTTAGTTCTACCAATAACTAAATACAATAACAGTTTCTAACCTTTCTAAATTTTCTTTGGATTTACAAATGGAAAGTTCCAAATGCTTAATATAGTCTGAATAGTTCTGGTATGGTCAAAAAATTTATTGGTTGCAACTCTGACATTTCTAATACTGTTACCTTTCTTGAAAAGAACTACTATTACATGCATATTATTAAAAATGTAAAGTTTTCTGTAATATACAGAATATAGACAATAGGAAAAAACAGGATATATATATTGTCCTAAAGGCTTAATACTAATAGAATATTATATGTTTGCATATCATGATTTCTCTAAAAATAAGATTTATATGTAGTGTCCAGAAACCTCACACAAACTTATTATAAAGCTACAAAGTGTAATTTTAATCGTATTTTAACTGCTTTTTATTTCTTGAATGATGACTGATAAGAATGCAACTCCTTGTTCTTTCTAGAACAAAAACACCTTTCTAGAAAAAAAACAAACTTTCATAATAGAAATAATGTTTGCAGCTTCCATTTGTCATAAATGTTTTCATCTCTTTTTTTTTGTAATTTGAAAACAGAAGAGAGTTTAAAAATTAATCTTGTCTGTGAGCTCATTTCAAAATGATGAATTAGTTACAACATACGGAAAACCTTGTTATAACATGTTTTGTGATCAAGATGGATTAAAGCTATTGTATCTGCAACTGTGACTTTATTTGCTTCCAAAAGCAGGTTCTGAGCTTTTGTCTATTCTGAATCAGATTGCAATACTCACAGCTAATCAGTTTCCCCATCTCATGTAGTTTGACAGCTGTTCTGAAGTTGAAAGTAGATAGAGGATCATATGCTTTAGGATCAAAACATCACAGAATGGTTTGAGTTGGAAGGGACCTTAAAGATCACCTGGTTCCAAGCCCCTGCCACAGACAGAAACACCTTTCACTAGACCAGTTTGCTCAGAGCCCCATCCAGCCTGGAACTGAACACTTCCAAGGATGGGGCATCCTCAGCTTCTCTGGGTAACCTCCTCCAGTGCCTCACCATTCTCACAATAAAAAATTTCTTCTTAATATCTTCATCTTCTTAATATCTCTCTTAGTTTGAGGCCCTTCCCCCTTGTTCTGTTACTATGTGCCATTATAAAAAGTCTCTCTCCATCTTTTTTGTGGGCTTCCTTCAGGTGCTGGAAAGCCAACATTAGGTTATCCCAAAGCCTTCTCTTCTCTAAGATGAATAATCTCAGTTCTCCCAGCCTTTCCTCATAGAAGAGGTACACCAGCCTCTCCTGTGGTGAGAAGTCTCCAGCATCAAGTGGGAATTCAGTCATATAAAGGCTTATAACTTCAGTTATACTGTCTAAGTGAAAGACTACAAATCATGAATTATGGTGGTCCCACTCAGGGCCATCATGAGTGACAGTGCTTTCACAGTTCTAGAGTGCTCCATATTGTAAGAGATACATTAACATTGTGCTGGTTTTGGCTGGGGCAGAATTAATTTTCTTCCCAGTAGCTAGTATGGGACTGTGTTTTGGATCTGTGCTGAACATAGGGCTGATAATATAGAGATGTTCTTGTTTTTGTTGAACAGGGCTTACACAGAGCCAAGGTCTTTTCTTCTTCTCATTCTGCCACACTGGCAAAGAGGCTGGGGGTGCATAGGAAGATGGTAGGAAACACAGCTGGGACAGGTGACCCAAACTGGCAAAAAGGATATTGACATATGGCCATATGGCATCATGCTCGGTATATAAAGTGGAGGGAAGAAAGAGGAGAGGTGAGAAGTTTGGAGTAATGGCATTTATCTTCTCAAGTAATCATTCAGTGTGATGGGGCCCTTCTGTCCTGGAGATGGCTCAAAACCTGCCTGCCCGTAGGAAGCACTGAATTAATTCCTTGGTTTGTTTTGCTTGAGTGCTCAGCTTTTTCTTTCGCTATCTCAACCCATGACTTTTCTGGGTTTTACTCTTCTGATTCTATTCCAAGTCTTGCGGGGAGGGGAATGAAGATATGGCTGTGCAGGGCTTGGTTGCAGTCTTGGATGAAAGCATGACACCATGAAAGTATACCTAGTGGTTTTCTCCTTTTTCAGGTATCTCAAGTGCACTTTCTAAATCTCAAAATCTAATTAACTTTATAATTTTACACACCTTTGAGACTGGCAGGACTAAAGCTATTTTATAATTTAACACTATAGAGCCATCAGTATACTCCAGGGTGATTATAATGATAAAGCAAATAAATATTTTCATAATTAAAAGCAAAACCTTAGTAAAGATAGTGGCATTCATCTCTAGTCTAATATCTCCTCAATTCTACCATGCTTATCAATCTCACATATACTGATAAAGAGTCTGATACTCAAAGACACAGCATATGAATTTTGGTGCCCAGCCATTCAAACACTCCAGTTAGGGCTTAATTTTAGGAATAGATAACTCTCTGTAAATCAGCTATGGATTCAGCAGTTACAGGATTGCTCTTTAGATGACTTTATCTCATGTTACTATGAAAAACGCTTATGTATTTTGCCTAGCCCTCTCAAGACAGTTAAAGTAAGGGTTACTGAAAAGAGCCCATGTTTCTGATTCTTTGCTAAGAAAATACCACTCAGTGGAAGAGATTACATGGGTAAGAGCATCCCAGAATAGATTATATTTTGTACTTTCAGTGTCCCCTGACAGTGAAGACAAATGAAAGTAGACAAACAAGAATCTGACACTTGCTTCCTTGAGTCTGTGCAGCCATGGCTGTGAACACAGTGAGTGCTCACGCTTGCCTATGCACTGAGGATGTTATGGATCTGCAGCTGGCAGCTTTGAGAGTTAAAAGGCAGAACTCATCCACACAGTGACCATAGATGAGGTAAAGTCCCTTCATGGGCAACTCCCTGGGCCAGAAAACCTGTGGCAGAGACAGCCTCAACAGCTGTCTGCATTCTATCAGCTCATCCCTATTTGCCCTGTGAACGTCTTTGTTAACCCTGAGACACATTGCCACTTCAGTTGTCATCTGAGAGAAACATCCCACATCAGAGGTCCCCAAGTAACTTAGGAAGCTGTATTTCACCATTTCACCATTTCCCTCAACTAGTGGAAGCACTTCTGTTTTGTAGATATTGAGCTTTTAGAATCCTTTATGTGGCTGTCCTCTTTCCTCAGTGCTCACAAAGATCTTTCCTCACTTTTACAATCCCTGAATGATGAGAGGGAAGTTATCAGTGAAGGTTCATTGACTAAGCAGAACTTTAAAAGAGTAACTCGAGCTCACTGAGACTCTCTCATTAGTTGCTCTTAATTATCCTTAATTTCTCAGCATTGCTCATGGAAGAAATCACAGAGCAAGACTAGGCTGTGGCAATTTTTGTGACTGTCAGAAGAGGATGCTGTGAGCAGTGCCAGGACAGGGACTTCCAGAAAAACATGAGGGTTACAGTGGGCAGCTGAAACACTATCCAGACAAAACAAGGAATTGTGACAGGTCTCTTATTTCCATTTAAAATGTTTTTTAAAAGTGTTTGCCTTTTCTACAGTTCCTGACAGTAATTTAGGGTAATAAGGTGTTGTCACTTTTTGAATATATCAAGGATGAAAATTGTCAGTTTACACAAATTTACACATATTTCTGAGATTTCAATGCAATAAACAAAATACAGACAGTCTTATGTGTTATGCAAATGAGGCCTCTTCAGTATGGTTATGATCACTACTTATGATCACTACTGGTGCATGATATTCTTTCCTTTTATGTAAGTGTGCCCTACAGTCATTATTCTGACAAAATTCCTCCTTGGAAACAATGAATCTCTTACATAGAGAAGGGGAAAGTACACTTCCTATAGAGGTAGTTATTTTATATAACTTGCTGTTAATTAAATATTTACTTGGTTCTCTGAAAGCCCACTTCATCGTAACTTTGAAAAACCAGTTATTCTGGTTGTAGTATTTTGTTTCCTGGTAAGTGAAATTAAATTGTGCCAATGAAGTTGACACTGCAATTTGCTAGTAAGAACTATGTAGTAAACTGTAACAAAAGAGAAAAGTATTGCTCTGGAAGAAGATAATTTTTATCAAAGACTAATCATAGAGGAAGAAACAGCAAATTAAATGATGAAATACGTGGATAATCACAATATACAACCAGGGGTCTGTCCCAGGCTGTTTTAGCCTGCTGAGATTCATTTATTTATCCATTCATGTTTATTATGTGTGAGTTTGTGATGCTACAGAGCTGATGTGCCCCTAAAAGTCTGCAAGAGTTACTTGGGAGAGAAATGAAACTCAAACTGAAAGTAAGATATCACCACTTTCTTTTCTGTTTTTTAGGAAGGTTATGACATAACTGTATTAAAAAATTAATGTGTGCAGGACACATGTTGGCACTGAGACCGACAAGTATGAGACAATTCATATTTCTCCCATGAAATGTTCTTTCCCTCCAGGACAGGTCAGACCCCTTCAGCCTCTGTCCTTGGCCCAGACTGACAGCCAGATCGCTCCAGGGGCAGACAAGGGGTACTGTTTGTTAGCCTGGGTCCACACCAGGCCAGGGACAGCTTGACAACAGAGACTGATGATTTTCACTGCCCAAGTAGTGTTTACTGACAGTGCTAGTGTAGGTGTATCCAGAATTACTGGATAAATTTTTCCTGAAATACTAATTTTCGAAGCACTTAAAACCAACAAAGAAAATAGAGATAGATCATTAAATGCATCCTTTTAACATATCTCTAGTTTTATAAACTGAGATACGTCAAAGTCACTTCTTGCTGCTCCTTCAAAAATTTGGGGATTTTCTTTACCACTTAGTAATGAGAACCTCCTGCATCAAAGGTGTTTTCCAGCGGAATACATATGTTCACCTTTTATTTTAATTTTGCAATATCTAATAGCCCCTCAAGAGTCTAGGAGGAAAAAGGCAATGCAGGTAAAGTATGGAAAACAGCATGGAGACAGCACTTAGCATGAAAGGCCTTCATAAATCAGCTACCAAATAATAGGCCTATTTTAAAGTTTTATTCCGATTCTTTTTCCATGGGTATCTTTAGATATCTTCAAAACAGGAAAAAAAATAGGGCCAAATGCAGTTAAGGACTGTTCACATGGCTATAGTCCCATATAGGAGGTATATTCCCTCCTTTCCTCCTGAGTCAAGAGACAAGAAATTAAAGGAATGGTATATATCCATTTAGGCCTGAGACTGTTTCTCATCTATTGTTAATCTGTTTTTTCTTTTCCTGTGTGTTTTTTGACAAAATTACATCATTAATGTGCTATGAGAATTTTCTTTTGTGCTGAATCTCAGGAAGAAGCTTTGTCAGTCTAAGTGGCAGTTACTGCTATATAAATGATAACAAAATCCCACAAAATTCTAAGTAAAAGAGAGCTTTAATAAGTGCCATTAGCAACCCACAGAACATAAATGAGTAATAATGTCTGTAAAAGTAGAAACCTGCTTAACAATTTCAGGTTGATTTACTTTGATGTACTTTTTTGTTGCTGTTCATACAGGACAAACAATTTTGGACAGTTTTCTGTCTAAGCAGACAGGAAAAGAGTGAAGCTGAGGTTTTTGCAATGGCTTGGAGGAAATGTTAAGAAGAAAAAAGCATGAGGGAAAACTTCAGCTGGCAATTCAAATGAGTTGAAAAACTGCCATAAATTTTTATTTTAATTTTTTTTAAAATAAACATGTTATATTAGTTTATGTGTAGATCAGCTTGACATACCACAACACAAACACTTACTCTAATAGATTAATTCAGGACAAGATGACTTTTCTAACCTTCCTGCTGAATTGTGAGGATGAGCACACCATGATCTAATTGAAAAGTAATACTTGAGTTAGTAGTATATGAGTATAATCAACAGCTCCTGTGAAAATACCTTTTATTGTTTCATCATCAGGCTTTGTTTGAGGATTTACAACAGGGCAAACCACTAGAATTATCTGAAACTTGTCTTTGCTGATTAGCATGCAGCTTCTCTTGAGATTCAGGAAGCCTGGTTTGCTTAGGGGGGATCTCAACGTAAAATTGGGAGCATGTTCCTGGGGGAGTAGATCCTAACTGCTGTAGTAAATACAGCTTGCACCCTGTTTCATTAACCAGAGTTGATTCTTTATGAATTTTATCTCAAGCCCACTGGTTCTGGCATAAACTCTACTTTTTCGCTCTGTGTTTGGGATTTTTTTATTCACAGATGCTTGAATTTTCATAGATGGGCAACAGTCTTCAATACTCAGAAATTTTGTCTTAAGAGGAAATAGCTGTTTACACTACAGAACTGTGAAAGTGTTTAACTTTCTACACCTTTCTTGTACTCATCATGAGAAATTGTATGTCACAAGGCATCAAAACTTCATTCCACTTACTGTATTTTTTTCTTTACATTTGAACTCATTCTTGATCTTCTGTAGTTATAAAAAAACTAATGCTTAGTAAAGCCCCTTCTAGAATGAAGAATCCCACAAACCGAAAACAGAAGCTATGTACCATTTTTTAAGTGATATATGATAATGGCTATTGTCTCATAATACTGGCAAACAGCCTTAACACACAAGCTGACTGTCGACTGCCATGGTTGTATTAGTCTACTGGTTTCTGAACAAATTCATACAAGATTCACCAGCTGTCCAGGTAAATTGTTATAATCTGTCTTTGTGCTTATGGGGTGTCTTAAAGGATGCAAAAGAAATGAGACATCTAGTTCACCTTCCGTTCAGTTAAGGAGAGATGATTTGTGGGCGTGTGTGCAAATTCCCTGTCTTCTGTTCTCTGACTTCCACTAAAGCAAGGACTTAAAAAAATTATGAAATAGTAAGCTCAGAAAATTATCTATAATGACAGCACATCACTTTCAAGCTGACTGAATTTTTCAGGGAACAATGGCAGCATATGTTACTGATTTAGTCATGAGTTTTCAGAAACCCAGAGGTTGGAAAGCAAATCAGCTGAGTTCCTCTGATAAACTGCAGTAGTTAGAGTAGGAGGGAACCGGCAGACATGAAATTTTGAGAGCTTCCAGGAAACTTCAAATCCTAGTAACCTGTCAAGGAGAGACTGCTGCATCTGAGCTGGCCTTTCCCTGAACCTAGGCACGTAGGTAGTACACTACCCAGTAGTCAGAGTTATAACAAGAGAGACTATAACTTTAACAGCAAAGCTATCTAGTTTAGTAACCAGTTGCAATCCCCTAAGGTAGCAGAATGGTGATTTTTCCAAATAGCTTTCATGCAAATTTGGAAAGTTGTGAAAAAGAGAGAATAGTCACTCCTTCAATCATTTTTAGATGCTGAAGCTGAAGTGAGGCTGTTTAGGCAGTTCCTTAATGAGGTAGAAATAAAATTTACTTTCAATAGTCAATATATCAGCTTCCTGTGATTTGCAAGGGCTTTGTCTTTTAAGGGAAAGAGCAGACCCATCTTACAAAACTACACCATACAAGTAGATGATGCGGTACTCTGAAAATGTCTTCCTGAGAGAGGACTTGCACCCTTTCTAGCTTTCTGCAAAAGAACATATTTAACTGTGATAGCAACCCGAGGAGAAGAAGATGGAGTTTGGGGCCAGTGGGTGCTGACTCCCTAGATGCTATTGCAAAAAAGTTTTATACCCTAAGAACATGCTCAGAGAATCTAAAAGCAGAAGAGAGAGATAAAGTCTGTTTAGATAGCACAATCTACACCTGAAAACAAAATGAAAATCAAACCTCAGAATTCAGTGTCTGAAGATCCTGAAAGAAATCCAGGTGACCTGCTTATGGTGCTGGTGTGGCAGGGTAAAACGGCATTGATATAACACAGCCCTGACCCAGCAATTTCGAGGAAAACAAACAAACATATATTTCCCCCACCCCCCAAAAAAAAAGAATTAGAATCAAAAAAAGAAAAAAACAAATCCAATCAAGGAAATCCCCAGTCTGCACTTCCCCAGGATCACTGGAGTCAGTTTGTTCCCTGAAATTACTCCTTCCTTTTAGAAGTGTTTGATGGATGAAGTTAAGTTTGTATGCTCCTGCAGCTCCTGTCAGGATCATGCTGTGCTCTGTGCAAACAGTAAGAGACAGACTCAGCCTTCAGGGATTTGCCTGCTCTTTGAAGGTGAAGTGTGATGATTTGGGTTAGGAAACAAATAAAAGGAACAGAGGAAATAGTGAAGGATGATGGCAGCACTGAGAGCTGCTCATGTGTCAGCAAGATAAAACTGGTTAATAGCTACTGAGTGTTTACCAATTTATAGGTCTGTAAAATCTGAAGGAACCATGATGGAAACCTGGTTTGGCTTCCTTCTCAAATGCCATTTGTCTCTGCTCCTGCACTGAAAGGTATTACCGTTTCTTGCAGTTGTTAACCCCAAGACTTGGATTAATTACTTTACTCAAACTTTCCTTGGAGGCTTTCTGTGCAAACCTCTTTTTAGACTTAAGTATTTGAATTTAAGTGCTTGCCTCCAACACAGAGAAGGTTTAAAGCCTCATCCCAGGTGACACCTAACACTGAAAGTATTTATTTCCCTGAGCTCTTGTAACACCACTTGTGCCCACTGGTCACCAGAAATTCAGCAGTGTCATACACCTGTATTGCCACGAAGCTCTGCACAATCAAAAATTATTTCCCTTGTGCAAAATGCCTTCTACAAAAATAGTTTTCAGGCAGTGTCCATTGGAAAATGAAGCCTATGGTTTAGTTATTAATAAAGTAAGTTTCTATTGTAAGACTATACAAGGAATGGCCTAAGAGGTTAAAACACCTTTAAAGAAAAACCTGTAGAAATGCTTCAGACTTCCCTAGCTGGACACAAGCTGAGGTGGACAACAGGGAACTTTCATTCCTCTTCATTCAAAAGTTTCAAATTGCATGCAGTATTTAAGGAGTCATTGAGTTGGGAGAAAATGAGGGAGAGACCAACATTGCAGCCTAATGATGATGCCCCACAGGGAATGCACAGGAGGCTCTCACTCCAATTTTTTTACCTTAAGCTATCAGCGGATAGAGATACACAAAAACCATGTAAAGAGCGTTGAAAATCCCATTTTTAACCTTATCACAGAGCTGCTAAGGATCTGTGCAATCTCTTTCACATCTCCGCATCATAAATCTGAAAGTGTGCCATTCGAAGGTGAAAACATCAATGTTGAGGTCAGAGAAATGCTCTCATTCTTTCAATGGCAAACAGTCTAGCACTAAGTTAGTAAATCCTGAAAAGTATCTAGGCCTGAATATAATTTTCTAGACATGTGTTCCATATCTTGTTGGAGCCCCTCAGTTAATTACTAACTTTAAAGAAGTGAAATGAATACATACTCTTCTACTTCTAAAAAAAAAAATGTAGCTTCTTGCTTATTACTATTTGTAGTATTGGGAAAAGCATCTCTCTTACTGAAATGTTTCTTAAATATTCATTTTACATAAATGTGATATATTTAGATACCATGTAAATAAACCTATGTGAATGTTTCTCATAAAATTACTTTATTGAGCTATGGTGAAGAACAGCATGTCTTGGAAGAGTACATATATCATCACAAGAGTTAAGTGGAGATGAACTTATTTTTTTCCAAGCTAAGATTAGATTAGATTACATCATATTTACTACTACTAGTTATTGTGCAACAAATACAGCATAAAACTTCCTTTAAAACAGTATAGAGTATGGATATATGTGCAGCTGTTGTGCTTTAATGTATTTGTGAACAAATTGAAAGACCATGAGAGAATTGTTACCCCTCTGTGTTGTTTTCCCCATCTGAGAGTGTAGGATGTGAATGGGTGCAGAGACTGTACAACACAGGGGGAAAAAGCAGTATATTATCTGGGAGAGAGCTGAGGTCCTGGAATTAATTTCCCGCCTTGGTCTGGATCAGCCTTCATAACATATCCTATCATAGCCTTGATAACAGCATGCAAGTGCATTTAAAAATACAAATAGAGAAGAAATTGGGCAGTAGCAACTGTAGGAGAGGAAAGATGATTTTAGCAGTAATTTTATGGCTGTTGGCTTTGCATTTATGCCTAGTATTCATGGACTTTAAGACATTAAAAGGAAGACATCAGAATAGTCTTTTGGGCCTTTTTTCCTATGTGCACTACTGGATTTCCCCCAGTAATTCTTGCTTCAAACCTGCAACTGCTTAGGAGAAAAGACACAGCCTGACTGCCATGCAGTGTAAGTGCACTGCTTTGTTGTTTTCAAAGCAGAATCCTGCCACTTGATGTCTTCATCCAGGAAAATGGAGGTCCAGGAAAAAAAAAAACTCTTCTGGTTTTGCCCTATGCTACCATATTTTATACCATAACGATGTTCTGATGTAGACATTTGTGACATCTCAGGTAAGAATGAATGTAGCTCCTTTTTTCTTTTAAAAACACCTGTTTTCAGACTGAGGAGGCCCGGCAAAGCAGGGCCTGGTTTACCCTCACCTGCACTGCAGATGAGCAGTCAGCCTTTACAAAATGCACGCTCACACCAAGCAGGCAGGTTTCTCACAGTAAGATGCAAACCAGCATCTGAAAGGCAGTGTTTGCAGGCTATCCTCACAGGTGCAGTAATATTTGCTCCAGCAATATGATCCCTCACTGTGCAGAAGCCTACTTTAGCTTCTTCTTCCAAATGGTTTTAAGCTGTTGCCACATGTCAAGCACATAACAGCTAATGCACTTTTATAAGCACCACATGCTGAACCCATTCAGCTCTGACAGCTCCAGCAATAAACGCTGTATTTTGGAAGGAAGACTGATGCTGCTTACTGGTCCTTGCAGCCCTCATTATCCACAATACACTTATGGTAGGAGTGTTCTGTGTACAATTACAGAAAAAAAACATGTCTGTAAACTCTTTTTTTTTAAAATTCTGTTTTTTTTTTTTTATTTTTTGCAATTATTATTACAAGTTTTTGAAGATAAGATGAATTTTAGACTCTACAGACAGGGATTTGCTATAGAAATTTGTAGGGCCTCTTAAAGCTTTGGAAATAAATGTCTTCATTATTGTTATAGTCAGGATGGTGTCCTGCAGAAATTAATGGCCATGTTTTCAAGTGAGTGTCAATTCCCAGAGAATATAAGATGACTGGGATAACTCATTCAAAACAAAAGGAAAACCTACTTTATCCTCATACATCACTGAGTTCTCAATAGAAAACAGATTTGAAGACTATGAAGTTTGATGTGATAGCAAGGACTCTTTGAAAGGCATCTATTTAACAAACAGAAAATGTATCAGGGTTTTTGTAGGGGTTTTTTTGTATTTATAAGGAAAACCTTGACATGTACATTTTTTTATGTTGTCAAACATATGGTGTGGATATTTCAAAAATATAAAGATTATTATTGGTTGTAGTGGTATTTTAGACTCAAAATATGTTCAGTTACAAGGCAGGACCTTATTCTATTGAAAGATCATAGCAGTCTCTGTTACTTTTGTAACACAGAAGAAACTTCTAAGAAGAAGAAGAAAGTTCTTTCCCTTTAACAAAGACAACTTTTATTTAAATAAGTGAGATGCGTTAACTTTTCTGTAGGAGGAATGAGGTTTTTAATGTTTGTTTATTGAAGCTTATTCATATGAAAATTTCAAATCAGTATCACTGATTTAACTTCGGTTTTAGTTTTGTCTTAGGTGTACTGCAAGGTCGCCAAAAGTAGAATGTTTAGACGTAAAAGTACTTGCAATGACATACAAAATCTGTTCTGTTTTCAGTTTTCATACCTGGTGTTATAGACTTCACAAGTAACAGATTATATTTTTTTCCAGTTTTCCTTTATGTTATACCTGATAATCAGTAAAAATAGTGATGCAGGCCAGATTTAGCTACACATGTTTTTTTTTAACTTTGAATTCTATATTCACTAAAATATCCTGCATTTGATTTTACAAGGTTAAAAAATGAGTAATGCTTTTTGTAGCTGAATGAAATCTGGCAGTTTCAGGATTTCAGATTTTAAAGAAAAAGGACTATGACAGAATTAAATATGAGTGGAGGATTGAATTCCAGCCTAAATATACAAGGGTTTTTTCTGATATTTATTCTGGGACTCATATAATCAGTATATTAGGGATTGAAAAGGTGACTTCAGCAACAAGAAAGATGAAATACCTTGTATTTTTTAGCCTTTGATTATTTGGATCTGACTGAAAAATAAATCCAATTACATAGAATATATTATTGGAGAACAAATACAGCATTCAAGCTTCCTCAACATCCCTGTACTTCTACTACTAACACATTCTTACAAATAAGCAAGATTGGACATGAGTTTTCATTCTCTATGAAGAACAATAAATATCTATTATTTCTGTAGCTCACTTGAAGGTACTTGCAAAGTTGTTGCTTCAGTCATATCCTTAGATCTTACATGAAGTTTTCCATCAGTTCACTGGATTGTTCTGTTAATCACTAAAATTTCACTTCAGAATTAAATTTCAACCTAATTAAGATCAAAATATGCAGGAATAACTACTATAAATGGCCAGCTTTCTGCAGAACCAACTCTTGTGAGCAAGACAGTTCTGGAGAAGGGAAATTTGAATAGCAATGTCTTTGCATAAAAATGCAGTAATATAGGAAATTTAATTTTAGATGCACTAAATGTCTAGGAAGATCAACTCTTCTAGATAGCTAATGCAGAGGCAGATTACTCTAGAGCAGAGTAGCACAGGGACTTTGATTCCTCTTGCTCTTGAGTGTATGGAAGGAAAGCTGTTTAAATAAATGACTAGCATCTAGTTGGAAGGTCTGACTCTTGGCACTGTGTGTATAAAAGTGGCATTTTTATAGCTTGGCTGAGTCCTTGGGTGCAGCAGATGTCCTCAAAAGAGACCACAAGTAATCTGTCATGTTCACTTTACCCTGCAACATAAAACTTCAGAGTACAAAACCCTTCTTTCCAAGAAATGGGTCCAAGAGTCTGGGAAGCACCTCCTGCAACAGGAGATGGAGATAGAGGGGAAAGAAGAAAAAAAGAGGACATCTTGCAAGCAAGAGCTACCTGATAGTGCCTTTTTCATTGAGACAGAATAATTCAAATTTGCTTCCACCTCTGAGAAGTGTCCCACCAGTTCTTCTCCCACACATCCAGCTGATGCACTCAAGCCACGAAGTGTTTTTCAGAGTAAATATTAACCTGTCCACTAAAAAGTATTCTCTTGATAGGCTCACTTAATTAATGTTATTCATGATTACTTTAATACATTAGTTAATCAAATCCCCTTTCAACAGAATTTTTCAGGGAATTTTTGTAGAATAAATCTCAAAACATATTTCCTCTTTTCTTGCTCCCAGAACTGGGAGCAACGTTTTTCATTTTGAAGTAATTCCCAAGTAGCATATTAGCAATCCGTAAGAAATTCCATTAAAATGAATAAAGAGTCCTCTAATCCTAACCCTCTCTGTTTAGAAATCAGACTAGAAAAATAGGAGTCTTGTCTTGATTTTATTCTCAGGAACCATGGTAAGAATGAAGACAAGTCAATGGAAATGCTCTAGATTCATGTTTATATAGACAAACCAAATTTGGATACATGAATATCAGGATGATAATGCTTAAAAACTATCCTTTCCAAGCATGGTCACTTAATGACTGAGGATACCATGATAGTCCTTAATCCAGGTTAAGGGGTATGCTGATTTGCTTACATTTCGCTTTAAGAAAGGAGCTTACACAAAGAAAAGGGAAGCTTGGATTCAAATCATTCTGTTTCTGATTAGCTCTGCAAACTATCAGAAGTCTTGTATTTTCTCAATACAACAGTGCAAGGATACCTTATCACAGTGATGACCTTTTTGTGTTGTTTTTCACTGTTTCAATGAAGTTGAAATTCCAGTTCTAGCACTGTCTGGTTGTTCATAGCCTTATACAGTGCCTGGGTTTGTGGACTAGAAGGGGGCAAGAGTAGAAAGAGACATGCAAAACACAACCCGTGGCAAAATAAGCAATATATATATATATGTTTTTCCTCAATAAATAAGATATGGAAAAAAAATCTGTTGAAGTGATTTCTCAAAAAAAGTGGATGCCAAAGGACTTGAGTTTCTGTGACCACCTCAGGACTCACGATCAGTGAGTTCAGTATGATATTGTCATGGCTCTTGTGATATCTGTTGTTTTCCTTTTACCCACAAGTCCTGAGTCTATGCCAGTCTTAACTTTCAGCTAAGAGGAAAATTTCCCCGTAGTACCAGAGAAAAGCTTAAAAATGTAACCCTAGTGAACTTCACAGGTTTCACATGAAGAAAATAAAAAAAAAAAAATGTTTTTAAGCAAATAATTTCTGAGTGTGTTTTATTTAGATTGGTTTTACTTGTTCAAGCAATGAACTTATCAGTTCATTTCTCTTTTGTTTGGAATTCAAAGAGGAATTGTTTTGAAGTTAATATTGTAACAGTACAGCATAATACACACCATATGTTTTTTTTGTAAGATTATCCAATGCATTTAAAAATTAAAACGTCCCTCATTACGATTTTCTAAAGGGAGGACTGCAACTGTGTTGAAGTAGCTCTGTTGTCAGAATTGCCCAGAAAATCAGAGAACAAAGTTCTGTTGTGCAGCAATCTCCAGTGACCTCATGAGTGACATGCAGTAATTACCTTGTCAAAAAAATACTCTCAGACAGTCTGCTCACAAGATGCTATGAAACACATTTGCATGAAGCATCTCACGTTTTATGTGAAGTGGTAGATGTTGCTAGAGACTATGTCAGTAAGACTAATAGAAAATTCTCCTCAGCAGGAGGCGAAATGCTTCTGTTTACTGTAGGAGTGGGAAAATCTTTTCTTGAATTCTGAATTGCTGTTTGTGCGCTGATTTGAGCTTTTGTGTGTTCAAAAAGTGCTCCCTTGAGGAGCTCTGTGGGATAATTCACACACACATAGTCACAAAACAGCCTGGCTCTCCTGTCCTCCACCACCCGTAAAAGTTAAATAACTGGCCTTTTGTTTTCTGCCTTCTGGAAAACATCCATGACCTTGTCTCCTGGTACACATTTCTAACCTGAACTATGTATTCACTGGTTATTGCAGCAATTGTCAACTTCCTCAAACACTGAAATGGTTGTGGGGAATTCACCTGTTCTTGTGTGAGAGCCAGCTGTCACAGACAATATCCAAAGGAATATTTATATGCCCACAGCACAACTTTTATTTTTCTTGTGTTGTCTCTCTACAAAATTCAGATTTGGTGCCTGAAAAGGCCTAAGCAGACATCAAGAGATCATTCTTTTTCCATACCTTCTTTAAATACTGTGTTGACATTTCCCTAAGTAAATGAGTAAAATTACACTTCTCAAAGTTAGTTTTTGTTTCAGTTGATACTAATGTGAAATATGAGAGGAACATAATTTAATTCCAAAGATGATTTCAGACAGAGATTGTATAAAGAAAAAGGCTCTGTATTTTTAAGTTAAGCTCCTGATTGAGGCATCATTCACTCTTTCTGTGGAAAAGCACACTGATCATGAAATAAATGCCATCTTCTACAACCCAGTCAAGATTACCGACTTTGACCTTAATAAAGTTTTCTTTGTTTTTTGTAAATAGCGGAGTTTATTATCCAATGGTCAGAGCTAGAAATCTGTTCTTGACTAAAACCATCAATCCCAAAGCCTAACATTTTCTGTGGAAGAAAGCTGGCTGGATGCTGAACCTACTTAAACTTTGGATATATGAACATCAAGACCTGTAGGGATACAAAAGGTAGCACCCTGGGCAGGGTCAGCTCCACAGCGAGATACCATTTCCTTGGCATTTGTTGCAATTCATCTGTACAGGTGTTGTTAAGTGTGAGTTTGGAACGTGTATCTGTGAGAGAGTTAAATTCAGGTGCAATTTCAGAATCTTGCCATGGTGACGTTGGGTGCGAAGAAATGATACCCTGTGGTGCCTGCAGGCGCCAGCTCACACGTGCGCAGGGGTGGAAGTTGGTGTCTGATTCTGAGATAACCTGGATAGAACATTTCACACAGGAATGTGCTGCCCTTTTTATCTTCTTCCTTGCTGGGTCTCCTATCTTCAGTTTAGCCTCAGTCTTTAGTGAAATACTACAGTTTACCAGCGCTCAGTGTGTGTTTAAAAGAGAAGACGGTCCTTCACTATTTGAATAGGTTATTGTGCTTTTCTGTAATCAAAACTAATACAAATAACACTTGGTTAGCAGAAAGAAAAATGGCTTTGTAAGACAGAAACACAATTATTGGCAGATTTTTTAAGAGTTCAGGTTTTCCTAATATATGCATCTTCAACAATATTCCACCATTCTCTCCTTTTGGCTGCCTTGGGTCCTTTAAAGTCCCTCCGAAATGAGAGGATCTGGGGGAGGATCTGCAGTGCTTCGTAGCTGGATCATAAAAAGTCTGCAGACTGTACATTATGAATTTAATTTCATTATCCAACTTTTTAGAGAAGTCACTTCTTGCAATTTAGGCAGTTTACGATTTCTTTCTTTAGTCAGTTTTTCTGACCAATTTTTGCTGGTGTCCATTGACTTGCCTTCAAATGACGGAAGCTCAATGTTATGAATGTATTTTCTTCTATATAGAGATCATGTAACCTGGTATAAATATAATCTAATAAAATTGTATGCACTTTTAAATGGAACTAAAAAGGACTTGTCGTGAGTTCTCTCCTTTTATTTGCCTCTACTTGATTTTCCTTGTATCTGTGGTACAAGACTCAGAAATAGAGCAGATCATGGCTGCATCTACAGCTTACTGTTGTAACCAGTAAAAGCCTTACTATACTGGCAAGAAGAGTGCTCTAACAAGAGAGGAGGCTCTGTAGAGCAACACAGGTGGTGTAAGGACCTTTGTCTGCACTGGTCGCTTTCCTACAGACAAATTTAGTATACCCCATGAGCTGATCGACTATTAGTAGTTAAAATTTATGAAGTGTGATCCCAGAGTGCATTCTCCACTTCAGTTTTACCTAAAGAGTTTGTGCCTCCTGAGACCTCTCTGCTATGCAAACCAAGGTGCAGTGAGAAAACAATTGCAAAATTCACTTGGAAAGAATCTTCCTCAGCCAAACTATAAGAGTCATGTGGATGCACTCTTAAATGCATAAGTTGAAGTTCCAGTCTTTACTCTCCATAAAGATGTACACAACTCTGTTTTGGGTGTTTAGGGGGTCTCAAGAGTTCATCTGGTCTGCTTTCTTCCTCTAATGTAAGATTAACTGTATTTTTCCTGGTATTTTCCAGCTTGCTTGTAAAGACATCCAAATATGGAGACTCTTATCACTTCCCACATGATCTATTCTAGTTTGTTCCCTCTAGGATATCAATTCACTTTACAAACACTTCTAATAAAGATTAATCTGAATATTCCTTCACACTGTTTAATCCCCTTCTGCTTGTCAAATCCACTAGGGACACAAACAGATTGTCCTGTTCCCTTTTGCAATAACTGTCTGTATCCTTGAATACTATACACAGCTTGGAAGGATTTTTATTTGCATATTTGTATATATATGTATGTATATAGGTGTATATATTCATATATTTATAGCTCAAACAATGAACATAATTTTTTTTGAATGTTCCCATTCATCCAAAACAAAGATGTGGAAAATGGGAATAATTTTAAAACTTGATAAAATAATTGTCTCATAAATTTTAGTTACATATCAACAATCAACAAAGTTCTATGATTTCAATCTGTGTTCATAAGTTTTCTATTGTGGGACTTTTTTTTTTTTAAAAAAAAGGAGCATATTTGCCTTTTTTTATTCTAAAACAAATTCTGCTTGTTTTGTGGGTTTTTTGTTTTTGGTTTTTTTTTGTTTGTTTGTTTGTTTGTTTTTTAAATCTGATCTAGCACCCACCAGGCATGACGAAAATAAATTGCTGCCTTCTCAGGGAGAGAGACCAGCAACATAACTAACCTTATTTTCAACTTTAGATCAGTGTAAGCACTGGGTTTCTGAACATTCTAATCTGAAGTGAATAGATAGACTTAGGAGACCACACTGGTATAGGGATGTAAGTATTGGTGATCTTTGTGTTATCACTGGTTGATACAAAGTCTGAAGTTGCTGGTGGGATTCCTGGGAATACACGACCAGAGAACTCAGTTTAGATTCCAGCCCTTTGGGTGCTTTAATTCTTACACATGCAACAAAAGGGGGTTGATGTTGGTTTTAATACTTTAGACTGTGGGCTGTTAAAATAATTTTCAACTTACCACAAGATGATTCAATAAGTCACTGCAATATTGACTAGATTTAGTATTCAGTATTGTACCTCTAACGTCTCTTAATAGAATTAATTTATTTGTTCAACTTTCTGCCAGGAAATGAAGACAAAGGATGAAAAATGTTCTATTTGCAAATTGAATAATTAAAGGAAGATAATTAATTGAGAGGTTTAAATTTTACATAGTTTATATCAAGGAAAGGTGGGGAAGGGAATCCGAAGAATGTCTAGCATAAGGAGGCTTTATTGTAGCATTTAGTTTCATCTATAATCCCCATATTTTCCTAGGCTATTATATGCAATTAGTCCTACTGTAGAAATTTCCCAGCTGACTTCATTTTTATTTAACTGAATTGCAGACAATATCATGAACTCATATTCCTCAAAACTGATATGATATTTTTTTAATACCCAGCCTTATGGAGTTAAGCCACTTCACAGATGGCTAAATAACTGGCTAAACCTGCATAATTAATCTGTGCCAAGTGATAACATTAATAAGAGGAAATTCAGTAAGCTGCAGCTGATAATAATTATGGCAGCTAGGCGACCAAGTGTTTCCTTATAGCATTGCTGTTACAAATCTAATACTCCTCTAGCCTCTCAAATGGAAATAAACATACTGGCCTGAGAGACTGGTGTTTTGTGTTGCTCCATTATACTGTAGCATTTAAATTTCTGGTTGCAAAAGATCAGTTGACATAGAAAGGCAAATCCAAGTTATTCAAATAAAGGGGTGGGTTTTCTTTATTTTCTTCTTAGAATATGCAATAAAGGTATTTACTTCTCTCTTTCCCTTGTCAAATTCTTGTCAGAAACAAAATAGCCTAAATGTTATGCAGAGTCATTGGAATAGGCAGAGTTATACATTTAGTAATAGTATAGTAACTTTAGTGCTGTTGCATACATTGTGATTCATAATTACTTCAGCTGATGCATCTTGCCAGTTTCATTAGAGTTGCTGGGCTGAATTCTGCTGTGACAGGATTCTTGAATTATTATATTTTTAGAAACCTTTCATAATTTAGATCACATTGCCTTCATACACCCATTCAACAATCTTCGTACTGAGGTTCAGTGTATACCTGTGGATGTAGCAATCCTCATTTGACAATGAAATTTTGGTTTTGTTTTTGGTCAGGTGTGAACAAGAAGATAATTTGACTGACTTCTGAAACATAAATTCTTCTCTATATCTAAATCAGAAATGATATGTCACTGTATTTCTCCACTGGATATAAAATATAAGCTGAGGAACCTTAGTACAGAACCATAATTGTCAAATTAAGCTCATGTACCATACTTCTACTTATTTTCAGCCCCACATGACACATTGCTACTTCTGATAATGAGCAAGTTTTGAGATATGAAGGTGATAAAAAAATCCCAAATTCTTTTTTGGGGGACAGGTACTGCTTCTGAGAACACAGTCAAAGAAACAGGTCACAATCCTACATTTTGACTCTTTTTTTTTTTTTTTAATATCAGACATTAAAATAAATTTGATAAAATCAGCAGAAAGCCTGAAATGTTCATAGAGGCTCCTGACTTCTTGTGCCTAACTCTGAAAATCCACTGTTTCCTGGGATGCCTTCTTTAGCAGAGGCAGATACTAAATGTGATTCTTCATCCACTGTCTGTCTGCAAAGTCTTCACGATATCACTAAAAAGGTAATTGAAGGAAAGCTAGTAATGTAAACTGTCTAAACTGTCTTTTATTGGCAAAAGGCCAATGTGTTTCAGATTCCTTGTTCTAACATTGATTACTACCACTTTTTTAAACCTTTGGCCAGCAGAGATCTCCAAAGGAGGTTGTGATGAAAGCAAGGGGATATGTGAGTTCCATAAGCAGAGACTCCTTAATTCAGAGGGGAATTAAAATTATCCTACCATTATATTCTTCCACCGTGTGAAGGATGGACCATGAAAACTGAGCAGGCAATCTTGATATAACTTTTCTATTTTCTCTCTCATACTCCAGTTGATATTGCTTGGAATTTAGTAGCTCAGTCATACATCTCCTTCAGGGATCACAAAGCTCTCAGGCAAATGTTGCTAACATTTTTTCCCACCTTGTAAATATTCTGGCTGAATTCTCTCATTTAGTAGCTGATCACAACTTTATTTTTCCAGCCAAATGGCTCTGGATTCTGTCCTTTTACTGAAAGCAAGTTCATGAGCTCAGACCAAATGTGAAGAGCAGAAAGATTTTTCCTTTCCCAATTATTGCTTCTTGTTTAGTCAACAGAACTTTTTGATACTAAAGTCTCATACATCTGTTCTTTACGATTTTGGGAGAGGGGCTAATTTATATGTGTGGGGAAAGTTTTGATTGTACACTAATTTTGGCCTGTCTTGTGACTGGTAGACTTTGCTTATTTCTGCTGAGTAGTCTAAGATCTCTTAAACAAGAGAAATTCTACATAATTTTCAGTATGAAATGATGAATTTAAAAATGTGACAGAAAATATGATGAGATAAGGTATGCAGAAGAAAGTGAGATTGGAGTGGAAAGCTGGTGAAGATAACATCAGGGAGTCATCAAAGTCAGAGAGACAGGGAAAAATTCATTAAGTCATTTTTCTCAGAAGTGCACAGCATGAGACCCTGGCACAAAGGGCAGGGAGAGACTGCTGGTTCACAGCAGATTCTTGTTTGGACTGGTCTATTTTTTAAAGGGCAGAAACAGCAACTGTGTGGAATAGATACTTAGCATGTTCCCCAAGTATAGGTACTAGTGTCAGCCCATGAATACTCAATGAATGATTCAGTTTGTGTACCATATCTGCTTGCCACACTGCTGAGCAGCCTCTCCCGGTGCAATACTGGAGCTAAAAGAAAGAGTGCTTTCCTTTTGAAAGTAGAAGAAAAGAAAAATCGCTTGGGTCCAGGACGTGATACTATTGCTTTTGGTGGGCTTGATCTGACTCACTCTATCTAGTTTTGAGACACTATTTAAGAAATACTGCACTGGCTTAGCAAAGAATATTCTGCTTTTCAAATGAGACTTAGCATGTTGGCTGCAGGAAGAAGTGAATGTTCTATTAGTGTTCCTATGGAGTTTTAGGGTTTATAAGGAGCATTTGCTACTATGTGATAACAGTTTTGAGCAAATTCAAGGCAATTTGAAGGAGTTCATTAACCTTTCCAAACATGTTCCTATCAATGGAAGTGGGGTTTGCTACTAGACATTTACCAGAGGTAACTGCAGACCTTCATGAAATTGCTCTAGAGGAGGCAAATATTCTGAATATTGTACCTTAGTTTCCTTCACAGTAACAGATATATTGCACTTTAAGGCTTAGTGGCAGTTCAGGGACTTTACTTTCATGATCACTGTTGAAAATTTGGTTAGTCTCTATGTCGCAAGGGCACATTAGGATGTTCTGTCTCACCTCATATTCTGAAACTGAAAGTAATTAACAGCTGAAAGATACTGAAAGATACTGAAAGATATGGGGCCTACCTATCACCTGACCCCATCTAGTATAGTCCAGAAAACAAACATCTAATTTATCCTGGAATTATTTCCTATAATCCTGTAGTCGTGCAAGAAGTACAACATATTTGAACAGTATAGTCCTCTGGTAATCATTCACCTAATTTTTTCTCAGTAAAATTTGTAGCTAGAGGAATGTAATTCGGTGTTTGTGCAAGGCAGCTATATTTGGGTAAGAAATAAAATAAAAAAGAGTAAAATGCAGTGAATCTGCAGTATGTTTTGTCATTACACATATTTTGCAAGAAAATAAATCTAAACTTTGAAGCTTTTTCCTGGATTGTGATACTGCCCCCTAAGGGACAAAGCAACATTCTTTTCCTTTTTGTAATGACTGTGTAAAGCCCTTTACCACAACAGAGGTAGTGTTGCCACTAAGATAATACATATGCTGAGCCACATGCGGGCAGCTGTCACCAGTTTGAAAACTTCCACAGACCTAATTAACACAGTAATGGGTTTTCCACTCTTATACCCGCTGAGTGACAGTTTAATAAGGAACTCCACAGTGATCCTGTAAATCACAACCAAAATTCATCTTAACAAGATACAAGTAAAGTGTTCCAAAAATTAATTCTGAGAAATTCGATATGTAACATTTCCAGTGTTAAAACATTATTGTTTATTTGCATCAACTTATTATTTATGTTTGAAAATCATTCTATGACTATGTGCTGGTAGTTTAAGAAAGATACATGTGTTTATGAACGAAATGCTAGGTGAAAAGGGTTGAATCTGTATAATTAAAAAAATTGTCTAATAACAAGAAACTATTTCACAAATATAGCTTTGCTCTGCAGTCAGCTATAGAATCAAAAGCCTTTCAACCATCAGTAATCCTCAATTTTGCCTCAATTTAGTACTTAGTATGTAAATTTAATATCTGTAAAACAGCTCCATTGGAATTAATTGGATCCCTGTGCTTCAAATGAAATAACTTGAAAGTGAGACACAAAGTACAAGCTTGTTGACTTTTAATAAGGTCCATTTATGTTTTTGAGTGAATTAGGACCTGATCCAATAAAGCAATTGTGAACATACTTTGAAGTAGAGCAGGTATTTAAAAGCCTCACTGAATCATGATTTTGAGGACACAGAGGGTTAAAATCTATAGTTTGCTTTTAATGCAGAGTGAAATTATAATTCCTAGGTACTCAAATTCCAGGATGGAAAAACATTACAATTTGTCAGGCCTCTGCATCCTTGATTTTTTTTTTTTTTTTTAATTATTATTATTTGTTTTCATGGATAAGATGCTTAAATACAGACTTACAGGAAACATGAGCCAAAGTAAATCAAACTGTCTAGTTCCAATTCCAAAACCTCTCAAGAAATAGAAAGGCATGACCAAAAAGATATATAGTAAGGAAAAAGAAAAATTAAATCCTTTTTAAAATTGAATGTTGAACAGATTTTATAAAGATTGTTATGGGGGTTTGTGAAACTGTCTCTGCTTATGTATTACTAAGACAATTTTTTAATTATTTTCATAATAGAAAATGTGATGCATTTTTGAGGTTGCTGCATTTGCTAAACTGTTCTCATGGATATGCCTGTTGTGCCCAAATGTTTTTAAATCCACATATTATAGGCAGCCTAGTTGGCACTTGTACTTCTAGAAATCAAACACTCCTTCGTTTGTTATTATTTAGCCTCCTTAGGATGCAAAATCACCCTCTAAGTTCAATATTCAGGTAACTGCACTCATGGACACAAGCATATACATGCACACTGGTTCACTGTGCTGAGCAAGTAGTTACAAGCAAGACAGCAACACAAACAAAAGAAAGGAATTGCGTAGAAATAAGTTTATTGTGAAAGGATATGAGAGTTATAGGGGGAGTTATCTCAAATTATTTAATTCTCAGCCATTGCTGAGATTCATATCTGGCATTAAAATGGAAACAAATTGAAATAGAAGAGGTTTAAGTGGCAATCTCACAAAATGCAGAATAGCCAGTGCACAATCTTGAGCAGAATTATTTGCTGCAACTGGAATCCAGAGGAGGTGTTGTCACTCTGATCCTTTAAAACCCTTAAATGAATAATTGTCAGTAAAAATGTTCAATGACAGAAACAACTTATGGAACAGGGACATAGTCAGACATTGACTGCCCTGCAAGTTCTTCTAATTAGTAGCAAAACTGTAGGGCATTCATAAGGGAGAAATTCTACACATTATTTCAACATAGAGGAAAGACCTTGGAGGCCATTGGATTAAAACTTGGATGTGAGTGAACACGATATTGTAATTTCATGACCCAAAGAGACTTAAAAAATAAGGGCAGAATGAAAATAGCTTTCAGAAAGTCAGACTTCAATAAAATAGAGAATTGGAAGAAAAGATAATTTCAAATGGCTTGTATGAGGAGAAGGTGTAAAAGAGATTAGTAATTCACAAGAATATCAAGGGCACAAAACTCAGAAAATGTAATCTCGTTGTCGTTTTAAGCATAAGGTGAACAGGATGGAAAAGGGACGCCAGGTCACATTACTGAGGATGGGTGCAAAAATGCAGCACTGCAATTAAGGTTTGGGTTAGAAAAATTAAGTCAGAAAAGGAAACTTGTGGAGAAAATGAATTACAACAGGAAACGAGCTACAAGTAAGCACTCCAGAGATAAGATGAAAACAAGAAATCGTTAGTTTACTTCTGCAGAGATTGAAAGTGATTGGCATACGATGCTGAACATTTCTAAACACTAAATTACTTTTTCCACTCTGGCTAAAAAGCTCATTTGCTATTGTAGCTAATATCAGGCATGAAGGATCAAGGCTTCGGCAGGGAACAAATTGATACTTGACTTAATCAGGTATTTTCAAACTGCCTTCATCTGGTGGCTTTTTTTATTTTTCCAGAGCACTGAAAGAATTCATAAATAAAAGCTTAGTTAGTGTTAGGTTGACTCTGAGAAGCTATGGCAGTGGATATGAACTAAAAGCAAAATGGTGCACTGCTTTATAATGAATGTGCCTGAAAATTGCAGATACCGTACCTTTGGCTGCACTAAAAAACATGGAGCCAATAAACAAGAAAACTGTGAACACACTGAGTAAAGCAGAGGAATGAACAACCACCAACCTTTGTGTCTCAGGAATGAATCATGTCTAACCAGCTTCATTTCCTCCTACAAAATGTAAAGGCCTTATGGATGGAGGAGGAACCTTCAGATGTTAAATTGCAATTCCAGTGAGGTTTTCAATACAAGTTTGTCTGCCTTTCATGAAAGGAATATGCAAAAGCATGGTTTAGATGAAAATTACATAGGTAAATAGAAAGCTGAGCAGCTTCCTCTCTCCAAGGGGTCAGGGTATAAAACTACTAAATGTTCGTATGAATGCCCCAGAGAAGAAAACAGAAGGTGTGATCATTAAGTATGAAGGGTCACCAAGGCAAGAAGATGGTAATTATTATGAAATTTGAAGAAGTCTTGTCAGATTTTAGATAGGGTCAGGAAAAAAAAAACACCTGTTTTTCTAGCCAACATATTTCATGTAGATAGGAATAAGCAAGCTAGGCCATTGACTGAAAAAAAACACCTGCAAAATAACCTGAATCACAAAAAGATTAGGGATGAGTAATCTTTTGCTGTTAAGGGGGGGAAAAAAAGGTCAGAGAGACAGGGAAAAAAAAAAAAAAAAGCAATTTTCATGCAGAAAATTTGAGCCTATGACATTTGAAGTAGATTATCTATGACCTCTGCATTATTGTGATAAGGTCTTAGCTGGAATATCGCAGGCATCCTTGGATGCTACAGCAAAAAATCTTTGATCAAATGAATATTATTTGGGATGAGCAGTCCAGGTTTTGAAATTACTTCTTCTGTAGTCATTACACATATATTACTGAGTCCACAATAAATCAAAATTCTACACCTAAAAGGAGATTTAGAAATGTAGTGAAAATGCAAAACCTAGTCTCTTTCTGTTTGTCTGACTTGCCTTCTTTCTTTTTGGTTCACCTGGGACTGAATAGGGATTCCTTTTATATTGGAGATTCAACTCAAACCCTCATATTCTTTGTCTTTTACAGTTTTCTACAAATAAACAAAATCTAATAACTTCCTTTTTTACATACTTCAGTAAGCCTGGAATATGTTTATGTTCTCACTTTTAGTCTTTTTAGATTACTAAAATTTAGACATCTATGTATTGGACTTCTGCACATTAGAATTCTTGGCACATATTAGAAAATTTAAGATCATTTAAAAAATTGATTGCTATTCAAATGTTCAGTCTTTTCACTGACTTCTTATCACAGCCATTTACTGTTTTCTTTGAAGTCCCCATCCAAACATCTCTTAAATTATGGGGCTTATTCTGTTGAATTGTACACATAATTGTCATTACCACCAGTGCGAATTACATATGTACATCAAAGGAATAAAAATTTTATTAGCCTAACAAGATTAGAAAAGCTGTTTAGAAATATAATCTTAGAAGTGTGTCTTGACTGTCTTTTACCACCCTCAACAGAACTATAAGACTTCTCTTTTTGTCTTTTTCATATTTAAGGGCAGTTTAAAGGCTGAAATTCAGAGGAATAGTATAAAATGCGCGCACACACACACACACGAATAAATAT
>JAWWEE010000105.1:46394267-46428234 GCA_035221455.1 Xenops minutus | reverse complement strand
AATTCAGAGGAATAGTATAAAATGCGCACACACACACACACACACACGAATAAATAAATATATATATATATATATACTAACATAGCTCAGGTCTCTTGAGAGCTACTAGCAGATCTAAACTGCCCAAGGCTATGTAAGGCACAAAACAGTTCTGGCCAGAAATGCTACTTCTATGACCTGTACTGTAGTCCTGTTCCTAAATTTTGGATTTGCAGAGAAGGGAGTTGCCTGGAGCGCAGAAATCCAGTCAAGCTGTGTATTCTTGCTCAAATCCCTCTGTAAGTCAAAGGTATTCAAGATCTTAGTGCCATTTGCACTCTTCCATATCTACTCATGGTTGACTCCCAGTGTGAGTTAGGCACATTGCTTATGCATGTTCCTTGGACAAGCTGTAGTGATACACCTCTTTATTCCTGTTTCTTTTCCCTTGGTGCTTATAGCTTTCCGTAATGGAAGATATTCATTCCCGCTCTTGTAGGCAACTACATTCAGAGCACAAGAAGCTAGATTCCTTGATTCCTAGACTATCAGTGGAATAATTAAGGTAGCTCTGACAGATGTTTCCCTGAGCTAGATGACAGGAGCACAATGTATAGTCAGTGCCTGCGAAGGTACAATCCCTCAGTTAGACACCTGAAGGTGTGGGGTAATTGTATCCTTCTACTTGCTCCCAGGTTGTTGTCTCTTAATGAATTCCCACCTTTGAAATTAACAATAGCATGCTCTGAACATCATCCTCAAGCAAGTTCTTCTGCCTCCCAGCTTGTGTGTAGTTCCAAAAGTCTGGACAGCTAATGTACTCTCAATATAATAGATTGTTCTCAGCAGTATTTGTGCAGCTGTTTATGGCATATAACCTGTGGTAATAGTAGCAGCCTTTGTATCACACCTGTGAGCTGAATCACAATAAGCAGCTCTAAAACATCTTTTCTGACTTTCCCTACAGCTATATTGGCTTAACTCCCTTTTCTACAAAATACATGTTGAATGAAAGAATATTATCACATTCTTTAAAGCAAACAATAGAAAAAAATGTTATATTCCTAGCTAAGTGATTATTATTATAACTCTTCCATCTGAAAAATTATGTCTTTTTATTTCTTTAGTCTGAACTCTTTAACACTAATTCGTAACCATGGGCCATCTATTCTCCACTATTAAACTCCTGTTTCCTTGGTAGGCACTTATAAGAGCTTATCAAATCACACATTAATCTTTGCTTAGCTTTTACAACCAGTGAATGACTTCTCAGATTTTCCAGTCTGCCAGTTGTTTTTATAGCTTCTCCATGAAATTTTCTGTTTGCCACTGATCACCTTCATTGGTAACTTCTGGACTATATAGAGAATTTCTATGTGAGATGGCAACAGTGCCAAATGAAGGTACTTTGACTGCCTTTACCTCCACAATTTGTATACACATTCATACTATTAACACCGCTTCTCAATGATCCCTTTTCCCCTGATAATTTGACCATTGCAGGAAACCTACAAAGAATAATCCCACCCTCCTCCTCACCTGGGAAGATTGAGGGAAATAGAGGCAAATACATAGTTACTGAAAATAGAAATAGAAAATGCAAATAGGAGAGTTACTTCCTTGGTCTAACTGCTCCTGGGGGGTCTCCTATTCAGATAGGCATCCTGTATGCATCAGGGTAACTGCCTCCTACAACCAATACAGGCCTCAGCCTTGATCCTGTATTCACAGATTGCTGCTCGTTCTTTTTTCCATAGATAATTGATTTTATTTTCAGCAATAGGAGGGTGTAGAGCTGGCTTGACGAGAACTGTTTTCCATAAACTTCTTTCCTTTAAAACTCTATTAATAAAGTATTATCAGTTTGTTCACACTTTTCTTCAGGGTTTATGATGAGCTGACAAACATAATCAGTTTAATCATCCCAACTATCGTTTTTCAACATTGGCTCTTCCATGAGTTATTGAAAATCGGCATTAACTAACGTTAATGAGGGATTTTTCCGGAACCATGTAAGTGCAAGTTTTCAAGTTATCTGAAAATCTTCATCTCAATTTGTCAAGCCCCTGTAACTATACTCAAACCCTTCCAAAGTTAGCAATGCAATAGAGAATAAGTCATCATATGATATGAATGAAGTACTCATCTGGCATTTTCTATCATAATATCTATTTCTGAATGCTTTCACCTGTCATGTAACTGAAATGAAAGGGTAGTGCTTGCCATTTCTCATTGATCAGCTAGATTTTATTTATCAGTCAGAAGATGAACCCCCTAATCAAACAAAAATGTGTTCAATAAAATTCACTTCAGGGGTGGGTTTTTTCATGGTCTTTGAAACATACTTTATCCTTAAATCTGTCTGTAAATGTCCTTATGTTTTTTCTAGAAATTTTGTCAATTTTCTGAGTTCCTAGCTTTATTTTATTGCTATAAACATCCTCTTCCTTTTGTTTGTATTTCTTCCAATTTAGTCTTGGTTTACTGTGACATTTTTGGATGGTTACTAAAATATTCTGAAACAACTCAACTGAAAATTTTAATCTTTAGTTACTTCCACCAAATGATTTAGCTCAGGATTTATCCTTTATTGAAAATGGCCTTTTCAAAGCAAGAACAATTTTTTTTATTTTATAGTTTGTCCATATAAAAAAAAAAACAACAAAAACAAACCAAACCAAAACAAAACAAAACAAAGCATATTATGATATCTTGCACTTCAAAAATTAGCTCAATATGAGATCTACTGAAGAATTCTTCTTACCCCAGATATCAGTTTGTGATTAAACCCTTGTTTTCTGGGAATTACATGAAAAGGTTTCTAAAAATCCCAAAGATTCAGTGTCAGTGGCACCAGGGTGCAAGTGCACACCAAGCAAACTGAAGTTCTTCACAACAATATTTACTATAGGAATTGTGAAAATAAAGCCTCAGGTTGAAAGTTGTGAGTGGTTTTTTGTTTGTTTCCTTATTTGCTTTCTAAATAAATTGGATTATTTTCAAGTAGATCTAAAGTAGAAAATAAAAAAAAATATTCTTTAGCATCTGTAATTTTATTTTCTAATTTTCTCTTATCTTGACATGTACCAGAGAACCTAACCCTCATCCAACCTGCGACCTCAAGAAAGTGAGCTTTCATAATGTATATATGACCATAAAGTCATAATGATGTTTCTTGTAAAGTTTAACTTTTCTGTTATTTGCAATTCAGTGGGGTTATTTACATATCAAGGTGGTAATTAATGGTTTCCATTGATACTATGGATTATTTATAAAATTTATTCCTTGATCAGAGAGATGCATACAATAGTAGTAACAGTCCAGTTTCTTCTCATAGTATTCTCACACTGAACAACTATGACTGTTCTCCAGAAGAAAAGAATGTTCAAAGCTCATTATACTTTCCACACTTGAACAAAATTTAAAATTATAGTATATGATGATGATGGAAAATAATTTCTTTTAAAAAACAACTTGCCTCTCAACCAAACATACACAGACTATAGTTGTTGGGTTTCTTGACTGTCTCCCACACTGAGCCTTCTGCTTTACCCGATATAGATGCACAACTTTAAGACAGATGCAAGTTCTGTCTGTGGTCTAATACTAGCTTAAAAAAGTGGTAGTAAATGACTGCCATCATGTCACTTATAAGCTTCTGCCACTGTGTCAGTTACAGGACTTGTGTAAAGGAAGCAGATAATGCTTTGTCCCAACCTGGCAAAGCAGTAAGAAGGTGTGCTTGGATGCCCATGACAGGCAAGTTTGCATGGGGAAGGAGTAAGGTCCGCTTTCAGGTTATGCCCAGAAACAGTGGAGGGTGAATTCAGATGCCTGCTGAAGCAGCAATCTGCTGTTCTGCTTGCAGAGCTCTACCAATGCTCACTAGAAATTAACAGCAGGGCTCTGCCTTGGTTTGATGGTGGTAAATGTGGACAGATGGCTTCATTTGTTCAGTCAACTCTATGCTAAAACTGTTTGCTTTTAAAGGCAACAGTGCTTTTCCTCTGAGAAAGAACAGTATCTATCAACGTATATAGATCCCATAATTTTAAGTATGATCATTTGTTTGAGACAAAGTGTGGACTGGAGATCCATTAGTAAAGGGTGTGTTTTGGATAAACCCTTTTTATTTTCTCTCTAAACCATGCCAGTTATGTATGAATAATTCCATGAGATGCCCTCAGTATCTTTGTTACTGTAAGTATTTTTGTAATATCAAAACCACTCACTGCAGTAATAGGAAATTTTTTATGTTTTTGTTTTTTTTTCCAAATTGGTTGTTCTCAAACTAGTCATCCATTAAAAAAAAAAAAAAAAATTGCATCGGAAAGCTTGAGAGTTAAAAACAGTTTGAATTTGCAAACAGGGGACTAGAAAATTATAAAAAACTACAGTACATTATGTTTGTAGCTATATATAAAGAAGTTACACTAGAATGTTTTTGTAAGTGGCAGAAAGCTTATATTAAGTAATTAGCTATATCTGTCTTGGACACTCTCTTGCCTCCTACTAATCCTACACAACTGCATTTCTGACTTTCATGGGCATCGGTGGGTACCTATTTACAGGATCAGCAAGAGTAACAGAAATGTGCAGGTGCAATTTATCCCCACTTAAACAGCAGTAACAAGGCAGGAGTATGCAATAATGTGATTCACAGGAACGAACTGAAAACCTCATCCCCAGCAAGAGTGTCACTTGTTCTTGGTTGTCAGCAAATGCTGCACTGTTACAGGAGAAGGAGCAGGTGTGGGGTCACACTGGGGTCATCTGTCATCAAACACCTCCCTCCTAAATCTTCAGCTTGAGTGGTCAGCATGAACACAGGACTTCCTCAGGGGCTTTGATCTGCAAAGCATTGGCCACTCAGCACTAGAGTTACCTTTGATGTGTTCTTCTGGGCTAGCAACACAGAGAACAAAGGAAGAAAGAAAGTACAGTACGTTAATTAATTTTTTCACTTTTTTTTTTTTTTTTTCTTTTTTGGAAAGTGGGTTGGCGTTAAAGCAGTCAGGTTTCAACTTTAAAAGAAGGCTGAGTTTGGAGTCCTCCTAACGCATCTCTGGTAATGCTTGCTGCTGCCTGACCACGATTGGTGGACTCTCATAGATGCACCAACCCCACACATTTGCAGGATTGCAGCAGCTCCTAAAATGCTGGCCCCCTCAAAACTTATTCAAAGTACTCAAACACTTTAACTTGTCCACTATACAGTGGACAAGACACAAGCCATGTATTGCCCACAACAAGAACATGTCAATAGCCTTTATCCCTCTGCCTCTAGTTCTGTTGGATTAGAAAGGGGATGCATAATTTGGATCCTTCTTTTGAAACAACTAAGATAAATGAAATATAGCTTTAAAATATTTATATATAGCTTTTATAGTATTTTATGTAGATGTCTGTAAACAGAGCTGCATAATGAAAATGAGTGCTCTATATTCCTATGAATTCCATAGTAATAACTGTGAAAAAAGTCTTCAATAATCATATAGGCTTGGTTATGTTCAAAGAAAGACATCATCAAGGGGAAATTGTTTTCAATTTTTCTTGCAGCTATCTTAAGAGTAACAAAAAATATTATTCACTTACCTTGTATTTTCTGTAAAGCAAATGAGATATTTTGGCTTAGAAATGGGTTAGAATGGATTAGAAAATATGATAAACATGTTTTCAAAGGTTTTTTCAGTAATTTCCATTATAGCTGCAGATACTTGAATTTCAATAAAACCTTGATAATTCCCAAAGCCATTCTTTCTATTGGAAACCAGTTGCCTTCATAGCATGTGAAATTAAAAACGTACAAATAAAAACAGTATCATAAGAATTCTTGTAGCTGGATTCTGATATTTGCTGTTAAGGACACAGTGGAGGTGTGCGTGGAAATCCAAGTTGCCATCTGCAATGATGAGGTGGCAGTCATTTCTAATTAATTTGTTAATTCTCTAATTATTTATGAGTGAACAATGTAAACATATTGATATGAAATTGATACCTCTAAAATTTAGAGGTAGATCTGAGAACTATAGTCTTTACACAAAATTTAGAAAGAGTCAGACGTATCTAAGCGGCATTTAAAAAAAAAAATTCTCTAATATCTGAGTATAAAAATACTTCTCTAGATCTGAAGTCCATAGAATAGCGAAGAATATGGTATTATCTTTCCATTTCCTGTTTATCCTCATGCAGGCTTTTCAACCTTTGTGCTTTAAATGTCCTTCAGGAGATAGTATTTGAACTACTACGACACAAAGAAATTACACACAAAGAAATTTATTGCCAGGTTTGAAGTACAATATTTGACTACAAAATTGCACTTGGGTGAGGAGCAGGTACATAGCCAGGTACATCTCCTATTTCAGGCAGAGACATTACTGGGCTTGCTGCATGTCATAGGATAAAGTGTAATGACCATGTTATGGTCATTATGCAAAATACGAAATACTCCTAATTTGGAATTTAAAATTATGGCTGAGACTCAAATTTTGAATAAATTTTCAGGTTTCTGGCTTTGATCCTTGGGAGTGAGGATACTTTTGTTTTTGTGTTTTACACCAGATGATACAGCATATTCTCATGAAAACTGAGAAATATATAGGAGCTAAAAGTGACATACTTTGAAATTAACTTTCTTACTGACATAGGATCCTAGCTTCTCTATTTAAGGGAGTGTGACATGAAGTTCTCCATCACTGATATTAACTGCATAACACTTCAGACTTGGGAACTCAGAGTATTTTCTTCTCTATGACAGAAGCTTAGGCTTGTATTTAAAATACTGAATAACAACTAATAGTGGAACAGCTAATCACCAAAGGAAGTACACTGAAGACAAAGTCTGTTAGAGTCTACTGTATTATAAAAACTGGCATAATATTTGATGTATACAGTGAAAAAGAAAATCAGGGGAGCAAGCTTGTGGATGTTGCCATAAACAGGTACAATTGTCAATTTGAAGTGAATCGAAAGAGAAAAGAACAAAGAGTCAAATGCAAAAGGACAGACCCACTTTGAAATGAAATCAGTGCAAGATCTTATATGTGTCTTCAGGAACAAGTCTACCCCTGGTGACTTTTGCAATGAACTCCTGATTTAATTATCACTTCAGGTGAAACTGTTGAGTCCATGTGTTAAACACAGATAAAGAATGACATAAAAAATTCAAAATTCTGAATAATGCTGAATGCTGGAGTACTTCATACTGCGAGTTATCAGATAAAATTGTCTAAGAAATCCCATTTTTAGAATGCAATTATAATTTCACAAATAATCTTTTTTAATACTTTCTTGAAGGTATTGCTAAGGTACCGAGGTAAACACCTAAGTTGTACATGGCAACACACTACTTTGAGGAAATATTCATGTTCCCATACAGACTTGTCAGGGTAAATTTCTTTCACCTTAAATGCTCATGGACACACAATCTCTGTCCTGTCTCTTTTCCTGACATTACTCTGTCTTTAAATCACTTTTCTACCTGCTATTTTCATGCACTTCAGACCCTTACTGTCTTACATATTCTCACATATGCATAGTGCATAGCTGCTTCAAGTATAATACAGAAAACTGAAATCAAGTTCTGTAATTGACAAGTGGATGCTGTTTTCTAAAGACCCTGATTTTGTTTATTGATTGAATGTGAAGAATTGAAAATTAATTTATCTTACATTTAGAAATGCACATCACAATAGCAGTGACATAGCATTTCTGAGAATGGTCTATTGAATGAAGCTTTGAAGTAGCAATGGAAGTCAATTTGGCATATGTACTTGCCTTTCATTCCTTTACAACAACTAAATTTTTATGACCTATTTTTTAAACTAATTACTTTTTGAGAGAGTATTTATCGTGATTTCTCATAGCCTATAGTTTTTTCACTCTCTCAGACACAGTTCAGTTACAAGTTAAGGAATGAGTAACTCAAGGTAGGAAAATACAACACAGTTTTTTTGTTATAATAAATGTCAAATGTTATGAAACTCACAGAGTTAAGTTCAACTGAGAAAGCAGTCCTTAACATGTGTCAAGGGCTTCACCCTTGGCTACACCCACTAACCAGTTGGGATCCTATAGGGAAGGTCGAACATAATAATTGAAATCCTCCTGCTCTCTGAGATCAGAAATAAATGTGATATGAAAATTTATTCACTTACTGAAGTTAAAGAAAAATCAAATAACACTGAAACCTACCATGATTGGATTAAATACTTCAGTCTGTTCTGCTTCACCTAAGTACAAGTTTCCAGTAACTGAAGTACTGAATTCAAAATTCCAATTGGACCAACCACTGAAAGTGTAAAATTTAATCTATTATTTCATAAGGATTTGTAGTTAAAATATAATCTATATATTTAGATATATAACCAAGAATCACTCTGTAATATCAACTAAAGCACTACAGTTTTGTGTACAACATCAAAGGTTACGAATTTGAAAATCTGGAGGAAAATGCTTTAATTCTATAAATTCAGAATTTTATTTCATAAGTGAAAAAAATGAAAAAAAAATGAAAATTTTGTGAGTTCAAGGTCTAATTTCAGGACATAAAGATAACACTTTGTACACTTTGTAACACTTTCAAATCCATAGAAGTGTCTTTTTAATGATAAAAATACAGCAGTCCAAATCTGTCTGCAAAGGATTTCCAATTGTCTTAAAAATGCTTAAGAGAAGGTGCTCATGATGGTTTGGACAAGGACAGTGAAAGAAGAAAGATATTTAAGATTGCTCTTTTCAGAGATATGGCTAAAATGTAACTGCAAGAACAACCCCAAAATTACGTGAATCAACTTGGTAACATGTTCCTAAATGTGTGAGATTTGCAGATTGATCAACTGCAGCTGCCTATGATTAACTGGTCCTTAATAATAATAAAATTTGCTGCACTGCAAAAGGTCTTTTCAGGTTCATGCATCCTAAAGTGACAGTAACAATTTTTGAGGTTTAATTGTGATCATAATTATAGTGAGCAGTAGAATGAAGACATAACACACAATTTGATGACGGTTGCTTTGTAAAAACACATAACATCCTTACTTCAGGAATAAAACAAAGTCTTCATTTCTTATTGTTCTGTAGTACCTTTAGAGCCCTAATATTTTAAAAGTATTTCTTAACAAATTGCCTCATTAAAATCTGTATGTCAGTTGCCAGCACAAATTACTTAGAATTTTATTGCATTAATGCAATAAGCAGAGGGCTTACTTTTATAATTGGAAATGCACTGGAGGCATGTAAAAACATGTAGTTACCAGGTTTTGTAATGAATCCAGACTGCCAATTGACATTCTATTCATATACAAGCTATAGTTCAGTACCACATGTGCTTACTGTGGCCTTTAACATCTACAAGCAACATGACAGTGAACTGTTGAGACATCATTGCAATTCCTGCAGATCTGCAGAGGAGTGACTGGGTTTGTGAATGTACTTTGTCTTCTTTGTGTTTAATTTACCTACATGCATACAGAAGCAAATATTAATTGTAGTTTTTATAAAAGTCCTTCTTTGCCTATCTAGTGCTTCACTCCTGAGGTGACATACTGGAAAGAAACACAAAGACAATAGGAAAATTACTTGAGTGATGTCCATTCTCAAGGAAGGAATCTTAAAGGAATTTAAATTTGTACTCTAAGTTGTTTGCAATGCCATAACTTTCCTTTCTCTGAAACATAAGCATGACAATAAAAGTCAAAGCAGCATAATCCAAGAATTTATCAAGGACTGATCAAACAGCTATAGGAAAGTTTCTTGATTAGCTTTCTCTTGAGTGGCAAAGAAACCTAATTGTACCCTGGGCTGTCACCTGGCCAAGGGAAGTGCTTCCTCCCTTCTGCTCAGCACCTGCAAGGCCACAGGGGGAATGCTGTGTCCAGGTCTGTGCTTCCCAGCATGAGAGAGAAATGGAGCTACTGGAGGCATCCAAGGAAGAGCCATGAAGGTGATTAAGATAGTGGAGAATCTCTCCTTTGAGGAAGGAGTGAGAGAGATGGGACATTTCAGCCTGAAGAAGAGAAGGCTCAGGGAGGATCTCATCAGTGTATACAAATACCTGAAGGAAAGCAGTAAAGAGGATGGAGCCAGGCACTTTCCAGTGGTGCTCATTGGCAGGACAAGAGACAATGGGCAAAAACTGAAAGACCGAAGGCTCTGTCTGATCATCAAGAAATGCAGTTACTAGGAGGGTGACTGTACACTGGCACTGACTGCCCAGAGAGGCTGCAGAGTCTCAATCCTTGAAGATATTCAAAAGTTATCTGGACATGGTAATGGGCAACCAGGCCTAGGCAACCCTGCTTGAACAAGGGAGTTGGAAAATGTGAACTTTAGGGGTCACATTCGACCTTGAACATTCCGTGATTCTGCAATGATGGAGTCTTCACCTCTAAAGAAAAACAGACCGTGAATATACCAAAATGGTGGATAAGGACTAAGACAAAACACATCTCTCAATGATTCTGCTGAAATGCAGTTGACAAGTGTAGAAATCTATACAATTTCTATTGTGCTCTTCTTAGAATATCACAGACCATAAAAAGCAAAATGTATCTGTCTTTATCAGATTTTTAGTGGAATATCTCACTTATACTAATTTCTAGTGGTAGAACTGAAGCTTGCTGTATATTAAGGGTGACAAAGTCCTTCGAATTTGTCAAAGTTTATAAGCACAATAATGATTTTTCAAATAGGGATATGAAGTACAGCCTTCCTGCAGTTCAAAAGCCAGGTACAGACCAACACTTAGTTTGTACAGCAATTTCTACAGCATCATATAGACTTCTTCTCACATGAAGATCTCAAGAGGATTTGCAGAATCCATAAGAAAGGCATTAAAGAATATTATTCTCTCTATTCTATTAGTCTCTCAATTATTGCTACTTCACTGGCAGTTGGTTGCATCTAATACAAATGGAATATGTATTATACTATTAAGACATCTCTTTTTCTGAATTAAATGCACTGTGCATGCATGTAATTTAGTAAAATAAAAGTAATTTCCTTACACAGGATGAGATTAGACAGCTTATTTTTTCTTTTTAATATCAACAGAACAATGGGTCTTCAAAAAATTAACTGAAATCTGCACAAAAACACTGTAACTACCCTTCCTTTTGCAATGGAAAAAAAAGGTAATGAGAAGCACAAAACCCACCTACTTTAGCATTTTCTATAGCATCAATGTAGTGTCTAGGAAAAGGAACTTGAATTTTCAATTTAATTGCAGAATCCCATACATAAATTATACAGAATATTAATTTATCTTTCTTATTCATAGTGGTTAATTTTGGTTATGCTTTTTAATGTAGAGTCTATAATGCTTCCGAAGCTTTCTAAGGTTTATGTACAGAGAAAATAACCTCTATCTCTTCTTAAGGTATTTGAAGTCCATCCACTGTTTTAACAAGTGATTTGAGTCAGCACCAGCAACCTCAAAACAAATACAAGCTCTTACATTTCTTGTTTCATATTACCGTAACCAAGAAAGCAATAATCTTTGGTTTGTAGCTGAGGTTTTTTTCTCTGATTTTGAAGCAACATTAGAGGAGTCTCACTGGTTATTAACCAAGTATCTGTCTACAGGCTGGTGATACAGAAAGTCTCTGAGAGGAGCTGCAAGGTGCCTTTGCCTGTCTTGCCCTCTTCTCCTCACTTAAGTGAGAGCACCTCACTAGCTCAGACACTATTTTATTCAGCTTTGCTGGAGGCAACTGCATGGTGAGAAGCAAGGTCAGTAATTACTGCAGAATGGAGAAGATCATTGAGCCACACTGACTTCAGGGCAGGATCTCTCAGTTCTCACCTCTCTTTCGCTTCTTCCTTAGACTCAGCTTCTGATCAATTGGTCACCTGCTGTCCATAACTCTCCTGGAAGGATAATGTGTTCAAGAAGACTTCCCACTGTGACAATCGAAAAAGAAACATTTTAAAATACTTCTTTCAATGACATACTGTCAACTGACAGTGTCCTTTTTTAAGCTCCAGCAAAATGATAGGTTTCTCTTTTTTTCCTATGTTATAAGAAAAGCAAGGCGGTACATTTTAGTGTATAAGCAACCTCACAGCTTTAGGATAGTAGGAGATTATATTTCTGAAGATGTTTTTTAGATCTGGCAAATTCAAGACAGTTTTCTGCTTGCTGTGAGAGTCAGTCTACCTGCACATTCATTGGGCCAGCTGTGACATTCTCTGGCTGATTCTTTTGAAATAACAGGTGTTCTGTAAATTAACACTCAAGCACTCTTTTTTGTAGCCCTCTGTACTGTGTTATTCTGAGTTCTTTAGTCTTGGCTTCATGCCTTTTTGGCTCACCTACCTGATAACTTTCAGTGACACGAGTGAGGCTTTTTTGTCTGAAGGCGCCTTATAGCTCTATACACATATTCTCATCATAGTTTTCCTTTAAGTCAGTTAATATCTAATGTTGGCTATGTAATATAATTGTTGGGTCTTTAATGAATGAATGAATTAAACTCTTTATTTATAACCTTGGAAGGTAAAGAAAAGAGACAAAAAAACAAAAGAAAAGAAAGAGGAAGACATTTTCAGACTGGCAACCTCATCCCTATCTGAGAAGCTCTTAGTGCCAGATCAGTCCTACCAAGAGTTGTTCCCCTTGGGTTGTTCATGTAGGAAGCACAGATGAGATGATTCATTTGGCATGTCTTGTCTGACTCATGGACCCTTAATGAATACTACCCAAAGTATATAAGAATTTTTATAAAACTCTCTTAAATTAATGGATTTTTTTTTTTTCAGTTTATTGCAATGAGCTTAACATTTATTGTTAACCTCTTACTCAGTCTGGGTCCAAATATTTAAAATTGTTTTATAAATATAACAAAAATGAGTGTAAAATTTTAAAGGATAAAGCATGCTATGGGCTCATAGGACATTTCCACTGTAAGTAATTGATCTTTTTAATCTCTAAACCCAAAAATCAATGGACAAAAGCAGTAAGGATGCTTATGAAAAGACTATATGAAAAATAAGACTAATCACATTTGGCAAGTATAGCTCAGCAAAGAAGACCTGAACTTACAGCAATTTGGAGTGAGTTTCCTTCAAACAACAGACTTTTCTAATTCAAAGACAGAGGACTAAGATATGGAAGGCAACTCTGAAGAAATCATCTGTGGCAAGCCAGCAAAGTAGATCATAATTTGCATTTGCTTATGAAATAGTTCCATGTGTATTAATCACTTGGAGTCACCAGCAAAGGTTCCTCATTTTTGTGTTTCATGGGAGAACACTTGCTGACAACTCCCTCTAACTAGGTTCACAGAAATAGATGATTTGGAAAGTAAAACTCTGGAATATAGAAATAACACTGAAGAGAATCTGTTTCTACCTGTGCTATTTCCCCTCACCCCCATTTTTTCTTAGACTTTACCATGAGAACTTCTTTGAAATTTAATTTACAATGTGAGGAGTTAGAAATTGATGCAGAAGGTGTCCTGAAAATGTTTGTTACTGATTTTTGTTTATTTTGCTGTGGATTATTACTGCTTTCAGTCTCACATATGGTTAGGGACTAGCGGCATTGCCATTCCACTTTCAGTCTGTCAGGCAATGGAAATGAGCCAGATCATTTATAGCTTCAGCTGTGGTAGAGAAAGTAAGAGGCAGAGCAACGTTCAAAAGACAAGTCCATGCTCTGTTTTGAAGTGAGATATGTTTATCACCTCAAACAATGATCTGGCAACAATATGTAAAAGCCCCACCTGAAGTTAGCTTACACTTGTGTCTAAAAAAGTCCTGTAAAAATTGCCTCTCTTTTGGGAAAAGAAAGGCTTCCTTATATTACAGTCTGGTATCCAACTATAACACTCACTTTAAGAAAAACAGTAAATATTCAATTTTTATCTATACTTACCATACCATTCACAATTGTATAATTTCTTAGATCTCCCTTCAGCTGACTTTTTTTTCCAAGTATAATTTTCACAAGAATTCTCCTGAATATAGAAATGTTGTCACACCATAATATCGCAGTAATATTATGACATATATCTATGGGGTTTTTTCCCAGTTTACTACACTGATTATGAGAAATTTCTGCGGAAAAATTAAAACACGAAATCCATAATTTTTTATTGTTTAAAAATAGCAACCCCTAAACAAACAGCATCGATTGAGGTAGTTTTCTGGTGCCAGATATTGATGACACTTGAGGTAACTAGGACATTTGTTCAAATAACAGACATAACTCATGTAAGATCTGTAAGAGATGCATGATCTTCTGGAGTAGTGGTTAAACATTTGATGTGATATTTAAGTTAATTCAACATTTTGAATTGCCTAATCTATCCATTTGAGGTAGTTGAAGTGACCCCTGCCCTTGAAAAAATTGCATCTAAAGACAGTGTTTCAAATGGAAATTTTCTGACAGCTCCCGTGGCCAATTTCCCAAAAAACAACATTTGCAATAGCACTGACTAATCTTGAACAGGACTTCTCTGAAAGTAACAGTTTGTTTTTTTTTTTTCCTATTTTCTTGGGGTGTAATTATCCAGATGAGAAACAAACTAGAAATTAGTCTTTGCTTCAGAAGATGTAAGGCAATTACATGTGAAAACTGATGACATATACTTTATAAAATAATAAAGGAAAACCATTATAAAACTACTTTAAATGCAAAATAACCACCTAGGTATTCATTACAAGAAAATACAGACTCATAAAGAAGTAAAATAACTATTCTTGGGGATTAATTTTGCATGTATCTTCTTGATTTCTGAGGAGGAAAACCATAAAAAGTCAAATAGAATTGCAAAACGAGAATTTTGTAAAAAATAAATGAAAAATGCTTCTTGAGTGCCTATGACAGCACAGTGAAAATTGGGAAATATTTTCATCTGGCAAACACTCTTCTGTTGCTTTAAACTCACTCTTTACTACTGCAACAATAAATATATATATCGGATTAAGCTCCCAGCAAAAAATAGAATTTCTATTTCTAGGTTCTTTATTATTATTTTTTATTTAATGTTCTCTATAATTAAAAGTAATGTATTTACATCCATACTTGTCAATATTTATAACCTCATGGATGGCAGTTTTTCAGGTGCTGAGAAATCAGATGTGGGAAAGACTGTTTTACAAGTGAGTCAGCCCTGACAAAGGGCTGAATTTTATAATTGATATGTATGAAGAAAAGTAATGAAATAGGAACCAATAGCATTTTGACTGTTTTTCTAATTTCCTGGAGTCAGTCCTCTGGAACAAGAGCTTCATAGTTGATAGTAACTCAGTGGCATATTCTTTTTGTCATTTCCATATTATCAATATGCTATTTTATTTTGCCATCTCTAAAGAGAAAAACAGTTTTCTATTCTGTTCTGCCTTGCTTTAGCCACTAAAGTTATTTCATTTCATTTGCATAGTACAATGAGTCAAGCTTATGGAAATTTTTGTGTCCAGCTATTCCTGTTGGAACACCAGATTCTTAAATATCACCAAAGGATAACTTATGTTATTAACAGATCAGCTTCATATTCTTGCAGCACTTCTTACTTGGCTTTTTTGGAATAAGAAAAATTTTAGGTAGAATGTTTGTTTATTGAAAATTAGTTATAGAAAGGCTTTATATGAACACTCAGCCTTACTTCTTATCTCAGCCTTGGTCCTGGTGTTTAACCCTGTAGTTCTACTGAGTCAAATCACTTGCGATTTGATTCATATAATCATTCCTGTTGGGTGAATGATGCAGCAGAGTCTAGACAGAATAAACACTGAAGTTCGTATGTGAAGTGGTATTACCAGTACGCAGAATACACCTGTTTCCATGGTGACTAAAGAGATCCATTCTTAATTAAATGATGACAAAATCCCAATGTGCTAAAAAATTCTACTAATATTCCATAGATTTTGTTACCTTTTTGTTGCTTTTGTAAAACAACTTTTCCTTGTAAAATTTTGATTTGCAGTACCATATAATTTTTTTGCCTGTATCAGAATAAGGTGATATAAAAGTATCTTTTATTTATTTTATTTATATATCTATAATATTTTATATATCTATAATATTTTATATATCTATAATATTTTATATAACTCATGAAAACAAATGACAAAGCAAAACAGAAAAAAAAAACATTGATAGAAGGATACATAGAAATTACTAAGAGGTATTTGCTAAGACTAAAGGACTGAAAAGAATTTTATCCTTGATTTCATAATGTTTTATAGATTAACTCCATTTTAAAATAAGATATTTTTACCAAAAAAGCTAATGCCTTAACATTTAAAAATGTGAAGTCTGCTCAAGTGATCTTAAAAGCTCCTTTTAATGGCTTTATATTCAGTAGTTCTTGCAATGTGAATAAAAAACATGGTCCTTAGTCAGATTCAAGCTGAAAGGACACAGCTGCTTTGATGGGAAAATTCCCAAAATAGTTTTTCAGTAATTCAGAGGAACAACCATATTTAAACATGTAACTTGTTGGGTTACAAGTTTGTTTGGGTGGGCAGAGGCAAAACTTCCTTTTTTTTTTCCTATTCCAAATGTTAACGCAATTAACTAGGGAGGGAGGATTGGGTCACTGCAATATTCAGTTCAAGAATAAAAGTCCCACTATTTTCAACCAAGCCAAAATTTAACTCCTTGAGTGTTGCTTTTAATTTCTCATTGGAGTAAATCTCATTGATGGAAAACAAGAAAATGATCAGGAAAATATCTGTGAAAAACTGTCACAAAACCCAAACCATCCAGTCTCATAGTATTTTAATCTGACCAGAAAATTTGGCCTTGTGAAATTTCATTACTACCAATTTTAATAAAAGTAGCATGATTTTAAAATTGTTCTGAAAGCTAGAAATAATCATCTACAGTGCGAGTTTATGGCACAGGTTCAATTTTCTTCCAGGACAAAACTACATATTTGTATAAATTCACCTCTGTGAAAGAACGACTTCTCCTCTCAAAACTATTCTTGCCGAAGTGACTTGCTAACAGTTAAAGAACTGACCGTGTCTCTAGATTTTGGATAGATTAGATGAATAGGATAAATTATAGCAATGAGAAAACACATGAAAAAATGAAGGGAATATGATAACCTGTATTTAAATGTTTCAGTGTTGAGTAACTTGTCTTACTACAGGGAAGACTCACGTGGTATATTCAGTGGAAGGGGAAGAAAACTGTCTATGAGGCCAAATAGGCTAGACAGAAATCTCAATCCCTTTTGGGTCTGAATTTCCATTAGGACCTGGGATAAGTAATTTAATGTCTTAGTTTCAAATTTGTGTATCAAAGAATAGCAAATCAAGTAACTTTTTTTTTTTCACTTGACAGGCTCGTACTCAAACCTAATGCCTTTACCTTCTGTTGATTTTAAATTCACTGAGTCTTCAGCTTTTCTTTGTATACGTGCCTTTGAGGGCTCTATATTTCAAGGACTCTTGGCTGTTTTCTTGTCATATGGACTTCATGTACATAGCTCCAAAGATAGTAGCGACGCACCAGATTATGTTGGAGGTGCTACACATCCTCTGAAAAACCCTACCAGAATGATGCAGAACTGTGGAATTCTGCTTAATTATCCAGTAAGTGTCCTCTCTCTTGCTACTTCTCCCAGAGTAACATCTTTGAGAGTTAATATACAGCATCCTAATTAATTTTGATTTTCTTCCTTAAAGGGAGCTTTAGTCTGTGTCCTTTAGACTGTGTCCTAAAGCCTTTCCTGTGTTGATAGAGACTGTAAAAAATAGAAACATCTACATCTACAGAAAATTCATGAGACCAATAATAAAATTGTAGAGAAATTAATAGCCCTGATTTTTAGTTTGCAACTTTAACCATGTTGTTTTAATGATCTCTTTTCATGTAATCATCTTATGTAACAAACATATTGGGTACCCCATGTGGATACTTACAGAGCTGCTCTTTTGAATCCCATGATATTAGGCCCACATGTCCTTATATTTCCCTTGATCTGAATGAATGCCAGGTACCTCATCATTTGTAACTCCATCAGCAAAAGGGATTTTTGGCTTCCCTAGGGAACCAGACCCAGACTTTCAAACAATTTCAAAGCTTTTCCCCATGTGGCAGCTTTACAAGCACTCTGGGAATGAACTTTTCATCCGTTTCAGAAGCAACTATTAGTGGAAATACAAATGCATCTTGTTTGGAGTTCCTGTAATTAATTGCATTTTTAAGAGAGGAAATATATGTATACAGCTAGAAATTATAGAAATTCACTCTCATTTGCTTGTCCTAGACACCCCAGCATTCCAAAGTGTTTTAGTCTTAGACCAAGTGACTGGATCCTTTTCCATTTTTTTAAGTGTCTGTCTTTCAGAAAACTGATTGCCCTGCTTTCTTTGCCCAAATCTCCATAGCACCAATTCATTTTTTTTCCCCCTTATTGTTTGGTCAGAAAAGGATAGCAGTAAGAAGGTATTATAATTATGAAATTCTTTCTTACACTAAAGATTTTCTCTCATCCTACTACTACGAAAATCACTACTAGCAATCAATCCTTATGGTATACCATTTTCTTTTTCTACAGCATTACAAGCCTTGTTGGAAAGTTGTAATACTGGCATTTTATTCCATAGTTCATCATGGAAAGAAAGCAGCTTGTTCTGATAAAAATAGCAGAAAATCACATTGGTCATTGCTTATTTATTCCTTGTTTTTGTGAAGCACAAAACATTTGATTTATAGTAGAGGCTGTTGATTTTGGTGTCATTTTTAGTCAAAGATTCAAGGCCAGAGAACATCTTGATTCTGAACCTCTTTTCACTGACCATCAGTAATTTAGACACGATTTTGACTTTGAGAAGCTTCAAGTAATATTGCTTCTGTCTTTAAGTTTAAATGTTATCCCTGTGAAAAGCTTTTCAGGGTATTTATCAATTGTTACTTTATTATCAGGAATCAAAATACTATTGGAACTGGAAAACAAAAGCAGCAGGAAAAATTATAAATTAATACAAAAGTTTATTTGTTAGGTTAACATAAGACATTTTCACAAGAAGTTGTTGAGAAAAGCTAATGAATTTCCTTTAGTTTGTTGCTACTTGCTTTCCCTATTTTGCTACTGTCATTTACTTTTCTCTAAAACTAATTTATTATTATTCGACTCTTCCCTCCATCCTCTCCCTTTGACTTACATGAAGACTGATGGTTTGATAGAATAAACACAAGAAAAAGGTAAGTACCTGTAGTTCAAAACCAGCTTATTCAAAATTAGCTAATCAAGCTTTGATTAGTCTGCTCTTATGCCTACCATGGCATCAGGGTTCCTGTTTATCTATGGCTGTTTCCTTAATTTTTTTCCTTATAACACTAATCAATCTTGCATAAATGCACATTTACCTGACTGAAATGTTTTTCTGGAAGATGTAAGAATATTTTTTTTTTTAAAGGAATGTGTCTGAGTATCTTTAATTCTTTTTTTTTTTTTTTTTTTTTTTTTTTTTTTTTTCAGATTTAGAGCTTGTCACCCACTGATATATAACATAACACATGGACCAGATTAATACAGAAAATACACCTGCAACTGAAAAAAGGAACATCTTTATTTTATAACAGAAGCTCCCCCTTTCAATTTGAAGATTTTTATTATCCTTGATATTATTGCCCACATCTGCATAGCTAGGAAGGCTTGTTAGAAGACATTACAAACAAAATGAGTAACTTACATTATTTGTTCAGCAAAATAAGTGGAAATACATCATCACGCCACTTTTCAGAGAATGTTAAGCACTACTTGCTTGTTGCAATTCTTTCATCAGCTCTCCCACTTTTATGAAATGGCCTCTTTATCATTGCAAGGAATCATTTATTCTAGAAAGACAACCACAGTAAGTACTGCAGGCAGGCAAAATCAATGAATATTACTCCAGAAAGACAGTATTTCTCATATTTCATCTTTTGAGCAGGAAAGCAAAGAAAAAGACAAAATATTAGAGTATGCAGAAGTTATCTTGACTTCCCTTTTGTGTTAACATCAGATTAAGAAATAGTGGCACATTCTGAACCTAATGCAAGTACATAACTTTTTAGGGAGGAACTAGTCACTCTCTGGAACAACTCATATGCTTGTAATATTGCTGTCTTCCCATTTTGACTGGGATACTGTCATTTTATTTGGTGCTGTGAATCTGTCACTTTTGACAAATGCCAGACTTGCTCAGAAAGATAAACTAATATATATCTAAATATGTTACCAGAAGTTTAAGAATGGTGGTGAAAGCTGTGTTTTCAGAGTCTCTCCTATTAATCAGGTCTGGATAGTATAGATTCATACTTGCCAGCCTTTGGGTTGACCAGTTGGTTTGTAGTCAACTTTTTTAACCATTTCAAATTGATGAACTTTTCAGGGGAAAAATAAAATAATAATAATAAGAAAAAAAAAATAAAAAGGTAAGTCCCCACAGCTTCCCTCAGGATCTAGCTGGTCTTTGCTGAGCTATCACTAATGAAAACTTTATAATGATTATTGAATTGCAATGAGATAGGACCCAAAGAGGATACCATTTTGTATCCAACAGCCTTATTAGGGAATGTTTTAGCCCCTAAATGTGGTAACACATATAGACAACTAGAATATTCTAAAGTCTGACTGCTGGTTGTGCTTCTTCAGTTTTCCTGCAAAAAAACCCAAACCAGCCAAACAAACCAAAAAAACCCAACCAACGAAACAAACAAAAAAACCCAACCAAACAAAAATACCCCACCCAGATCATCCACGGACTCTCCTGAACTCCCGAATTGTGGTGGATAATATTATAAGGACTGACATTTATAGATCTTTGAAGCTGTTCTCTTTCCTTGGGATGGCAGAAGGAAACATTAAATGAATATTTTTATAGTACTCACTACAGGATTTTTGAATTTTGTTTTCAAGCTGATTAGTTTTCTTATCTAAAAGAATTAATTTTTAAAAGAATGAAGAAATCCCTAACACATGGGTGATTAGTATTTGTGCTGTAAATGATATCTGCTTCCAGTTCATTGGTTCAAATCTAAATGGAGTGAGAAAAAACCCTAAAATATGAATTGTTACCTTCTCAAAGCTGTATATTGGCACATGTGAAATGAGCTTTCAGTTAAAAGCAGAAGTAGTTACATTTGTATTTAGGCACTATGAGTGAGAAAAATCAGCAACACAGACAACTGAAGTGTTAATCCAGAGTGCCTGGCAGGATTTTCCAAGCTACATGAAGCCATGAAAGCACCTTCTACATGAAGACATATACGAGTGCTTGTGGTAAAATATTTCTTTCAGGGAAGATGTATGCAGACAATGTATTTTCAGGATTTAGAAGTACCAAATTAAAGTGATAGAATCTGAATGTCAAAAGAAGAGTAGCTTGATCATATTCTTAACTTGTAGGATGTGTACCAGTCTCATTAACAGCAGTTTCCCATAACTTATAGTTACTGAAGGTTTCTCTAAGAAGAAATAAAATCTGGGATTGTGTGGGACCTTCTCTCTACATATTTCATACAGAACCCACAGGGGAAAAAAATAAAAATAAAGCAATGAGAATAATTGTTGGTGAAAAGAATTATCTATGTCTAAAGTTCTAATGCTGGACTTTTGGTGACATCTCTTTATATTCCTAGTGCAATATTCAGGGGAAAGGATCTTTCAGCTAGAACCAGGAGGCTTTCCCCCTTCCTTCCCATAAGCAGTTTTATTTGCCAGAAATGTGCTTCTATCCATCTTGAAATCAATTAATAGAAGTTCAGAGAAAAAGAAAAACTGTGATCAAAATATACATTACCCTCTAGAAGAAGAAATCTGCTTGAAATACACAAGGTCTCACGTTAATTATTTCAATATTCTGCTTTCCAAAGCGAAGTCAGGCAATGCCACCCCTATATCAGAGTTTTGGATATTTGTTTTACCTTCTCTTATCATGACTACTCCAACAATGTTTGGTTAAGCAGAAATGCTTACATCTGGCAAGGCAAAAATAACGAAAAATGATTGCATAGTCAAATGAAATTGAACAGTATGAATTTGTATATATATTTAGGGGAAATTAGGTTACACATATTTAGAACAACCCCTTAGAAATTATTTTATATGAAAATTGTGACTGGCTTATTAGTAAAGAGAAACAACTTACACCATGACTAAAGGTAGAAGCAAGGACTCTGAAATTGGACTTTTCATGAATAATAAATAACTTGGTGGCTATTTTGGTGAATGGGGGAGTATATACATATATATGAGCCTGCATGCGACAGTGACTCATAGAAACAAACTGACACATAGCAGAGTTCTGGAGTCTTATAGGACTGTCAGTGAAGGCACTGAGGGCTGACACTGCCCACGTTCCCTTTCAGGCTGTTATCTCTGCATTTCTTGATGTGTTTTGTCCCCTCCTTCTGCCCAGGGCACCAAAACTTTATGGCAGAAGTGGGTGTCTAAACCCGCAGTACTCCCAGCTTGTCCTTTCACATTTGTTATGCCAGGCTCTTCCCATGCTTCCTAAACCCAGAGTGGTGTGGAGAGCTTAGGTTAGGTGTGACTGGCAAGAGCTGAGCTGCAGACTGTGGTTTCCTTTTCTGCCCTTACTTTCTGCAAAAAGCTTTACGGACTTAAGCAGTGTCTGCTCCTGGCAGGTTTCAGATTGAGTCAAATTTGGTAAGTTCACCTCCTTCTACTCAGAAGGCTCCCTTTCTGGATATGAAGACTTAGGGCATGGGAAATCTACACCCCTTCACCATTTGTCCAGTGATTAACCATAGTTGCTGTTTAAAATGGCATGTTTCATTTGCTCTGGGCTCCATCTGCAACTGCTAGACCATGCAAGTCCTCTCTCTCTTGTATTAGAGAGCCCTTTGCTTTCCAGTGTTTTCTCCCTTTGAAGGTATTCATGTCCGTCATTCAACTCACTTTTCATAATCCCTTTTGATAATTTAAACAGACTAACTACCTTCCTGAAAGGGACTTCCTATACCCCTGAACCCATTGTTACACCTCTCTTCAGATTTTCAGATTTTCAACAACCTTTTAATAAATGTTGGACAAAAATCCTTCATGACTTCCCAGTACAGAAGAAAAATCACTTTTTTCGTTCATTTCACTCTTTTTATCTGTATTTATCTAATGATTGCATTAGGCTTTTTTGACTCATCATTACAATGGCAGTTCTGAGTTGTCTATCCAGTGTGAATCCCTGCATTATCTTCTTTAAGATCATGTTTCAAGACATGTATTTTCCTGCTCGATTTGTATGCTTTCCTTTCTTTTTTTTCCCTCAGTTGTGTAAAACTTCTCATTTGGCTGTATTACAGGTTTTTATTCAAACAGGCGCGGTTTATCACACAATTCAGACGGTTCTACTGAACAATACAAACCCTACCAGTGTCGCAATGCAGTAAGCCCTCGTGTAGTGTTTGATAAGGTCTCTCTAGAGAAAGTTCCCTCAGGATGTGCTGGGAAAAGCTGGTTTGCTACCATACTTTCAGACTGGCCCTATGGTGCCCACTTCAATTCTCAGAATAATTGAAACACAGCTTTCTAACAACTAGATGAAATAAGCACTTGCCACTTAGCCATTAATAAATATCTGCAAAAATTTTGTCTCTTACATGATGTTTTCTTACTTCTTTTCTACATTTAAAACAAAGGCCTACAGCTAAAAACAAAACAAAAAAAAAACCCCCAACCTCACAAAACAAAAACAACAAAAAAAAACCAAAGAAAAGTAAAACCAAACCAAAACAAAAATCCCAAAAATCCCTGATCAAGTATTAGACAAAACGGAACTCAAGCTGAGGGTGTGGGTAAATAATTACTCATTTTGAAATGATATACAACATCTTTGAAGAAAATTAGTAAAAAATTGGATCTTCCTCAAGAAGGCACAGCCCAGCAAAAAGTCAACTCAATACTCATAACTAAGATGTAGGACTGTGTATAAACACAGGGGAATATAGGGTACTGTCGATAACAATTTAGGCAAATTTGTTTTTCTCATGAAATATAAGTACCTCCACATATGTAGGTACTTATATATTTTGCATATATACTTGTGGTATGTGTTTTTATACTTAGTACATATTTAAAGTTAACAAACCTTTGTTCTGGACAGCTTTTCTTTTCAGAGTTTTACCTCAAACCAAAAAAGCAAACTTCCTCTAAAGTGGGTAATTCTGCAAGATTTTGCCCACTTTCCACACACTTTTACACAAAGAAGAATACAGATAGATTTAATTAAGTTCTAACTGTAAGGCAAAGATTGCCTCCACCCACTGGCCTTCTCCTGATTTCTGCTCTTCCGCTCACCAATTTTTAGTTTAGTAAAGAAAAAGAGCATATTAGGGGAGGATTTGCATATGCATTTAGAAACAAATCAGCACATGTATATCTGTATATCTCTATAGTCATGGAGGTGAAAGATTCTTTCAGACCCCTCTTGGCTCTTCCCCCCCAGAAAAGCCAACCACCCAGAGTAGTGGGAAGTTTAGATGTGCTCTTATTATTCTCCTTTGGTTACTTCTGTTTTTCCAGTATAGATCATGCTTCTGCTGGTGTGTTGCTGCAGAAACTAGCATATAATTTAGAGCTATGCTATGAAACAAAGGCTTCCTCTGACAGACTGATGCTGTAATTGGTTATATAAATAAAAATTTGCAGTACACACAAGGAAGATGTCTTTCTGAAGACAGCTTTAATAAAAAATAGCAATGTGTAGAAATTACAGTTTCATGCCATATTTCTTAAGAGAAGCTTATTTTTGCATATAGTCCTCCTTCTCTCTTTTATACTCAAAATTTCCCAAGATTAGGTGTTTTGTTTTCAAAACCAATTTTACCACTGTGCTAGTGGGAGAGGGTTTATTTTGAATAGGGAAGAAACACCTGGAAGGCCAGAGGTGAATATCTATTAAAAAACTGATCAAAAATCAAAGATTTACAATTAAAAATTAAATAATCATAAAATCTCTCATAATGCATGTCTGAGATATATTTTGAGGGTCCTTGACACTTTTCTTGAAAATCAGGTGTTCATGCTTTCTGATATTCCTGCTTTCTGAACACTGCAGGAAGCCATGAGCAGGGAGGAGAAAAAGTCATCATTCAGAAAGATCTCAGTTCTACTGTAGTTTTAAATATAAATTCTAACATCCTCAGCATTTAATAAAAATGTTTGAGAAGGAAAAATTACATTATTCCACCTGGCTGATGATTAGTCTGGGATGAAGAAAATATAACAGTTCCACAGAGTCATCCCTATAACAGCAGGGAATCAGGTCTCTGCTGGTGCTTGGAACAAAGTAGAAGTGTTTTCTCTCAGTCACATCAGATTCCTGTGAAACTATCCATGAAAAAAGCAAAACAGGACAGAATAAATACAGCTCAGGTATCAATAAACACAGAATTCTGTAAAAATACTCGTTTATCCTCCTAAGGTAGTCTTCATTGATCCAAGAGTGACAATTAAATTTTTTTCACTTGCTCATTTTCTTGCTAAAAGTTTGTAGTACTACCATTCCTATGTTATGAGATTACCTGGGCTAATATTAAATGTCACTCAGAAAAGTAAATGGAAAGAAGACCCAAAATAAAGAAGAGTGTGTGCTTTGAGGCTGGGCTGTATTGCAGTCGTGGTCTACATATGCTTGTCAATGAATTCAGAAATGTACTTGAGTGGTAGTTTTTTGTGTATTGGATTTGGTGGGTTTTTTTGGTTTTGTTTTTTTTTTTCCCCAAATACTTTGCTGTTGTTGTTATAATACATATTAATTTTTAAACAGAGAAGGACACATTTTCAGGATGACTGCAAATTCTAATCCCATTTGAATTTCAGACACTTCAGCCAAAAAACCAGGGGAGTTGATAATATTTTTTTTTTTTAATGAATAGCTGTTTTGATATTTTTAATATGGCACCCTTGGATTTTTATTTGGATAAAACCCCCTACATAAGACATTTATCTTAAATCAACAATAGGTGATTTTCTTAGAGAAAGACTGATATTATTTTACATATCATTTGCTTGACCAGCAAACTTTCAACCCAATTCTTGGTCCCATTCTATTCCAAGATAATTGATTATCCTGCACCCAGTCCCCCTGCCTGTTTCTTTTACCTTGTATGATTTTTTTAGTGACTAAGTAATAGAAAAGAGTATAACACATGAAATTTTCCAGACAAGACTGATGAATAGATAGCCTCAGTTATTAGTATCATTTGGTATTAAGTTGCACATCCAAGTGTTACATTCAAGTCTCAAGGCAATAGGAGAACAATGAAGCATGAAATCAGACAATAAATATTAAAAAAGGCTTATTCTAGTATCACATTTTTCTATAAATCAAGAGCTCTAATAAGCAGTGACAACACTGTTGATTATAAAGCTCATAAAGAAAACACAGAGACATCCTCAAAAGATACCGAGTTTTCAGGTAGGGTAGTAGAGAAAAGGTAAAAAAATGCTGCCTTATTTCTGTAGGCAACAAAGTCCTTTCAGAGATGCAAGAGACTGAGGGTTACAATACAGAGGAAAAATAATGGAGTACAGAAAGAATGTAATCTGAGGACTTAAAAAACTTTGTCCAAATCAGTCGGAAATATTCCCAAATGTAAAATATATAATTTGCTGTGGGATGAGTAACAAGTACTCCTAAACGACCAGAGAAATAAGAATGCATGTCTGCTGATCCCCTGTTTTACAGCATCGCCTTGTCTGCGTACCCTCTGCGGTAGCTAGGGGCATGTTATCAGTCCAATTCTCTTGATCAAGAAACTAACGAAGCTGTGGTATGCCTACACACTAATAGTTTCAGCAGGGGCCCTGTGTGTAGGAAATAACTTGGGGAAATAACTTGCAATTAGTGATGAAAATATAAGCTGCATTGTTGGAAGCATATGCTGCTGCAGAAATGACACTGTGCATAAAATGTTTGTTGAGTTTTGGATATTTTGTTTTCTAATAATGAGTTCCCTAGCTAAAGGAGTGTGTGGGCATGTGTGGCAAGCTCAAGCCTTCCCAGGTGAAGAGATTTTTTTTATGCACCGAAATACACACAGATGCATTATTGACATGATGAGATTAAAAAATGTTGGGATGTCAGTACAGTGAGCACGTAACTAACACAAGTTTATAGCTGAAAGATAAAGTAAGCCTTTCCTATAGTAATGGATGGAGATCACTGAGGGAACATTTAACTCTTTTTTTTATTATAATTTTTCTTCTTTTTTTTCTTTTTTTTTTTTTCCCTGATTGGATTGGAAAAGACCTCTGAGAGCATCGAGTCCAACCCTTGATCCAACTCCAGTCTTTTTACTAGATCATGGCACTAAATGTCAAATCCAATCTCAGTTTAAAAACCTCCAGGGATGGTGAATCCACCACCTCTCTGGGCAGGCCATTCCAATGCCTGGTTACTCTCTCTGTAAAGAATTTCTTTCTAATATCCAACCTAAATTTCCCCTGGCAGAGCCCATGCTTCCTTGACCTATTGCTGGCTGCCTGGGAGAAGAGACCAACACCTACCTGGCTCTAACCTCCCTTCAGGTAGTTGCAGAGAGTGATGAGGTCACCTCTAAGCCTTCTCTTCTCCAGACTAAACAACCCCCGCTCCCTCAACCTCTCCCCATAGGACTTGTGCTCAACTCCCTTCACCAGCCTCATTGCTCTTCTCTGGACCCGCTCCAGCACCTCAGTATCTTTCCTGAGTGGAGGGACCCAGAACTGAACACAGTGCTCAAGGTGTGGCCTCACCAACGCAGAGTACAGGGGAAGGATCACTTCCCTTGCCCTGCTGGCCACACTATTTTTGATACAGGCCAGAATACCATTGGCCTTCTTGGCCACCTGGGCACACTGTTGGCTCATGTTGAGCTTCCTGTCAATCAGTTCCCCCAGGTCCCTTTCTGCCTGGCCACCATCCAGCCAGTCTGTCCCCATCCTGCAGCACTGCATGGGGTTATTGTGGCCAAAGTGCAGGATCTGGAACTTGACCTTATTGAACTTCATCCCATTGGAATCAGCCCATCTCTTCAGTCTATCCAGATCCCTCTGCAGAGCCCTCCTGCCTTCCAGCAGGTCGACAGCTTGATGTCATCAGCAAATTTGCTGATGATGGTCTCAATCCCCTCACCTAAATCATCAAAAAAGATGTTAAAGAGGACTGGGACCAACACTGACCCCTGGGGAACACCACTAGTGACCGGCCACCAGCTTGATGCAGCACTGTTCACCAGCACTCTCTGGGGCCAGCCATCCAGCCAGTTCTTAACTCTCTTGCAAGGTGAATCAGTTCACACCGAAGAGCCCTGGACTGCCATTTACAGACCCATCCTCACACCTGAGTGAGTTTACTCTTTTAAGAAAAGAGGTGTATCTGTGCACTACACAATCAATTTGCTCTATAGGCGAATCTCTTGAGAAAATTAGTGACCTCTCCAAGCTCACTAAATGAACTAGCAAGAAAATTGATATAAGAACTGAGGTATTTTTAACAATCAGTAGTTTCTCAGCGAATTGATTTACAATGTTAACTGGAACAAACAGGAATACTTTGAACAACTAAGTGATGAAGTTAAAATTGCCACTAATGGTATGGGCATTTGAAATATTGATACATTATAATGGTATGTTATTAATCCACTTAGAAAGAGTCAGAATTGATCTGGAAATTGGGTTTATTTCATTCCACTTTCTCAACACCTCTTAAACCATCTTTGTTCAATACTACTAGAGACTTATGTTTCTAAAGTCCAGTCTTGTTTTCCACGATTTCTGCAAAATTAAGATCTGATTTCTTACAGAATTTTGCTTGTGGATAAATATCTACTGCACCAAAACCACCAACATTCTTTATATTAAAATATGAATGTGGTCTACTCTAACAAGACTTTCTTAATCCCTGTTTCACACCTAGAAAAAGTGATAGGATATAGTTCTAAAACATAATGCAACAAAAAAAAATACCAGGTGACTTCTAAGCTTTAGACATGTAAGCGGTTTTGACAGAAAGCAGTGAAAGTAGATGACTGTGCATAGTACATAAAGTGGAGATTTATAAGAAATCAGCTTTTTATTAAAAAATGCCAAGGCAATTAAAAAAAAAAAAAAAGAAATTGTTTCACATACCTGAATCAAATAAAAGGAAATCAAGAAAAAGCTTTGAAGAAACCAGCTCTATCTTTTGATATTTTTCTTTTGACAGTTTACCTGCCCTAAGCACTAATCTCCTAGCAAGGTGCAAGCATGTAGAGCTCCCTGAGTTGCAGATGTTCTGTTGGTGTCTGGTAAGATTTATGAATGTATCTGTACAGCTTCTTGATGCTCCAGGTTTTCTGGCTCTGTTTTGCATCACTGATGCTGTCAGGCCAGACCCAGAGTGCAATCTCCCTCTATGGGCTATTATGAGGAATTAATCTGAAAGCAAACATTAAAATATTAACTTTCTACATACAGCTTTAAGATGATTTATTTACTAAAGTTCTGTTCTATGAACACAGCCTCAGATGTTGTGTTTCTACAGTTGTACATTTACATCTTAGGATTTGGAATTGTAATGTGTAATTACTTTTTTGGTACATTTGTTTAAATTAGGAATAACTGCAGAGAACTGCACTGATTTGGAAATGATGCACTAACACAAAGTGTGAGAAATATCACTTCAAATCAGGCTGTTAGTCCTGAATGAGCACCAGCCTTTGATCTTTAAGAAGTTGTATGTTGGCAGTACTATTTTTCAGATATGGACTTGGTGGAGAAGACCTATTCTGGAGCAATCATGATAACAGATACTCTTACTCGTGAGTAAATTTGATTCATTCTGGTCTGGATTCACACTCATAGTAGATCTCCCATACCCTTCTTTAATTAAATTTTGCTTCCAAGGTCAGGAAAACCTTTATCCTTAATATGCTTTCTGGCCCTAAACTGCATGCACATGAGTTCCTTACATTCATTCCCATTATTACATGTTTAATGGATTAATTTAGTCTCCTTTCACAATTTGGATGTCAGAAATACACAATGACAGAAGTATAACCTGTCTCAATACATTTCTTAAATCTGAGAGTCACAATATAGTTTTGGCTGGACTGGGAGATGGAACAGTAAGAGAGGGAAGACAAGCTTAGGAGTGACTGAAGTACATGGGAGGATTTATCTGATTTGAAATTCTTCCCAGATATGATTTTAAAATGCTAAGTATCTCCAGATCGCTTATAAAGTTATACCGTTTGTAAACCTTTGAGCTTAAGCTTTGGGAAGACCTTGCCCTTGGTTCTTAATAAACCCATCTAAGACCTTGAATAGTTTCTCCATAGACCTGTCAAGGTGGGACTGTGAACCATTTTGAAATATGACTCTCTAAGTGCTTTAGTAGGAACCAGAATGGCAATGACTCAACAACAGACCCATGACCCTAACAAGTAAATAATTCTGTCTTTTATATCTCTTATTTCTACTTTTTCCTTACAATGATAGTTCAGGTTCATTTCTGACAAAGGAGGAGTCAAAATGAAGTAGAAGAGGGGAAAGTACAGAGTCAGAATTAATTTTTCTCAGGGTTCTGAATCATCAGGTATAGGTTAATATTTGCATTGTTTGATCATTCGTTTTCACTTGAAATTAGATATACGTTTTTTGCTTTCTACTAGGAAATTAAATATTCTTTTCCTGTAAAAATCTGTTAGCATCCTTCTTCCTTTGAAGTCTTAATTTTCAGTATTATGTGTTTTTTTAACTTTTTATGTATGCCCCTTTTAAGAAATTTATGTTTTTATTATTATTATATTTCTATGAACATGTCTTGACTAAAATTACAATGAGTTTGACTGTGAAGTATATGTAAGTAGACATGTAAGATTTGTCAGTACTTTTGACAGTGGCCCAAAAGAGGTCTAATCAAAGGGTTTGGCTATCCTCTGACTCAGGAAATGATACGGTACAATACAACAGTGAAATGAAACCATAAAATACATATTTGTAGTGCTATGAGTCATGAATCATTATGTCTTATCCAAGTATTTGTATAGAGCAAGGTGAAGGTATGAACCCATATGAAGAAAAATATGTTAAAAAACAGCGTTTACTTTAAGCACAATTGTCATCTTAATTCATTTCTCCCTGACAAATTTGGTTTTCCGTATCTTTCTTTCACACATACATATCCATAATGTAACGGTTAAAAAATAAAATCTGGTGACATTTCTTTTGTGTGTTTTTTGTTGTCCGGGAAATCAAACAAGTAATTTTCAAGAAGCATATGCTTCTTTTCTTTCATTATGAAAAAATGTTATCTTTTATCTTTGAAATATTTATGTCTAGAATAGCTTAGCCTAGAAATTCAAATGCTACTTTATTTTTGTGAACTCATTCTATTACTATTCGGAATCTTATATGCAGTATATGTAGTTATATTATTACACAATAAAATGATGAACCTAAAAACCGTTTTTTTTCTTTTGCCAGCAACAGTTAATTGACTTTTCAAATATAATAAGACAAACTTTGGAGACTAGGGACTGCTTTGTTTTGCGTCAAAACCAAGATCTATATTATTAAATTTGAACAAAATTTTGTACATTTTGAAGAAAAAATTAAGAGCCTCTCTTGACCATACAGATATTTTGTAGACATCTTCGTCTGCCAATCCAAGACAAGTATATATGAAACAAATTGCTTCAGAGTTAATTATTTAAAATAAAATAAATCAAGAAATACTGTTAAAATCTATAGAAGTTCATATATTACTTCTTTATCACCATTGACACATGACTGTTCTTCACAAATTTTTGGGTTTTTTTATATATAATCACTTTTATTCTTCTTCAACAACCTTGAAGAAGAAAATTGACATCTACTTGTAAATCATACTAATATTGATTTTTCTTATCCTAAATATATAACCAAAACTTAAAAAATATTTAGAGAACTAACCAATATTTTTACTCCTTATGAATGTTCAGCTATAACCAGGTAGAGTGTTTTCAATATGTTTTTAAAATTTCTGAATACAGTTTTGTTATTTTCTGTTACTAGGACCTTTTCAGCAAAGAATAAACCTACATAGCCAGATAATAGAAAATACACACTGAAGTTTATCTGGTTATTTGACACACAAGATTAATGACACATTGTGCCTGATCTCCAGGATATTCACTTTCCTCAGTCTATGTCTGTAATTTCTTTAAAAAATAAGCAATAGAACATAGTTCCATCCTTTTGTGGCATTGTATATAATTAGTCTGGGAAATAATTTCAGATAGGGCATGAATAGCATGGAGCAAGAGATGAAGTTGAAGAACAGTGGTGGCTGCCTATATCAGAGGAAAGATATGATTCATTGGAAAGTTTTGTGAAAGAGTAACTTGAGAATAGGATTTCAGTAAATTACGGATGCATTCTAACAGCTGTTTATAGGGAAAGGGAGAAGATAGCTGTGCTGAAGGCAAGCATAGGATTGAAACTCGGATTGGTGCTATGGAACAGGAAAAAATCTGCTGCGATGATATGTATACTCAGATTCATTTTCCACTTCAGGTTGTCATCATTTTGAAAACAACTGTGAGAAAGCTGATATCCCAAGACACAATATAAACCAAGTGAATTGTTGCGATAAGCCCTTGGTGGTGGGAAGGCTTTTCTGTGAAGGTAGACCAGTGCAAAAACAGAAGGAGAAAATTCTATGAAGAAGTTTCTCCTGAGCCAATTTGCAGTATTACACCAGATTATGTGCCTCCTCAGCAAGTTCGCTGATGACAGAGGATAATCAAATAAAATATTCAGTTCTTTCTGTGAAAAAATAATAATCAGGGCCCTTCACTGCTTCTCATCTTTTATTCACTCCTAGAGATTAATTCCTACCTCTGGTTCTTGCGTGACATCAGCCTTCATCTTCCTTGTGTTTTCAAACATGCATCTGTTCTCTCTTTGACGAAATAGACCATTACTAGGAAGGCTGGTCTTTAAAACACCTGCAAAGTAAGATGTTTAACCTCTTCATAATCCCTTCTAAAATGCATTTTTACTTCCCGGATGCCTAGGGGGAAAAAATGTCTAGGCATTGGCCTATTTCACTATGAACAGGATATATTTTTTGCATTTTCTCTCTATTTTAGAGAAAGAAACACAGAATAGTTCACCTTTGTTCTTTGTTCAGCGATTTCTGGACAGATCCACTGGATGTCATGGCACTGCACAAGAGACCTACAAACCTTATCACATTTTTTTCATCAGTGTTTCTTGTCAAGTCATCTCATCTCTCTGACTCCAGTACTTTCTTTTGTAATATGTAATAACAATGTCTTCTTATACTTGCAACAGTGTGCGAACTCTCCCAATAAATACTGCAGCATCAGATATAAACATTTATTATTCCATGGGTGAAATAAGAGAAGGTAAAAATAATAAACCCAAGCACAGTATAGAGGAGTATTTGTTACACATTCCTTTTGCAATATGATCCATGACTTTTTCCATTCCTATTGGATACACAGTGGAACCTGCCCAAGAAATCACATCAACCTTCATTACAATTAAACTACTGTAAGCATCAAGCATTTTTGTGAACATCAGAATACTCTGTGCTTCCATAATAAGCCTGGAACCAATAACATGAAAACATCCCCTGCACCCTGATCTGGCATCTGTATAGAATTTCTTTTGCCTTCAGAATTATGAGGGTGGTAGATAGAGGAAAGTCAGCATGAGAGATCACAACTATTTGACATTCCTGAGACCCAAGAGAATTACATAGGCACTGGTGTGATTCAGTGAGTTCTGAGATCAGGCAGACCAGAGGAGGATTTTGAACACTACTCCCCACTAAAAACGTGTATTAATAATAGAGCACATTTCAGAAGAAATAGAAAACATAACAAAGGAAATTAGAATACGTTTAAGAATACTGTTTACTTTTCTGGTTTATAAATAATTAAAAAAACAAGGAATTTTTAAAAGACAAAGTGTCATGGGTTTAAGATTGGCTTCTGTTGAAAGCCTCTGGAAGTTTCCCTCCATCCTATAGAGCAGAGCCAAGGAGGGCC
>JAWWEE010000105.1:46383782-46394167 GCA_035221455.1 Xenops minutus | reverse complement strand
TATTTTTAGTTTTTAGTTTGTTAGTAATAAATTTAAGCATTATTCTAAGTTCTGCTTTGCCCATGGTATTAATCAAATCTCCTCCTTTGGTTATCTCTAGCCATAAATTCCAAGATGTTGGTTTTTTGTTTTTTTCCCTTCCCTCCCCTCTGGAAGGCGAAGGCGGGGTGGGGGGGGAAAGGCCTTGAAGGAGTTTTTCTGGACATCAGGCATTTATTCAGGGTCAAACCTCCACACAAAGTTAAAACCAACAACACACATTTAATTAATTTTTCTTCTGAGAAGCTGACATGACACAATCTTAGGCATTTCAATATCTTTTTTCATTATTCTACATACATATCCCACTATATCACAAATTCCTGTTAAATTCACTGGCTAAAATCTCTAACACTTATTATTGTATGTTCAGAAATTCATTGTTTGATTTTGGCTTCCTCATTCAACATATATCATTTATATCTAAATCCTTATCTAAATTCTGTCATTTATACCATGGGATTTTATGGCACTCATCAGAACAGCTGATGATGGGATTCATACACGGAGCTGTATTTCTCAATATCCGGGTAATATGAAGAATTACTGTCATCCTTAGCGAGCATTTGGAGCTACATCACAGAGGAATATAGCATGCTTTGCAAGGAGAAAGTGCCCAGACAACCCCCTCAAAAGGATTTCATTATCGTGCATCTCTCATTTTCTGCATTGTGCAAGACACAGCTGGCATTTGTGTCACAGCAAGCAAACACTGGATTCAAACCCAGTGTGTCTACATGACACCTGCACTTGAAGTCCTTTACAGCTCCATGACATACCATGATCAGCAGATGAATGCTTCAAAAATACAGCTGGAAATCATAAGAAAGAATTTTTTCAGACTATCTGAACTGAGATTTTTCAGATAATCAGGAGACTGGAGCTGGTTAGCATTCCCTCTTGCATACAAGTATGCATGTGTAGAATAAGCTAGAGACTGACCTAATCTGCATAAAAGTTGGCCTTAACTTACTGCCTCTGGATTCAGGGGACTGAAGAAACACACATCAATCATTTTCCAAAACTGACTGCTGATTTGGGCAATTTTTATCTTTATTTGTAGGCTCATGTTTCAGACAGCTTTGGATACCCATTCACTGAAAAAAATAAGCCTCAAAGCACCAAAAATCTCCATCTGGCCTTGCACAATCAGACTAGTAAACACACATATGCTAGTAGCACTGCTCAAGTATCACTGCTAAATCCCAGGGAGAGTGAAAAGCTTTGTCATGAAAACACACTGGAATGCAACCTAGAAGACTGTCTTAGTCACTGAGGGGAGACAGCTGGTCACACTGACATGGCAACGCATTTCACAGTCATTTCTGCGTAAACACACTGCTATGACAGCCTTCAGACACAGATCCTTGAAGCCTGGGTCTGGCAACTGGGGCTTTGTTGACGGTGCTGTTGTCAAATAATGCAGGTCATATGCTGCTGGCTGTGAAATCCCAGCCAACTTCTGCTGCATGAGTTTCCAGCTTCAAATGCTGCTATGCAATGATGGATTTGATTACACAGGAATTCTGCAAATTCAAAACAGATAATAATTTTATCAGTATTGTGTGATCTACAGATGATATCAGTTTATGTCGCACTTCCTCCCCTCCCATTCTCGCTTCATAAAAATTAAAATATAAGGAATATTTATAAACATTAATTTTCTACTGGTTTATCCCCATTATCACATTCTTTTCTTCCCCATCACCCCAGTATTCTGTCACAATTCAGCTTCTATAAGTCAGGTTATGCAGGAAATTTATACAGTCTAAGGTCGCACTGACTGACATGAACAAAACATGTTGGACGACTGTGTAAAATTTCAAAACAGCACAGAAAAAAACCCCAGTCATTAAAAGCTCAAACATCAAAAACTCCAACCATTGCCTGATAAAAGATTGAACGCTTGCTTTTTGTGTTGTGTGTTTCATAAACATAATATTAACAGTTGATAAAAGAAATCCAAACATGGCAAACACCTGAAAGTCTTTACTCTGACTGAAGCAGCAAAGATGCAGTGATTATACACTGCTAGCATGGGACATGGGTTTCCATTAGGAGATTTCAGGAGCTTCTGCTTACAGCCTGGAGTTTATAGAAAGGCAAGAAGGAACAACATGTAGAACCAAAAGTAATTCCAAATTAGACACAGTGACTGGTGAAGCAATGAACCAAGAGACAAACACCCACACAGACATTTCAGATGGTAAAAGTGCATCTCGGGCTCTATGGAAACGTCCTGTCACGCTGCTAAACCCTGCAGTGATGGGGGAGCTTTGCTGCAGCTCACAGGGGACAGACAGGATGAGCTCACCACATCCAGCAAGCAGGCAGAAATCGTTACCCTGAATGCATACCAGACCACAACTATTTGCAAACCAATATCTTGAAGAAAATAGTCACTGATTGTAATTGCCCTTCAAAATTACACTCATCATTGATAGACACTGATTGTCTTTCATTTTGTAGCTTATTTGAAAATTACTGGCAGACAATTCTTCTTACTAATTTCCTAGGAGGATAGGGGAACATTTTACACAACCTCTGGCCACAACTGTCTACATGAGCTGAGAAATAGATGTTACATGCTTAGCATTTTACTATTTGTTGAATTTTATGCTAGCATTGAATTTTGGCTTCACACAAATAGATTTTAAACTCCAGGTCTTGGTTTGAAACAAAATCAATAACCCTTATTTGAACTTAGCATAGGAGTTCCACTTTGCCAAGCTCCAAATCGGTGCTATGCTGACCTGAGACAATATGATTCCACTTAAAAACTTTGTTCTGTGTAAAACCCTAAAAATTAGTCTGGACATGTCTTTCTCTCCCCATATGGTCAGTGGATGTCTGCTTCAAGCACATAGGAAAGCTGTCCTACCCATGGTGCAGTTTCACTAGACAGAAGCCAAAACTTCAAAAGCATGTGTTATTCTCAATAATTCTCAGATCTCATACACATATTTTATGCAGATTTGAGGGTCCATCAACAGAATGCACCTGGATGTTTTATGGCAATGGCAGATTTTTCTTAACAAAGTGTATTGTTCACTGATGGATAGACTGATTTCAAATCAAAATGTTTTACAAAGTACTTTTAAGAATGATATCCTGCCTTGTCAATGCACATAATTTTTGCCTAATAATACTAGTGGCCATAATCAAAACAATGTTAATTTTTCAAAGTGTTCTGCTTGTGAATTTTCTAGTCCTATGAACTTTTTTTTTTTTTTGTCCTGTACAAAAGGGAGATAAAGCTATAATGAATGAAGCTATAAGGTAGCCCTCTATTTTCAGGTATGGGTGGGGTCGAGCTACATCACTGACCCACAACACCTTCTTCTCAAATATTTAATGCTTCATTGATCCAATTTATGCTGGCATTCATATTAGACAGGTAGGAGATTTCTGAATTTAATCTGTTTTTTTTTTCACCAATACACTTGCAGGTGTCTTATTCTTTTAAGCTATCATTGGACACCATATGGAGCCTTGACTTAATTTTGGATGATTTACTGAAAGACACTCCCATCACAAACCACATTTTGATTCAACTGTTGCTGTTCATGTGATAATCTATTATTCAGTGTGAGTAACATTGAGGAATCTATCCTATGACATCTTTAATGAAGAAAATCTTACAAGATTTTTATCTTCACAGAAGAAGCAGTATAACATTTACATGAAATCTCTTAACCTCCTCCAGTATGAAGGCAGCTCACATTGCCTAACAGTGGCTAAAGAACATTTATACATGTCGGTCCAAAGCTCTTCTATGAAGATAGCATTCTGAGGTAATGTCACAAAATATTGCACTTATTTTCAATGATAGTGCATTCATATCCTTCTGGGATCCTTCAATCCCTGCGAGCTTTCATATATCTCGAAATACCCCATCTGTAGCAGCCAAAACATATTCAGATGTTTTCTGGGTTTCAATTGCAGAGCTAAAAGAATGCAAATCAACTTTGTTTTTCAACTCCACCCACACCTATGCATTAGTTGTGATTTGAGAGTTTTTTGGTTTTCTGTTTGCCTGATTGTTTTTTTAAATCTAACCTATATTGTATTGTGAATAAATCAATTGCACATGATAAAATTGTGATGTATTGAGGAGTTTGAAGCTCTTTTTCCTAAACATTTTTACTCTAAAAGAACTGTAGATCTAGGCAAGACCTTTAAAACAAAGTTGACTATTTAATGACTACTAATGGCAACTAATTATTTAAAATACCTAATATCTTTAAAATATTTATCTTGCCCTTTTACTTTTGTGGCAGAAAGAGAATATTCTGATGACTCATTCTTTTTCATCTTCAGTGGATAATTTAACTGCACTATTTCCATCAAAATATTATCTGCACAATTGTATTCATTGTTATTTCAGCAGTGTCACAGGTTTCAAGAGAACTTGTTATTCTGCATATTGCCTATATTATTCTAAGCCTTTTTCTCATCTGGAAAATGAATGAAGTTTTGCAATCACAAAGCCAACAAAAAATGAGCAGAGCAGAGTCAGTGCTTAAGTTAGTTCGATTTTAATTTGCTGCACTGCACATTTTTTTTGAGTGTTGTTATAGGCAAAACTGGTTCATGCACTGAGGGGTGTTTCATTCATTTACAAATAATGGAGTAGCAAAAAGGCAAAGGTAATAGAATAATGGGCATGAAATGGAATCACAGAATCTTTAGGGCTGGAAGGCACTTCTGAAGATCTTTCAACCTCACTGGCAATGCAAGGTAACTTAGTGCAGGTTGCACAGGAGGGTGTCCGAGTGGATTTTGAATGTCTCCAGACAGGGAGACTCCACGGGCAGCCTGTTCCAGTGCTCTGTGACCCCCAATGTAAAGAAGTTCTTCCTCATGTTGAGGTGGAACTTCTTGTGTTTTAGTTTATGGCCATTTCTCTTCATCCTGTCACTGGACACCACTGAAAAGAGTCTGGCACCATCCTCTTTGCACCCACTTTTGACATATTTATATGTGTTAATGAGATTCCCTCTCAGTCTTCTCTAGACTAAGTAGGCCCAGCTCCCTCAGTCTCTCCTCAGAGGAGAGATGCTCCAGATCCCTCATCATCTTTGTGGCCTCCACTGGACTTTCTCCAGTAGTTCCTTGAGTTTCTTGTACTGAGGAGCCCAGAACTGGATACAGTACTGCAGACTTGACCTCACTAAGACAGGATCACCTCCCTCAACCAGCTGGCCACACTCTTCCCGGTACACCCCAAGATACCAGTGGGCCTCCTGAGTGCAAGGACACAGTGCTTGCTCATGGTCAACTGCCTTCCTTCAGGCACCGAGTTGCCATTTGTTCACTCTAAGGAGCATGCTAGTCAGTCACATTTCAACACTGAGGAAATTTGGTTCTATCTTTACATCCTACAAAAAGAAAGCATTTTTCTAAGACAATAATTTGAAATTGAGAGGAAACACTTAACCCCCACAAAAACAGCACAACTAATAAACAGAATACTTTTACTACAATGATAATAGACCTTTACTTCTTGGAGTTCAAGATATTATTTAAAGGCCCTTCTTGCCCTAGAACTGCTTGTATTTCAATTAGTATGAATCCACTCATCTATTCTGCCATCTTTTGGCTGTAATTCTCCCTTGGACCAGAGAAAAGCTAGTCCAAAGCAGACTCCCTTCTCCCTCATAACATATACAATTCCCCTCAATACCACTACTGTTCTTTCCTTTTTATTTTTTTCTTTTTTATTCTCCATACTACTTGCTAATATAGCTGTAAGCACTGACGACCATTTGATACTTTTTTCCACAGAAGTTAACACCAGGACATGTCATTATATTGGGCCATGTGCTTTCCATAATGGGCCTTCACAGTTTATCCCATTGTTCTGTACTGAGGTGAGTAACTAGTGTTTGAGTAAAGCATAGCTTCCAGAAGGAGAATCTGTCTTCATCTGTAGACATTAAAAGATAGGGAAGTGGTCATACCATTTTATAACTTGTTCCAGTGGTTAACCACATATGGTTTACATGTGGCTTATTTCAGATTCCAGCCATTAGTTCTTGTTATCCTTTTCTTTCCCTGATTAAATTCTTGCCATCTTTCAAGACTCCAAGGTCCTTCTCAGCAGAGCTGCCCTCTAGTAGATGAGCTCTCAACCTGTATTGGTACTCGGTGTTATTCCTCCCCAGGTGCAGGACCCTATACTTCCCTTTGTTGAAACTCATTAGGTTTCTTTCTGCCCAATTCTATATCAAGGTCTTGCTGAATGGCAGCACAGCCTTTAGGTGTGCCCCCCAGTTTTCTTTCATCAGGAAACTCGCTGAGGGTGCATTCTATCTAGCCTTTGTCCAGGTCATTAATTAACAAGATGAATAAGGCTGACTACACATCTCCAACTGGATTCTACTCTGCTGGTCATGACCTCTGCCAAAGAAGTAGCCATTGGAATTATAAGAAAAAATGAGAAATAATAGTAGTTGTCCCCTCTGAAGAGTATTTAATCCTTTCCTGTCCTTCCTCACCATATAAAATGCTCATGTTAGTAATTTTTCTTTCTCTTCTTATCTATTTCATTTGCTGTTCTATTCCCCTTATTTTTCTTTTTTTTCTCTCCCTGATGATAACAAACCTCAATGCAATAATTCCAGTCACTATTGGTGCCATTATTTCTATAATTCATAATCTTACCATTTCTTTGTATTTCATCATAACCCCATAGCAAGTAATGAAGGGGTCAGAAAAGTTCCATAGCATAAATTTCCTTTTCACTTCCCTCTTTCAGGTCTCAGGAATATGAACTGCTCCACACTAAGTCTCCAGTTCAAGTGCATTCTCTCTCTAAATTTTACAGATTTAATTCAATTGCTGTTTGTTGACCTGTATGAAAAGTGACCCTAGTCTACATCAAATTTCTGGTGTCTGAGGTTATATATTAGAACCTTAATTACTCTTGCTTGTTTCAGCTTCAGTTAGCAAGAAACAAACAAGTTGGAGCAGGTTATCTTGCCACCTAAAAAGAGGGCTTGTTTGTTTGCTTTTTCCCCACGCTGGGACTGAAGCACACCTGATGGAAGTATTTGCAAATTTAGGAAGGACAAATTCTCTGTTCAGTTCAGAGAATACTGAGGTCACGATTGGATAATATAACCAAGGTTCTGACACATGCTTGCTTATAAAGTGAAAAATTGTGCTGCTCTTCTGCAAACACCATGCACTTAAGTCTTCAGGATGCTTTCAGAAATTATTTTACACTCACTGACTCACTGAATTAATTCTTTGGGAGACCGAACAAGAATAAACCATCTTTTTTTTTTTTTTTTTTTTTTGACCAGTTATAAAGTCTACGCTACTATTTTAAATGATGAGTAAAAAATGTGCTAGGCTGTGAATATTTAATTAAAGTGATATCAGTACTCTTTACCCCCGTAGTAATAAAGCAGCAACTTCAATTCCCTGGATGCATAACGATTAAGATACTTCCCCCAAAACAGTTTGTGTAGATAATTTATATCTTTCTATACTTGAGCTTTTTCCATTGAAGATGAGAATTACATATGGCTTTAACAGCAGACAAAACAGGTCAACATAACTTTTCTTCTGCATCTTGTTCTGTAATGGATGGTATCACATTCCTCTTTAGCAGCATTTTCTGACTCTGATCTCATCCCATTCTTCCCTGAGGGTTTCTGACAGGATCTAGCCTTTAGATAAATCTTCACTAATGAACGTAATAAAAACTACTAAGAAAACAAACTGAACTCTTCCTCTGACTCCCATCTTATCCCTGTCAAAAACCTATTTCTGGCAAAGAAAAATGGTGAGATGTAAGAATGAAACATATGATCTGGTAAAAGAAAATTAATTTTCAACTACCACACTGGGACTGACAAATCCATAATTTTTCATACTGGAGGTGCAGTTTTTACTATGAATAAAAGATATGGTGACTGCTCTGAAGAACAAAATTATTGTATTTTTTCTTTGGTTTAGTTTCAGAGGTGATACATTTGATACAGAAAATTAGACTCATTAGTGAAGTGCCTATTGGTGCAGATGATGCTGAATGCAGTGTTCATGCTCACTACCTTAACAGAGCTCAGCTTTCTGTGAATAGAAGGGCATGACCCTGTTTTGTCAAAGGTCTTGTCAATGTTTAGATCATAGATGTAGAAAGGACTTCAATACTGAAAAACAGTAGTAATTCACCTTCAACTTAGGGGAGGAAAGGTGCATGTAAGAAATATGGTTGTTAATAATAAAGTTTAGAAGTTGCATCATAATCTTCCTTTAGCACAAACTCTAATAGTTTCAGGTCCACTTAGTGTTTTCTGAATTGTTAACAGTAACAGTCTGAATTAGAAAGAACATAGATAATTTTTCTGAATTAGATTTTTTTTTTTAAATTTATAAAACTAAAGCACATATACTCTTTAAAGAGGGGATCATAACTCAAGAAAGAGAGTTCACTTTGATAGAGTTTCTGTTTCTAGGCAGTGCAACAAAACAGTTCAAACAAAAGGAAAATAACCTTAAGAGTCTCCTGATTCATATACCCTCCTTGGAGGTGATAGATACCAAGGTCTATATCTGTCTCAAAGACTTTTCCGACCATTATCTCAGAGATGTCAGTGGTAGTGAACAATACAATCAATTTTTTTTTTTTTTTAAGCAGATCCCAAACTTATGTTTCAGACATACTCTTAAAATAAATACAGTACTGACCTGTTTGGAGAATGCCTATTTTTGAAACCCCAGCTATTCCAAATGTGAAATGTATGCCAAGCTTTCCAGTGTTATCTCCACTATAGCAAATGTGGAGGGCACATTAAAACAAACAAACAAACAAACAAACAAACCAGTTCTCAGTGCCTTCAAATCTAGGCACTGACAGAGCTGGGCAGCATCTGAGAGGGGAATTTTCAGTGCTGCTACTCCTAAATGCAGCAAAATTTCCCACTTGAATTTGGCCCTGTGTGACCAGCCAGTAGGTCACAGATGACTTTATCATGGAGTAAGACAGAAATACAACAGTAATTGTATTTATGAACTTCTCATGGGAAACAATCTATTGTCTTGTGCTGTGGGCATAATTCATTCACCAAGGCATGTTTCTTTGTCTTAATGATTGCTAATTATTTATCCTTCCTAATAAGTAATAAACTTGCTTTTCAAAGCTTTAACAAAAAAGTCAGGGGAAAAGGGTCATCTGGCATTTCTATAGTGATTGGGTTTTTTTATTCTAGAAATAAATATGGTACAAGTCATTCCTGTGCAAGCAATACAGAACTGGAATATTCCTCAGGCAAGATGTATGTAATATGAATATTACATGATACATGTAATAATCAGAAATTACTTGCTCTGAAAGTAAAAACCACAACACTAAAGGAATAATAATGGAATAATAAAGCCTTGCCAATATAAGGAAATCCAAACCACACTGTTTTAAAATTTAACATTGTCAAATAGTGTTTCTATCACTGTCCTCTTTAAAAGCATATAGAGCCTTGTAGATATCTCCATTTCTGCCATGACATGATCCATGACCAAATCAGGCTGGCAATATAAAACTATGCAGGCTTGTGATAAGCAAGCAAAAAAGGTCAACATGATATTCTGCAGAGAGTTATCTCAAGATAAAGGTGGGATACAACATTTCTACTCATGTAGCTTGTGTCATTCTTAGCACAAGGTGAAGACAAAATGGAGAGCTGTCATGGGTTACTTCAAGTGCTCAGAAAAAGAGAGCAGAGTGAGAATTAGCATGAAAACATTATGTGAGTTAAACTTGTACTAAATAAGGAGGTTAAAAGCATACCTTTTGTATTTAAAAGGGTGAAGGCAAGAACCTAAGAATGAAACTGAAAAAGGGATGATCATCATCATCCTCATGAGCAACACACACAGTCAAATACAGTATAGATTGCAGAGGATAGAGTGCGATAAAAACCTTTTCTTGGAAAGACTTGTCATAACGCTAGCAAAACACAGTAGTAGACACCGTAACAAACCCTATATTGATGAGGGATGGTCGAGTAAAAAAAGCATTCTTCCAAGATGTTGTATGTTTGCTACATGGCCTTAGAACTGTGAAATGCTGAAACACCCTTACAGTTCCATCAGAACTATGTATTCTTTCCCTCCTTTGTTATCTAAATCTTGATGTGAAACAGTGTGAGACAGAGGACAGAAGCCTGAACCTGGGACAAAGAACAGTGTTCGAAACACACAGCCATGAATGCTCTGTGGGTCCAATAATCTCACTGATTAAACTGCTGCTAGTACTTGGGGAATTTATTACATGAGCAGCAAAAACATCTGAGATTTTTCATCCCCTCCCCTCCTCTCCTCTCCTCTCCTCTCCTCTC
>JAWWEE010000105.1:46318797-46383682 GCA_035221455.1 Xenops minutus | reverse complement strand
CTTTCCTTTCCTTCCCTCTTTTTTTAACTTTGTATTGATTTGTCTAGCTGATTTATCAAAGTGTAGAACACATCCATTTTAAGTACATCACGGTAATTATGATAGTAGAATTTTCCTCATCAGTTAATGACATGTCATCAGTAAGAAAAGCTAAAACCAGGCCCAAAATGAAACTGTCAGCCTGATGTTGAATAATTATTACCATACTCAAAAACATTAGGTTAGGTTATAAAATGTTCAAAATTCTAGGAACATCCCAACAGTATACTTGTGGATTTCAGTCAGGCAAAATCAGAGTAATGGTGTGTACCATTAGCAATTTTTGTCATATCAGACAGAGATGAATGATTTATGTAAATAAATACTATTTGCTTTGCATTAGAGAAAGTTCCTTCTTCAAATTTACTTGTATATAAATTGTAATCCAAGAATAAATAGGCTGTACATATTATCATAAAATACTCATACATATGTAAAATAAGGAATATATATAATTCTTTATGTTTTCCAATTGTCTAAAAGAGAACAAGGATTTCAGTGGCTGTTCAAATATTAGGGGGGGTTGGTCATATTTTCAAGTCATAACAAAATTCCAAGAGCTTCACTTGAGTAGTGAAACTTGATTTTGAATTTATGTGTTAATTTCAGAAGGCTTCTCTGAAGAGAATTTTAGAAACATTTGGCATTCTTGGTTTAGGAGGGTTGACTTTTGTTGATGTTGCTGCTGTTGTAAAGAGATCTACACTTTAATTCATGCTATCTTGTATTATCGTGTAGGCATCTACTAAGTTTCTTGAAGAACTCAGCTGAACAAAGGTATCTAAAAAGGTAAAAGGCTACTAAGAAGGTATCATAAAAAAAAATCCCCCACTTTTGAATGTTTTCCCATTCTGCTACAGTCAAAATTTTACTAAATGTGTTGAGCACTTGAAGTATGAAGATTATAATCTAGTAATTCACCACCAATCTCTGTATTTCATATCAGGGTTGTCATTTCTGGAGCAAAAAGTTAAAGCAAGAAAAGATATTTTCATATTTTCTGCCAGTTGTCTCTCTCTGGCTCAGTGGCAATGACTTTTAGCTACCTTTAGAACTGCTCTGCTAGACAGTTTCCTTCAAAAGATGCTGTTTTTTTTTCTTCATGGTAGGTTTCCTTTCTTTCATTAAAGATTTTTTTTCAGAAGAAAACAAAAAGTATGGAAATAATTTTCCTTGTAATGACATTAAGTTTAAAAACAGCCAGCACTACAATTTTATTCTTAGTTTTTATTCAATTATACTTTTAAATAACAATTTACAACAAGTTCATGTTTGATGTTCCTGACAAGTGTCAACCCTTGTTTCCCTACCCATATGCTCTTCACATTCAATTTAAAGAGTTTGTGTAGAAAATCAAGTGAACTTCAGCTGTAAATGAGAAGAACTATGTTGCATTGCAAATCAAAGGTCACCAACATGTGCTGTTTTGAAATAAACTTTTTTTCTTAAAACTAGTATACAGGATGTAAATCCTACTCAGTGCTCTATTGAACAGAGAACTTGTGCCTTTATTTTCAGACCAGTTTCCTTTCTTGATTTTAATAGAATATATTTTATGATACATTGGTGTCCTTCCACTTAAAAGGTTCTTTAAAATAAAGGAAACGTAGACAAGTCTGTCAGAGTTTATGCCCTTACCATTAAAATATAGATATATATTAATTACGAGATTTCAATCTGTAAGGTTGCACATCACCCTAAGAGCAACTCCTGAGTTAGAAAACCTATTATCTGCATTTGTCAGGAAAACAGCACTCACTGACGTGCACCTTTCAAAATCTCTCTCTTTAAACTCACATTCTTCACAGATCCAGCACCATTTCTTCATTGTGTGGTGATGAATGGTTATCAATCAAAAATGCTTTATTAAGCTCTCCTGGACCTACATGTAAGATCAGACATGATATTATTCCTAAAGACAATTAGAAATACCTATTTCTATAACTTGTAGCATTAGAGGACACCATATTTGCCAATTCTTTAAGTCCAGAAACATGGAAGGGAAAAGGAAAGCAAAAAATTTCCACTGAAAAACAACCTCAAAACTGACAGATATCTTTATACAATAAGAAACATTAAAAATGGTTGGAAAAAATAATTTAACAGGCAAAGGTAGCATTTTTCACTTTATAAGAAGACACAGGGAGAGGTTGAATAGGACTTTCTAAGTCCTTTCGGAATTGCACCGTGTAAGATTTTGTACTTTTATTGATGTTAAAAAGTCTCTTAAAAATGTCATGAGCCAAATTCTTTGTTGAAATAAACCACTGTGTTCCAGATTCTGAAGAATTTGTATTCTTGTTGTTAACTATAGCTGATGAGATCAAATTGAAATCACTGTTTTGACTTACAGAAAAGAACAGAGGTGCCAAGTGCTTACTCTGTTTTTGCAGTGGCAATTACACTGCCACATCTAATCTGAAGATCACCACACAGTAATTTTAGCTTTTAACATAATAGACATCCATTTACCTGGAAATAAATACAATTTTTCACCAGGTTAGCTCTGGTTCAAGCAGTGTCATTCCCGTCATGCCTGCTACAGTTTTTTCACATGACCTGGCCTGAAATAATGTAATGAGACATCTTTTGGAGCTGGCCCATAACAGAATGTCATAGCACCATACATTTTGCCAAACATCCTTGTTTGTAAATACATTCTGTAACCAAGTAAGAGTAACACAACCTCAAACAAAAGGGCACATAGGAAATGTGTCCAAAATAATAAAGGAAGACAGATTTGACCTCAAGAATGCTATTTAGGTCTTTCATGCCCAAGTTTTGCCTGTCTCCACCATGCTGCAGCTGGCATCACAGTAACAAGCAGCAAGACTTTGTTGGTGGAGTCCACTGCATCCAGTGTATAGTGACATTTTTATCTTCCCAGGACTATACATTTATGTGCACATGAAAAATGTTTTTAATTAGAAGATGAAACTATAAAGTCAAGCCTTTTCTCAGGGTTTTCCCCAGAAATCACAATGTAGGTGCTAAATACAGAAACTATAGAAAGCATACTGTACTCCACATAGGGCTTTGTGGTCTTCCCATCAATCATTTCTCAAACATACAAAATTAATATCTTTGTGATGGAATAAGAGAGCCTTGTGACTAGAAACTCTAGAGCTCGTGTGATATTAGTAGCATATGGGTCTACCACCTGCAGCTCTAGTTCATGCCCTTCACCTGGCAGTATCTTCTCCTTATGCATAGGTAACTCAAATAACAGCTGAATTGTGCAAATGCTGATTAGTATGATGAGCCTACATGTTTGGTTGTCTTCAAATAACATTACCATTATGTTGAGCACATGAAACAAAACACTTGGCAGAAAGGACAAATTTTTTGTCCCTCTGATTTAGAGCACAGTAATTTTACAGAAAATAATAAGGGCTGGCAGTGGTGAAGAAGAAAGAAATTAATAGTAAAGGATCTGGGTAAATTTTAACAATTAAATCCATAGCTATTTCAGTTTTCTCTGTCACAGAAAAAAAAGAGCTGCATCCAGCAAACATAAATCAGAATGTATTTTCCAGAACTTTCTGGCAATTCAGCTGTGTGTAACATTTCCACACTGTTGCTACTGTGTGAGCCTTGGGCTCTGTTTGGCAAAGCAGGTGGTAGCAGCATACCTACAGAGACAGTCTCAGCTGTAGGCTTACATAAAAGACTGAGACTTAGAAGCACAGCCTACTGCTGCTGAGAATTCAACATTTCATATAAGGTCATCAAGTTTACTGCCAAGCATACTGATTTCACAGTTTCTAGTAGCCTATGGGGAGTTCAAATGCTCTATTCCAGCCATAAGTGGGCAAATAAGCAATTTTTTGAGAGCTGCTTTGTCTATGTCAAATTATATTATTCCAGATTTTTGCTATGTAATACATATATTGACATCACACATCTCTTAATTAGAGGAAGAAACCATTTAAAACTATGCCAAGTGAACCAAAAAAACCCACAAAAATTAAATTCACTATCCCTGAGTTTTCTAGATAATCTGACCCCTGCTATACTCTAACTATTAAATAGTTATAGACACATGTAATACACAATAAATTAAATATATTTACATATCCAAAAATGAGAGAAAAAATAAACTTGAAACCCTTTTCAGCCATACACTAGTGCATGGCACTTCATGTTCTTCATTTCAGCTTCCAGCTCATTATAACATACGAAATTGCTTCAAGACATTTGTAGGCAATATAAAAGGAAGTGTTATCACAAACCCCTTCACTTTTATCTTGCACTTGAGGACAAGTTCTTAAGTACTTGCTGAACCAGTCTGTGAACTCCAGTCCTCTTTCCAGTCTTTGAACTCATGAACTTTTTATTGAAGGTGTCGATTTTCACATAGCTATCCTCAATTCACATGTGCTTTGGACAGGATTGAGGCAAACTGACTAAAAAGACTTTCAAAAATACTCCAATAAATTGTAAGTGTGTAAATCTTGTGGCATATTATTGTTGAATATGCACATATTCTTAAACATAATTATCCATTCAACATTTAAGGGTCAACAAAACAAAAAGGAAGCCATAAGTGACTGTCTCTCTTTAATCACAAGTTTGTTTTCAAATGTGTAGATAGAGGTGACTCTTACTTTTTGGTTTGTTTACCATGTCTTTTAGCTGGAAATTTTATTTATATATAAAATCACTCCTTAAAAATTATATAATTTTTTGGCATTATCCTTAATTTTAAAAGAATGCTTATCCTTCATTTAAATTGGAGGAAATTTCTGTTGCTCCCTAGCATGCAAGAATTTTAAAACTTGGGACAAAATGTTATCCAACAACACGCAGAAAACCACCTTAGTTCTTAATTTAGGAAGACCAGGTGAGACCTCATTGTCCTGTATATGAACACAAACAAAATGTTGCATTTCTTACTTGGCTACAAAAGGAAGAAGAAGTAAAATTTGGGTAAACACAATTTCTGTACCCCAGATTAGGAAAAGGCCATCGCAAATCTCTCCTCCCCTGAGACTCTGCTTTCTCTTTGAAAGTTGAGGGGTCAGTACCCGTCTGTGTGACAATACACTTTACTCTTTCCCAATTCTTAAAAATCTGTTTTTTCACATGAGTAGTATCAATACCAGCAAGCTACACTGTTCCCTTCCCACAGCTTCTCCTACTATCCCCTGAAGCAAAGGGCATCACTGGTGCCCATCCACATGTTTCAAATTATGCAAAATTATTCAAATTGGTTATTTTAAAAAAAAGTAGTTATTAAAAGAAATAGCAAAACCTTCCCTTTACACATCAAAATTTCAGCATAAAAGTGAGTCTCTGTTAAAAGGTTTTTAAAGTGTTGAACACTTTTTGAGGTTAAGTGAAAAAAAAAATAGACAGGGATTTTTATGATTCATAAGTCTGACCCCACCAATACTGGAGAAATGATTTTTTCCAGGGTTAAACTTCTTGAATCTGTGTCCATCTTAGTACATTTTGTCCTGTGAAAAATTAAAGTGATGATTTCATGAGAAGCACCTTATTTTCCTCTAGTTCTAAATATCACTAATATATTATGCTGTTGTGTATTTGTGAGCCTGATATTCAACCCACTCAGGCAGTAAACAAATCCCTAGGGTTCACCTAAAGAAATTACCTCCTGATTGCTTCAAAAGGAAGAGCTAGTAGAGGTCTCCTCGCCTTTCAAAAGTATTGAGGAATGCAAAAACTCTATTATTATTTAAAAACAGTGCTTTCCAGCTTTCTTACAGGACCTATATCTGGCTTGTCTTTTGCACAACTGTTTATGCCTGACAGGGAAGCATTGTTAACATTATTAAACAAAGTTTCTCTTTGACAATGTTCCATTAAAAAAAAAAAAAAAATCAAAACTTTTGAAAGCATGTCTGTGAAGGGGAAACAAAAAAGACAAACAAAACTGAACAATAAAATAAATGCAAACAAATGCCTCTGACAACAGGAAGTCATTGTCACTAAATCCAAATAGAAATTCAAATTAAGCAGAGTCTTTCAAGAATCCATTTGTTTTTAGTTTGAGTGGATATTTAAGAAGTAAATTAAGTGAATATATCTTCAATATGCCACATTTTGCTTGAAGCTGTATTTATAGTGCATTTGCTCCTCATGACAGTAAAATACATCTCAAATACCATTTTTGTGAGCACGTTTGCAGGTTGTCAGGAAAACTAACATCAGACCAGAACAATTCTTTATTATAAACGTGTATCTGTCTTAAACTACAAAATCATTGACTACCTCAAAAAACCTCAACTGAGTAGTTTAGTGGCATCAATACCAATTCTTAAACTGGTTTCTTTCAAGAACTTAAGTAGGAACTGAAAATTCTTATAGGAGTGGAAGTAAACTACAGTTAGTTCTTGCAGACTTGAAAATCTCATTTATTTCAATGCTCTATAGATACACCTTAATTATATACAGAGAAAAAAATTTACCTCTGTTATAAGATTGGCATTATCTGAAGTTACTCCAAATCTAAAGTGAGGTAATCGTAACATCTTAGAAGGGAGTTTCAAACACCTCTGTGCAACTCACCCAAGAAAACACAGTCTCTTATCAGGATATTACACAGTCAGTGGGGACAATCTTCCAGAGGGTGACTTATTGAGCCTCTCCTAGGTCTTTGAGGAGTGTGAGGTTCTAAAGAAATCATGTCAATTTAGTTAATGATGAAGAAAGAGGTTGCACAGGTTGTTTCTCAGATGCTTTCCTGACATGCTCAACATTAAGGACCTATGCAAACTTTTTGTCCGATTTTCCTCTCCATAGTGAGTAACGCAGGGAGAAATGGTCTTGTCAAACACCTTACCCTCTTTTAGCTGTCATGTATGCTCACAGGATTTCAGAAGAGGAAATTCTCCTTTTTGTTACAGGAATCTGTTAAGGACAGCTAGAGGAACTCATCCTCTGTGTGGTTTTTGTTTGTTTATTTGTTTGTTTATTTGTTTTCTGATAGCACTTGCAATAATTCCAGTCAGAACCTGCTCAAAGTTGATCAGAGGGAGCATAAATGACATTCATGTGGGCATGAGCGAAGTATCAGCTAACACTCTAATCCAATACAGAAATTTTGATTAATATATTTAAAAACAATTCAAGTAACATTATGCAATTATTTGCAATTCAGTCTTTTAAAATTAAGCATGTGATCAACTACTAATCACTTCACTTGAATCAAAGCTATGTTTTAAAAAGATTGCCTGCTTTTTCTTCTCACTCTTAAGTGGATAAGAGAATTTTTGTTATTTCTTGAACTGATTTACCCTGTGAATCCTCAGTGCTCACTTTGCAGAGAAAACTGACATACTTGACACAGCAAGGAAGCTTTTCCATTCTTATGAAGTGCTCTCCATTATGCTTTGAGGGCCATGAGTGAGTGGGTGATTTCTTCTGTGGTTTGACCATCATATTGTTTCAAGCTATTCAGGCTGTCCGCAGTAGAGAGAGTTATCAGAACTCCATGTCAAAAACAAACAAACAAACAAACAAAAATCCTAAAAATATGTTTCACATCCAAGTTGAAAAGCAAGCCTCTCACAGTGTCTCTGTACTCTGGCTTGATCTCCTATGCCTCTGATATCATGTCAGTATCCGACACTAGAAGTTAAGGCGTATTTCAGACACAGTAGGCAATGCAGTGCACAAGTGACAGCACTAAAAGCCAAGATTTAGTTTGTAATTCCTTTCAAGTTTTAATGCCATTGTATTCTCAAATAAGCAGGGAATTTGAGGGCTGAATACCAGGGCTTCAGGGAATGTAAACATCTTCACACACATTTTTCTCTCTCTCACTTCTTGTTTGTCTCCAAGATGAGTTCATCCATCTTTAGATGCCTGGGGCCAAATTATAAATATGGGAGTCAGTGAAGGAGTTAGTGAAAAGAAGAAGTACAGGGGGAGAGAAGAATAAACTCTGTAATGCTTGAGCAGAATTTAAAGAGTGTGCTTCCTCAAATCATAAAGTCTTCAAGAATCCCAGGCAGACAAAATACACATTACTTTCAACACCTGGCTAGCTATCCTTTTCTAACCTTGCATTCTCTTCTGAGTACTAAGAGCACAGACATCAGACCTCTCAGATTAAAAATCATTACTTTCAATAAATTATGTTCTACAAACTAGCTTTTGAAGGTGTAATCATAGGAAACAGCTATCAAAGCAAGTTAGCTAAAGTTGAAGAGTTGCCCAGCTTTAATTTCTGGTTTGTTTTTTTAAGTGAGGAAAGAAGTGGATGAACTGTTTGGGGACAGTTTGTAAATGGCAGGCAAACAAACAAAAACAAAGAAAAAAAGAGCGAGAAGTTATTATTAGAGGGACTCAAAAGTGTAATTCTTCCTAAAATTGTTGTGAAACCTAAAATCGTAATGCAGGACAATTGCATGTTGCTGAGTGATTTTGAGAAAGGAGTTGAGAAGGGTTGACAGAAATAAACATATCAGTTTGCAAGTAGCATGAATCAACCTCCCTCTTGAACACAGACTTACCCAGACCTCCTTGACAGAATGAGGATAGGGGAACTGTCACATGCAGTTTTGCTGATGGAGCTGAGGATACAGGGACCACTAGAGACAAGAAGGAGGGCACAATGAGGGTGCAGGTACATGCAGGAGTATTTTATGGTCCTGCAACACAATTGCAACCAGAAATCCTCTGTGAGCTCTGTTAAAGTGGCACCAGTGCCTCACCAGTGTGTTTGGAAGGGAAGTTAATAGCTTTTGTGTGAGTTACATGGTCTATGATACTAAAACCTGTACTGGTGCTTGGGCATGGATAAAGGGGAGTTGATACAGGTAAGACTAAGGCCAGTTTGCAGAGCAAATGTCACACCACTGAGAGGTTGAAAGTACATGCCTTTCCATTCTAGATAGAGTTCACAATAGCGGTTGCATTTTCTGTAGAGAAAAGAGAGTTACAGGGCAAAACTGGTAAATAATGTTGGTTTTCACTTCACTGTGGCTGAGAGAGAAGCACTTTGTCCACAAGCTGCTTTTTTTTGTGATCCAAGACTTTAACCTCAACAGTGAGTCACTGCAGGGCAGCCTTTTAAATGGAAAACTGGGCAAATGGTGGCAACTGCTTGATACATGGAATTTAGCGGATACAGAATATTTACTGTTTTTCAATTGCTGATTACTGATCCCTAGATTTTTGGGTGGTATACAGGAATACAGTATTTACTGTGAATGTCATACTGCTTTGAAAAGTCTTATCTTCCTTTGAACAGTCTTTATCTTTTGTCATCTTAAACAGACTGCAGAGACAAACTAATGAGGAAATTACCAACAGCTCAGAATCAGGACAGCAGCTAAAACATCTTAAAACCTTAAAACCTTAAAGGGATGCACTATAAAGCAGACTGAAAGACTATTTGCTTGAGGGTATCTGTTAGTTCAATTTCACCTGTGTTGCATGGAAAGAACACTAAATAAATGCAAAAACCAAAACAAAACAAAGAAACCAGAGGAAATCGTCTCAGGTTGCCACAAGGAAGGTTTGTATTAGTTATTGGGAAAAATTCCTTCATGGAAAGTGTGGTTGGGTAGTGGATCAGGCTGCCCAGCAAAGTGGTGGAGTCACCATCTCTGCAAGTGTAGTTGTGACACTTAAGGACATGGTTTAGTGGTGAACATGATGGTGGTACTAGGTTGACAGTTGGACTTGATGACTTTAAAGGTCTTTTTTAACTATAACAGTCCTATGACTCAATGAAATCTCATTCTTAACTATCCTTAAGAATGTGCTTTTTCTTTTTGCAATAGTTTTTCACTGAAATGTCATTACTTTTATCATATTCTCTCCTAAAAAAATAGACAAAATAGAAAAGGATGTAATAGTCTTAAAACATTACTTTCTGAAGTGTAGATATTGTGGTTTTGTTTAGAAAATGTTAAATTCAATATTTTAGCCTGTACATAATCCAAAAGTATTAATGCACATCACAAACCAAACAGTCGGTTATTAAATCTGACCTTTGGTGATTAATCTTAAAATGTCTGTTGTATCTTAAATTTATTATGGATTACTAGTCTGTCAGGGATACACAATAGTAGATTCAATTTGGAAATATATCTCAGATCATATCCACTATTATTCAACCTAAATTTTATCTTCAAGCCCATAACCACACGTTGGACAGACATTAAGGATTTGTTCGAAGGCATGTAATAATGGTGCTTTCCAGGGCACAGGCTTCAAGGAAAGAAGAAGCAGCAGTAAGATAGATATGTGTTGGTTTAACATGCAGTTTGATCAAATCATACTAAAGTAGCTCAGATTGTATTCCACTATGTAAAAGTGCCAAAAGATATGTTAAACAAAATAGTTTTCATAAGTGAGTCTAATTAATGTAACACAGAGAAAGGAAGTAAAACAGACATTTAAGTGCTTGGTGTACAGCCCTAGTAGCACAGATAGATACAGTATATCTGTATCTGTCTATCTATCTATCTATCTATCTATCTATCTATCTATCTATCTATCTATCTACATCTATGCGTCTCAGACGTTTATATACATGGAAGACATTCCTTCAATTCAACAGTAAACACTCCTTCATTTATGTTTCCACAGAATCATCAACACTCAGTTCATGATGCGTAAGGTTTTCATTCCTAAAGCAACCAATTTTTCTAGATTAGGTTAAGAAAAGACAAAACCCAAAACCAACCAACGGCAGAACAAAACAAGTATTCCCCCTTGGTGATGTATGTTGAAGAGTTGTTGCTGTTGCTATGTTTAATATATTTTAATAATTCATTTGTTTACTAAGAAAACGTTTCTAATATTTCTTGTAGGTCTATATGGTCTAAGTGAAACACTAAGAAGCTGTAAAGCTTTCCTTTTTTATTACTATTATTAAACAGAAATATTTTATTTTTACCAGCAAGTCTTATGACAATTTTCTGTGCTCTAATTGCTAGTATTGGATGATAACATTTAGAGATATCAAAGAGAGATTTGTCTTCTGTTGCAAATCGAATAGATACATAATGCTGATGAGTTTCTATTAGACTCTAATTAGGAAACATCTGTTCTTACGTTTTCAGATCAAGTGGATGAGTTTGCTTTATTCTGTAGTAATGGCTGATGATTTCCAGCCAAGACCTATATGATTCAGGTCTTTTTTACACTGTGTATTTGCTAGGGTTGCAACCAGTGGCCCTTTGCAATATGTAACAGTGCAAGCTCATTGAACTGGTGATTACAGTCAGTGATGCTTCTTGTGAAGCTTATTTTCCTCCTGCTCAAATAACAATACTTTTTTTCTTCTTGTATATGAAAATGTATTTCATAGCTTATATGTCATTTAATATTATTTTTCCCCACAGAATTATTCACTACTATAAATTCTAAAAGCACTACATGTACTACATGTACACATAATTTGCACATTCTTTCCAGGCTTTCTAAGGTATAGATATTGTGGGAACTGCACATTCTGCTTCTTATGCTTTTTCCAGGCAGAAGTAAGTCGCAGTACTGAGCACCTGACCTGTGTGCATATAGTTTATCATTCCAGAAAGCACTACTTTTAAACCCACAGGATTTTTTCATTGCAGGAGCATGATATCAAACAGAAACAAAAATAGTGAGAAAATTCTCTTGATCAGTATGTTAATGTAGTTTCTAAACCAGTTTCTCTTTGCCTTTTGGTGTTGTAAGGATTTTTATTTCATAAAAGACTAAACAGCTATACTTTTTGTGTTAGGTATTTCTGTGTCACAGCTGAACAATAGATCTGAGATAAGGTAATTTATTTTTTGATATTTGGGAAGGTGTGACTCAAGACTATTTGGTATTAGCAGGTAGTTATATCAGACTTGGGGGTTTTGTTTGTTTTGGGTTTTTTTGTTTGCTTTGGTTTTGTTTGGTTGGTTTTGTTTTGTTCTTTATTTTTCAGGAATCATTTTCTAAGTTATTAATCTTTCTATTTATATCTAAAACTGTGACAACACTGTTTTTAGCTTTTCTTCATTTTTCTTCATTCTTCTAGGAAAGCATCAGTGATCTCATGTACTTTTCATTTGCTCATCTTCAGATTCTTTGCACAGCAAGATCCTCAAGCACATTCAGCAATGGTTGAAAACCTTCATTTTTTTTATTTATCTTAAATGAAAATAAAAATTTTTTCCCTCTGAGTTTATTAGTAGGAATCCTTTAGGAGGAAGACCAGGCTGGCAGAGCTAAGAGGATTCCTAAGTAATATTATACTTTGATGAGCTCACTTTTGAGGCTGACAATATCAAAGAAAGGACATTATGGGATGTACAAGTCAATCTAATTCTTCTCAACTAACATTGTAGCAGTGAAAACATGATTAGGTATTTGGAAATGCCGCATACTGATGAAAAAGGAAGACTTAGGGTCCTGTATGTAGTCAGATTCGAAGAAGAAAAAAACAAATAATGTAGGTTATCTACTTTGATTTGAAATAATTAGTTTTCCATCTCTGTTTCCATCCCACTGAATTTTCCCTTTCTCTTCCTTTGTTATCTGGGATTGTTCCCACTGTCAACTTGCTCTGTCCTATTTGCTTCCACTTTTTTTCCTAAAGCAGCTTGTCTATACTGGATCAACCATCTGACCTCTTCTCCTCTATAAAAGAACTTGTTCTCTCTAAAAGCAGTTATTGCTTCTAATTCTCTGATGAACAACTCTCATTTCTCAGTAAAAAAAAAAAAAAAAAAAAGGTAATTTTAACCATCTATCACGTTTCCTGGTTGGTCACGTATCTGAAAAAATAAATATTCTCCTAGACATGCATAAAATCCTTAATTTTTCTGCTTCTGGCACTATTTTAATGAAAACTGTTTATTCTCTCAATGCCCTTCCCCATGTAGAATGAGCTTGAGCTTTACTCTGAATTACTGTCTTTAAAGAAGTGAGCTATGTCAGCCAACATTATCAGGCACAAGACAAGCACACATGCTGTGCATGCTCCACTCATTCTTGTAGTTATCACTCATTGCATACTAGCCACAAAATAAGAGAATCCTGACCTTACCATCTCCATTTGATCACTGGCAGGTCTCCAAGAGCAAACAGCGTTGTGCTGAGGTCTGCTGTGGATTTGCAGACATATTAAATGGTGATGTTTTCTGGTCGTTTGAGAATAAGACCTTGCAATATAGTTCTCCACTCTGACTATTAAGATAACATGAAACCAGGTAGAAGGTACTGCAGGCAAAAAAAAGCCAAGAGGCCAGTGGAAATTATTAAAAAAAAAAAAAAAAAAAAATGCTGCAGTTATTACATACATGAAAACATGTGGCAGAGCAATGAGGGCAGTGTTTGGGCAGGTGATTTAGACTTCCTGTCATCAGACTATTCAAAAATGAAGAAAGCAAACTGTAGAATATTTCAATGGCATAAACAGTTTTCACTTTCAGGCCCTGTCTATATTAGATAAAGCATCATTTGAGCAATCTAGATTGCATGAAACAATTCTGAGTGTGCTTCATACACAAAGGCATTCTATGCTCCATTAAACTTATTGCTCATATGTTATTTTAAAACTGAAGTGGGATGCCTGAAACAAACTGCAACTCAAGCCTGGCAGGGAAGGAAATGAAAATGCAAATTTATGGTAATTTTCTTTTTATTTTGTTTCGGGAATCTGACACTAGTATTAGCAAACTCTTTTCTTTCACTCAATAACTGAAAGGGCTTCCAAAATGCCAGGACCACTGTGCACAAGAAAGGAAAAACCAAAAGGAAATGAGAAGAAGGGAAGGTAAAATGTTCTCTATTATGTTTGTGTAAAACTTCTCTACATTCAGACTTATTAATTAGTCCACTTACAATGTTCTTAGTTCCAGATACGTATTCTCACTCTACCTCTGGTGATATTTTCATAACAGGTCTTTCTAAAAATCAGCAGAAATACAGAATTCATGGAAGATTATAATCTTTTGAACAACTGACTATTGATTTTCCTGTTGGCAAAGGAACAGATTTGCACTTGATTTGTTAACCTCAGATGAGCTAAAGACTCTCAAAATGCCTAATTCAAGGATTTCCACTAATGTGGAGTCTGTCAGCATTCCTATACCCTCTCTAGGTAAGATTTTTACCTGTTGGAAGTTATTGGCAGCTGTCATCTGAATAAAGGCAACCATAAGCCTATCTCCCTTGTGACCTCTGGGTTTTCTCCAAGAATCCCTCAGCTCTAACTGAAGATCAGTGTTTCCTATTCTTCCCTCGTGTCCCAGTCATCACCTGAAACTGCACTGCTTATTAGATTTTTGCTTATAATCATTGCCTCCCAGGACAATCCTTGGAACTTGCAATGAAGAGAATGTTTAATTTCTGAGTTCCAAGTTTTCTAGTTGTATGTTTGAGCTGACTTTGAAGTAGAAATAAAATTGAAAGGTCCCAACAGTAAACCAACCAAAAGTTGAATTGTATTTCTGACAAGAGAAATTGCCAGTTTTGCTAGACAAGCAATGTTACCTGTAAAATAAATGGTCTGCCAGTCTGAATAGCGTTTTTATACCATATTTCTTATTTTTTTAAAGCTTTAAAAATTAAAAACCACAAAACATTCATAAACATAATAGTGGGGATGTGTGTAATTTTGCATTATAAATCCTTATGAGTTATTAGAACATGATCCAACAGTTTACGGTTTGCAGTTCAGTGTGTGGTCTGTTTATATGTCTCAGTAAGACCAGAATTAAATCAATTTCTTACATTAGAATGCGTAATGCTTCCTTCAATATGACCACATAAATTACCAGAAATAAAGCATGTAATGAATGTACAAAGCTGCTTACATTCAGAGTTGCACATTGCAATAGTTAAAAAGATTTCACTCTCATTTCATAAATTAGACAACTCCAGACTAAGGAATACTTTGAACTTAAAGCTGATCAAGGAGAACCTCACCCCAGGCCCCTTGCCTCCCCAGATTTCTCAGGCTTGGCTATCTTATTTCTGTCCTAGCACAGATCAATCCAGACCACAAGGTGATTGTCCCTTGGTTTGACATCTGTCAGGTTTTTCAGTAGTCCCCTCTGTTGTGTCTGAAATGCTTGGTCTAATGGCTGTTTTCTGCACAGCTTCTGGCAAAGACCCTGTAATTATGGCTGGGTACAGAGCCAATACATGTCCCCACCTGGCTCCTGATGGCTGCAGCTCAGGGAGCAGCAGCACCTCTATCCCATGCGGGCTGCCATAACTTACCCACAGCAAAGCAAGGAGGGTGGGAGAGAGTCAAAATCGGAGAACTCCTTTGTCAATGGGATTTGGTGTCCTATTCGGTTGTTCAAAGCTGGTACTAGCAGTTGAATATATGTGCATACAGCCACCAGTTTGTGCTCTTTATTTCTTTTACACATTTTTGTAACTTCCATTTTTCTTGATATTTTCCTATGCTACTAAAAAAATGTAATATTATTTCCTTCTTTGTTTCTAGACACACACTTCATAGAAAAATAGAAACATTTAGTGCATCTAAAAATTGTAAGAGTACCCTGTTAAGCTACAGAGCTCATTTAACATTCAGAGACAACTAATAGCTGTTGCCATTTTGCTGTGTTATTTATATAGGAAAAAAAAAAAAAAAAAAAAGAAATTACTCCCAAACATAATAACAAAAATATTTATGTATTAAATTAAAATCTTGGCAGTTTTCAAATCCATAACTCAATTTTCATTGTTCATGTAAAATCTATTTTTCAGTTAAAGCAAAAATGAATTTCTTTCCCAAGTCTCAAAGTTAATCTGACTGTTTTGAATATATACGACTGTGAATGCATATGTGATCTTATAGCCTAGTTAAAAAAAAAAAAAAAACAAAAACAAAAACAAAAACCAAACATCTGTATTTTTTGTATATGCAGCACAGGGAAAAAATTAAAAATAATATGAAGAAAGATATATGTTGTTCTTTTTTATATTATTCAGTGGTTTATATCTGAGGATCTTAATATGTAAGTAAAACTTTATCTCTGTTTTGCAGGTCAGGAAGTGAACAAAAAGAGGTCAAACAAGCCAACATCAGGATCAAGACTGGGAGTCACTGGCCTTGGACTGTGTGTTAATGATTAAATGTTGCTGCATGTTTCAGTTCCAAATATTCTTAAATCTTTGTAATTGTCTGAAGAAAAAGAAGGTAATACTTGCAAATGAGCACTTTGAGCTGCATAACACCAACTATGTGCTCTGCAATATCTGACAAAACTATTACAGAGCTGCACCTGTTAAGCACTTGTCTAAACCTGGCCACTCTTCTTTGGTGAATAACACACTTCTAATAGCCATAGTAGCATCTAAAATCCTTTCCTTCTACTCTTGTAGTTTTGTGTTCCAAATTTATTAAAATATGGTGGTATGTAAGCACTGTGTTGTGCATTATCTTGAGTCACTATTTTCTTTAAATAACGTTCCCTTCAAAGGTATTTAAAGTGAAATACTGGCCTAAAAGCAGTCATCTCTACATTTTCATGTCTGGAATCAATATACTCTGGGCTAATGGTGTTATTTAGTTGAGTGTCAGGAAACTGAGATGCATAAAAATCAAGATGGAATTCAGCTGGAGGCAGTAACTAGGAAGCAGTGCATTACTGCTGTGAAGTCACAATCTATAGAGCTGTTAGCAAGACAGTGGCATTCAAAATGTGAAAACTCTTCACCTTCAGCCTTCGAAAACATTGGATTTTAATACACAAAGAGTAATTGGGGCTTTTTTCTGAGTAGTTTCTTGATTCAATTTTGGAGATTTGTCACATTTTGCAAACTAAATTTGTTTAATTTAACATTAAATTATAAAGACATTTGCAATATATTTGTTAAAAATTAAATACTTTAATTTTTCCTAACTGCTGGTCTCTGAACTAATGAAGTTTTCTTCGTTAATTATGTTTTAAAAAGAAAAGGTGGTTGATCATATTTTACTGGTGTCTTGAATCTTCAGAGCCGTTACTAATATATTTTGTGGTAATTAACTACTTAGAGGATGCCCCTGTCTTCTGAGGTGAACTTTTTGTTGAAAACTGTGTCTCCCTTTCACAGATAATATGGGCTTGTATCTGCCCACCACTAATATGGACAATGTGATAGGAGTTTTATAAATCCAAATTACTTGTTTACTTGAAGAATTGGTTAAATGCAGGGACTAGATTCTTACAGTCCACAACATGCATTTGGAAAAGGAAAAAAAAATAAGATAAACCACTTTCCAGTGCCCTTCCCACAGTCTCTCATAAAGAAGATGCTAATTTTCCAGGATCAGTATAACTGATAAGAAAAAAATTGGATGCAGAAAAAGCATGAAATGAGTGTCAAGATGAACACAGACCACGGTAGAAGCAGTAATGACACTGTAATGCCAGTAAGGCTTTGCTGGAGTAATGATCATTTTTTTTCTCAGTTGATAACCGAGCGCTACTTCCAGGTGTCAATCACTCGAGAAACAGAAGCTTTCCGTTTTAGACAAAAATCATGGCTGTCAAAATGACTGAAAGGACAATTGCTAATGCTGTGTTAGTTCAGCATTGCCATAGAGATAAGCAGTTGGCCTATTCTAATATCACTGAAAATTTTTGAGGTTTCCTTCAATGCAAAATGAATATTTTCCAGTGTTAATTGTATGGTAACTCCTCTTATTCAAGCTGCCTATGGCTTTCCACCTCATCCTCCATTACTTCCTTTTGTTAAACACCATAGCTCCATTACTAGGAACTTTTAGCCTTTCTTTTGGGATGCCTCATAAATTATTTCTCACCCCTGTCTTCAGTCATGCTTGGACAGATATGGCCTCTCTGCATCTTACTGTCCCAAGAAAGGATGATATCCAGCATAGGACAAAAAGAAGCAGAGATGTGCTGTCACAGTCAACATAGGAACCTTACCCCTGTTCTCTCTTCCCCGCTTTTCTCTGCTGAAAGACTAATTTTTGCATCAGGGCAATCTGTGAACATAGGTTTCTTTGAAAAAAAAACAGGACTCTCTCTTCATCCTCAGTCTGCTTATCAGAGCTCTAGCCCTGTGCAAATGGCTAGTGAAATAGAAAGATTCCTTAAAGCATGGTAGGACAAGATTTGCAAGACTATGCCCCAATTTGCAAAAGTGCCAGCATCTGTATCTATCAAACTATTAGGTACAATCAGACAGACTCAGTATTGTTTAAGGAAGTACCTCAGGCTCAGATGATTATAGATATTTTCAATTGTAAATGTATAAGAGATCTTGTTGCCAAAATCAGGTCTCCAATTTTTTTTTTTTTTTTCTGTATTCACATATATGTTCTTGAATGTGTGAATACTAGGAGGTGCTGCAGACTTCTTTCTCCATAAGAGACACAGAAAAACAAAACAAAGACTGAAAGACAGTTGCTGACACATTTTTACGGAGATCAATGAGGCAGAATTCATGGAATTGGGGTTGCAAAACTGTTGAACAACCACAGTCCTTCAGGAAACCCACTTCTGCAGATGTTTTTCACATTATTTTCTTTTTCTCTAATGTATATAACCAGATAGATTCAGAAGATGTTGAAGGCTGCTCACAGAGAATAAGAAGAGAAGAGCATTCACCTGGGAGAACTGGTGCTCATCTACAATGGATAATTATTATAAAGTATTTAAATATGCCTTGACACCTACATAAATGCTTTAACCCTCATGCAGGCCTTTTGTTCTCTCTTCATGGCCAATTAATATTCAATTATTTCAATCACAGTAGAAGAGTTTTAATTCCCCTTAGCCAGAGGAATAATTAAACCTTTTTTTATACATCCTGTCTGAATGTGTTAACCACAGAACAGATTGCTTACCATAGCTAGTTCCTCAGTCTGTGCTGCATTAAGAGGGTCTGAGGATCAGTCCTGGGCAACATTTCAGGTTGAGCATACTATTCACAAAATCCCTTAGACTGAAATTCTATGCTGAGTGTTCCTATACTGAGACTGTTAGCACGACAAGTGGAGAGAAAAAAAAAAGAAAAGGAATATTGAGAAGACTTTTATGGAAGTCCAGCACAGATCAGTCTTCAAGTCCAATTTTTGTCCTGCTGCTACAAGCTCATAAAGCAAAGGAGTTTGAGGAAGGAGAAATGGCCCAGAGGTGCAAGGAAGATATACAAAAGCTGATACATCTGTTTATGCTCTTTCCCCCTCAGTGTTCTTCCACCCCAATGAATAGCAGCATGCACATACATATCAAGGTCTCAAAAAAATTTCTTAAAAGCTAAGGTGGGCAAATACATGGAAGTATAAGGAAGTCTTGTGTAATGAATGTGTCAGAGGTGGCTAGTGACTAAACAAGAGATCTCCTTAGGCATTCAGGTTAGCACACAGCTCAGATGCAGTACAGAGAGTTAGCAGATGAAATAATGACCTCTCATGTGGATGTGCATAAATTTTACATAGTAGGAAAAGTGTAATTGTCTAACAGAGGCAAGCATAAATTGAAATGGAAGAAACAGAAATAAGGGGGGGGGAGGGAGGGGGGAGAAGAAGAGAAGAATTCCACATGGAAAATACATAAGTAGTTGAAGCACTGAATGCATTGATTTACTCATGTGCTGTGAACAGTGAGAGGTCAGAGAGGACGACCAAGGCACAGGTTGCTGTTTCTCCTTTCAGTCATTTTCCAGAATCTTATTTCGAAATTCTGTGTATGTAAGCTAGTTTCTCTAATGCCACTACTTCATAATTTTACTTTGTTAAATAACAGCACATAATGCACTCTGCACTGAAGACAAAATGTGAACAGTTCATACCCTCAAATTTTAGTAATATTTCAAATAGATAGGAATGTGAAGAACCTGTTAACAACATTACACAGACCATACACTACAGACAAAACATTTTATGTCTCTATTAGCAAACATTGTATGTTATTACACACATTGCTGTTTTTCAGATTTCTTTGTATTTCATGTGATAAAATTGTGCATGTTTCTCAATCATATATTGGACAGATCAGAGGAACTGCATTCAAGCCAGATACTGGATTTCTTTGGTCTGACTTTTATTTTTGTCTAGTAGGTAATCAAGTGCATTTCCTGTGAAAGGGGTTTATCCATTATACAATAATAAAATCCATAATTTTTTAGGATGGGTCTTTCACCTGTCAATGTTCATTTCAACATTTCCTGTAATGAAAAAGTCTAAATTGTTATTACCTGTTAACAGTTGACAAGAAAATACTAATATGATTTACTAAAACAGCATTCAAAGGATTCCATTTCTTCAACTTTATTCCACTCTACTTTCTTATATTTCTGTAGACTTCAGTCCTATAATCTGATTGTTGGAGTAGAATGACAGGAACTGACAATTTTATGGAGTATTTTAAGACTGAATATTTTCATGGAGTATTTGAAAATAAAAAGAGGAACAACTGAAGAAAGAAATGTATCATAATTTGTTCATGTAAAGAAGACTGGTGGTGACTACGGTTAAGACAGACTAACATTCATGGTTTCCCTCCAGTGGCTCGCTTCATGCAAGTATAATGGAGATGGCCTAAAGTTTACTATCTGTTCTGCAGTTTAAAACAAAATCCATGGTCAAAAGGCCAAAAGCATTGTTCAAAGGCTGAGATGCATGTGAGGGGGGCCATGAGTGTCACAGAGAAGAGGTCTGAACTGAGTTGAGGACTGTTTGAGTATCCAAGATATTTGGGAAAACCACTTCTGCTTCTGTTTAGATGTACTCTCATATATGTCATTAATTGAGGCAGACACATATGTCTGGCCTTCTTCAGTGTCTTTCTTCAAACCCTTTCCCCAGAGATCTTTAATTGCTTTCCAGTAATTAAGCGTCTTATGTGATCTAGCAAGAGTATGGAAGGTGAAAAATTAATATATTCAATATTTCTAATCAAACAGGATAATGATGGTGCTGGATAACAAATCTGGTGCTCACATTGTTGGAAATACAAAAGGTAGAGGATTCTTTTATAATTTTGACTGGGCAACAGTGCACAAATAATATCTTTCACAATATAGGAAACACAGATACCAGAAGAAGATAGCCCTTTGAGTAGCTGCATAATACTTAATATAATCACACTTATGTTAAGACATAAGATAGATGCAGTTTTTATCCCTCTTGAAATTAGTTCTCAACAAAAAAAGACTGACAAGGAAAATTGTCTAAAATCACTGTACTAAAATAAGTGAAGAATTTCTGGATAATGTGCACTGGACTCTGAAAACAGGAGGTTTTTTATTATGGGATTTCTCTACAGGTACGGCCCTGTAAGGCACACATTTAGCAAGAAGAAAATGTAACACAACTTAGTCAGCTCTGTATATACCACTTAACTTCAGTGCAAGTTTTCAAATGAGCAGTGAGAGCTTTTGAAAGTGTCTTTGTCATTCCTTCAGGCCAAGCCCTGTGTTTTCATTATGTTCATCCTTTCTAGCAATGAAATGAGTTTTAAGAAAATACGAAAGAGAGAAAAATACTTTATGGTGTCCACTTTTAAATGCTCACATACATTGAAGAAAAAACAGATGATAGCAGAAAGCTTTAGTGAACCTTATAGATATTTCTTATATTTGAGAAAATAGAGAAAACTTATGCTTTATTTAGCTAAGTTCTTGCTTACATGTATAAGGAAAAAGAGTAAATGCAAATACATTTTATTTTCTAGGAAGACTTTCTTTGTTAAGCTAATCAAAAGCTTTATGAACAAATAAAAGTTATATGATGAAGTGAGCTTTTGCTGGGCATGTTCACGTGCTTTGTGACTAAAAGATGTTTATTCCTACTTTAATTTTTTCCTGAAAAAAATTTACTTTTGCATATTTTATGAATCATGTCACCTCTGATTTAAAGGTAAATTGTATCTAAATACTTGGGGAAATAAAGTATACATATATGTATATAATAGCCTCTCATTTGGTTGTCTGCAAACCCTTTTATTTATTTTTGTATTATTTCTAGCATGAGACTGTTATTTTTGTTTTATATAAACATGACAAGATAAAAAATAAAACCAATTATATTTTTGTAGATATCCGTGAAAAAACAATGGCTAAATTCACTAACTGTGTTGGAGAGACAAAGCATTAATACAGTTTCCAGCTATGAGCTGCATGTATATAAACCTGGGACATTTGCAGCAAAGAAGCTGTGGTCTTTCTTTCAGTATCAGTGAAATATAAGTTTCTAGAAAAAAATATAACCCTTTTCATTCTAGTTCTTAATTAAACAGAACACACTTCAAGATGTGAAGCAACTAGTTATTTTTAAAGGGAATATTATTTGAGTTTTTATTTTAATTATGATGCATTTTGATGTATTATTTCACTTTGAAAGTAATGTCAGATTAACTGTAAGGGAAAGAGACAGACAGACAGACAGATTTGTCCAAAGAATAGTACACTGGACAGGTATTTGGTATGTGTTGTCTTTATTCTGTATGTTCTGCAGTGATCTTGGTCAATTCTTGCATCCTTTGTCTCTGCTCTCAAATCTGTTTTTGTCAACAGAGATGAATTATTGAGTGTTTGCCTGATGATACACATCATTTTAGGGAAATATTCTTTTTCATGAAAAACTGTAATTTTTCTGAAGACACTCTAAAATCAAAAATTTTAATTTTTAATTAATCAAAAAGTTAATGCTGATATTTAATGGACTGTTTGAGTTTGAATATTTCTTTTTATTTTGTTTCTGTTCCTGAGCAATATCTGATCTGATCCATGTAGCTGAAGTTACCCAGTCTCTTAAAAAGTTCCTGCAAAATATTACAGTCCTGTGAAGTCAGTCCTGTTTTAGCTTCAGGGGACATTCGTTGCACATGTATATTCACAATATAGGGATGAAAGACTCCAGTTTGCCTATATTTTCAGGATGAAAGAATGTAAGGACGCTCACGGAAGAAACAAAGAGGGAGAGAAAATCTAAGACATTAGTAAACTCATAGGTAAGGCAAGTAACCACTATGAGTAGATGCCAAGCATTTCTTAAATCTGAGATGCTTACAGAAAACCTAATACACACCCCTGAGTGGTATGGAGACCAGCAGGAACTATAGTAAAACCATATGGAAGAAATATTTGGGCAGTGGGTGCTTTAGGGAGTAAAACCTTACTCAGAACAGAAGCTCTTGCAAAAAATGCAATAGCTACAATTAAATAAATTATAAAAATGTTTAGTAATCGAGGCACTACAAACACAAACCAAATGGATAGTCCTAAAACATACAGCTAAGAGGAGCTGACCCTAAAAAAAACAACACCTTTTTTTCAGATGAAGTTTTCAATAACAACGCATTCTTCAGTTTTGTTCATCTCCCACAGCTCTTCTTGATCTTAATCTAGCTCAGGAGGACCTGAAGCTTTCTCGCTGTAAGGAAAATAAAGAACATGCATTGCTAAAAACTAAGAATAAAGGAGAAGTATAAAGGTGAGAGTCAGGGGAAAAAAGTTATATTTTTTTGTCAGACAATAATAGTCAAGAAAACAGGTTCGGTAGGACAAATCTTGAAATATAGAAAAATCTATTTTCTCCACATAATAATCAATTGCTCTGGGTTCATGAGGCAGTTCTTTAATGTCAGTAGTTTATCATATTTTAAGTAATAATACATAAAAGTTTGAGTCTATAAGAGCAGCTAAGAATCACAGGCATCATGAAAGTAATGTCCTTGGAGAAACTGGAATATCATTTGTGGATGGAATATGCTTATTTAACAAACTACCAAGACCAAAGAACACTGTGGACTTAGTCCTAGGAATGAGGCCAGATAAAATAAGTAATATTAAACCTGGCTGGAATTCAGAATCTGATCACAACATTATCAAACTAGAAGTCCTCTGGAGAGTTCAATGGAAGATGTCATTTGTAAGGCATTTTAAAAGCAGGCTCATGTGAAGGTAGTTCACAGTATTGAATCCAGAAACTTTGAGAGCATGTGGAACTCTTCTAGACCAAAGGACGGTGTTCCATTTCCTACAGAATTTATAACCGATGAATAAATCACAGTAAATCAATGTAGCTCTAATCCATAGAAGGTCATGCCATGCACCAAACTACTGTTCTGCACAGCATGTACAGAAAATATTGTTTAAAAGTACTCCAACACATAAAAAGGTGGAAAATGAAGAATGGAAAAGCCACACAAAAGGGCCTGTCACTCTACAAAGACAAGAATTTAGTGGATCAGTCAAAAGACTCTCATGCCAACAATCTGACACTGAGAAAACAAGTTGAATAAGAGACAAGTATTTCCTTGCTGTTTGTGTTGAGAAGGTGTCTTGATAGTTTTGGGAGTTCTTGATGTTGCAAGACCAATTCTGAATTTTTTTATGTATAACTATGTATGCATTTCAAACATGTTTTGTAGTAGCAGACTGAACCCCTATACATGAATGCTACTTACCACTGGCTCCTTGTGTCCTACATCAGCATCTTGGTCACTTACAAATTAATTTCTCTCTCTTTCTCTTTTCTTCTTCTGAAAAATTTAGTTACTTATTGCAAAGAGATATTGGATATTAGCTTATTTTTGCACATTGTTGCTTCAGTGGTTCATTAAATAATAAAAATACTTTTTAAATGTTAGAGAAATGTGGCTTATGGCAAAAATTATTTTTCATAAACACAAGAACCTACTCAGGTACTGATTTCAGAACCTGTACATGTCTGCCCAATTAATTGCTTGCAAAGATTTCACCAATCATGTTTTGGAAGCAAGATGCATACAAGGTATGTAATTGTGATCATATGTAGTGAAAATAAATGACTTTTTAGAAGGATGTTAAAAATTTAAACAAGAACCTAATCTCCAAGAGCTGTGACTGTATGATACATGTTCAGGAGATTAGCAATATATAAAGCCCTTTTTTAATAACAAATTTGATGGTAGAGGTAGAGAGTCAAGGAAGGAAATTTGTCTGACACATAAATTTTGAATAAAATAAAAAAAAAATCATCATGTTTTACATTTTTATCAAGATATTTGTAGTGCTTTAATTTATATTAATGATATAATTTTTAAGGCAGTAATATATGAGTGGCATTACAGTGTATCTTAAGTTTACCTGGTGATTTTTCAGATTCAAACAGCTCTTCATGAAGAACCCCTGGTAAAGCAAATGTTTTTGTTTGCTTTTCCTTACTTTGTAATTAAAAGTTTGTGGCAGACAGACAAATCTACAGCTGCACAAAAACATTCAAGCTCTTGATTACAGTCAATTATTTGCTTCAAAGAAATCTGGAAAATGGGAGATATTAATGTAATAACTTGAAAATGGATACACTGTGATCATGCCAGTGAAGATTTAGTATTAAAGGCATCAAATAACCTAATAGAGTCAAGCCAAGTGTGACTAAGAGGGATTGAACATAGTAGGATGACAACCTAATAACTTTCAAAAGTGATAAATCTATGGTAAAAAAAAAGCAATTTACCAAATTTTAAATAAGACCAACCAATAAACATTCATGTAAGCAAATATCCAGAATATTTTTTTTTTTTTTGGAGGAATGGCACTGGATGTGATTTCACAGGCTGTGGAGAAGACCTAAGGCATAGGAAGCACTCCCCTCAGGAGAGTGTCAACACAGCCTAATGATATTTAAAGACTTGTAGGAGGTGTCCCACATTATATTATTGGAAGACAGATACTTTAATGGGAATGGATCTTGTGAAATATCTTTAATTATCCAAAAGTTTAATGTACTCAATAGCAACTCAGTATACTAATCAACACTGAGGAAAAAAACCCTAAAAAATTAAAGATAATAATGATGCATTCTCCCAAAGCCAGACATGTGAGTAGGGCACAAATAAACAGTATTTACGTGAAGGAGATCAATGAATGTCAGCAACACCTCTAAAATTCACCCCAGTTTACATAAGGAACTACTCAAAACTGAGCAGAATAAACAATGTATGGCTTTGGAAAAACATGAAAGACAAAAGGGAAGATAAAAAAAAAAAATTGCACCTCTTCATAAAAGAGAAATATAGAAAAAACAAGAGGAATTCTAAATCAGTCATCCCAAATTAAATAGTCAGAAAATTGGTGAAAGAAATTATTAAGTAGCCAATTTGTAAATGCTGAGATAATGAAGTAACAAAACAAAACAACTGCTTACCATTGCTGAGTCCAAATCAAGCCACAGCAGATCACTTTTGTTTTCTGCAGCATGTACCGGGAGAGAACAATTGATTCTAGTGTTCATATGCTGTTTTTATAAAAAGGCTAAGGAAGTGTGATAGAGATAAGACCAATGAGAGCTGAAACAAGAAGCAGTTAAAAAGTCTATTTGGTAACCAGCTCACAGTGTCACACTTGCAGGACCCTCAGGTGGGACACAGACTTGTTCTGCCCTGGCCCAGGTTCTCTTTAATATTTTCACCAAAAGCTCGGGAGATGGTAAACAAGCCTGCTTATCAAATTTGCAAATTATACCAGGCTAAGAAGAGTGACAGCCTTGAGGCAAGGATTGAATTGGGTTTTTTAATTCTTGTCAAATTGGAAAATGGCTCCAGACAATGAAATTCAGAAAAAGTAAGTGTAAATCTTTGCAGCCAGAAAGGAGAAATGAGATGCGTAAATGCAAAATTCAAAAACCTGACCAGGCTGCAGGTTAGACAATAGACAAACAATGATCCATAAAGTCGCTTTATTTTAAATAAGGCAAGTTTTGTGATATAGTGTACCAACAAGGATGTTTCCTATACAATGCAGGTCAGTGTTTAATCTATTTACTAAGTTTTGCTTATGTCTGAACTGGCCTTTTTTGCTGTTTCAGATACATTTCTTCAGCACAGGATTATAGTCCACGGGAAAGTAAAAATTCTCAAATATTTTAATTTAGCTTTATTTCATCTAAAAAAGGGAAGATTAATGACAGTTTTTCAAAATACACACATCTGTTACAAGGAAGACTATATTCTCCTTCTTTTCCCCAACAACAGAATTTGAGGTCAGATATTAGGGAAGTTTTCTAAAGCCATAAATTCGTGTTAGCATAGAAATCTGTGAGCTAAATGGATTATGCAATCTCCCTCACTAAAGTTTTAAATACAGTATAGATTTTTTAAGGTACTCTAGACATATTTATTTGTGCTGACTCAGCACAGAGGACAAGAGGGAATGACCCCTTTCTGATACAATATATTTTTATCATGCTATGGCATCTCCTTAGGTCCTTACCTCTCCCTCTTTTAACCCCTTTGCTAAATTGAAAGCTCCATGTATTATACTATATCTGGAGCAAATGTTACCAACATTAGAAAAAATATTAAGAAGCTGCCAAATAATCTTTGTAGTATAAATTAAATATGTTTCACTTTATGTTGAATAGTTTCTTTTTATTGCTGTTCAGTTCCTTCAGTGAATTCATTTGCAATTGCTTAAGCAACCTACACAATACTGTGGCTCTGTACTAAATATATTCGTTACCATGAGAGAGAACTTCTACTTTATCCTTTTTTTGAGAAACAAAGCCACTATAATGGTTAGCTACCAAATCTCATCCTGGATGGATTGCAAAACAGATTAAAGTCACTCACAGCTAGTCTTTCCATGCTGAAGTGAATGTCGAACTGGTCAGAGCAAGTTGATCAAACATCATGCTCCTGATGTAAAGTTACTTCTATTAGAATGTACTTTCTTGTTTTGCACACAATATCAAAATTGAATTGTAGGTGGTACTAAGAGATACTTGCCCAAATATTTATTTCTCAATACTCCTCACCTGTTCTTTGAATATTTTAGCTGTTCCTGTGTTTGGAACATTGTTCAGTAATTCTCATCTCTGAACCCTGTTTAAGGGTTGTAGATAATCCTGCTCTGCTGCTGGATATAATTAATGGGTAGTTGAAGAACGTCTCTATCTTTTTGGAGAAAAGTAAGGGACGACAGAGGGTAAAGCTCTGATCTAACTGTGAACCATCTCCTCCATAGCTCTTCAAAATACTTAGAAGCACTTTTTGAAACTAAGAGAAAAAAAACCAGAACACATATATACTACAGTGATGAAGATCCAAGAGGTAAAAAGTGTTACCTTTGTTACCACTTCATCCTTTGAGAAATTAAGGAAAAATATATGACTCAATAATCTGATAATTTATAACCACCTCATTCACTGGTCTTGTGCCTTAGGAAGCTTGTAGTTATTGAACCCTTTGTGATTTGCCTACTGATCCGTGGGGTATAAGGAGGGGATGAGGCAGTAGAGAACCTTGAAGGAAAGGATAGATTTAGCTATTTGTTAAAAGCACTATTACCTTTATGACTGGTGGAGAAGTCCAACCCCAAATCTGACCAGAAACTTGGAGAGTGAATTACCTAGAGAAAAGGAGAGAGAGGATGTTTAGTTATAAGATTGCAATAAATATATCACATACCTTAGAAGTATTAGACTTTCCAATGTGTCCTCTGGCATTTGAGGAAATGGTTTAGTGGTGAATATGGTGGTACTGCTAGCTTGACAATTGGACTTGATGATCTTAGAGGCCTTTTCCAATCTTAACAATTCTATGATTATATTACTCAGATCATAAATAGGTAGACCAAGTAAAGTTTTCAAAAAGTAGCAGAGACAACCTTTCTCAAATCTCCTTCCTTTATTGTTTTCTTGATGACATTTCACAGAATCACAGGACATCACTGAGTCCAACTCCTGACTCTGGATCCTTCCTAAGAGTCACATCATGGGCCCAAAAATATTGTCCAAATGCTTCTTGAACTTTGTCAGTCTTGGTGCTGTGACCACTTCCCTGGGGAGCCTGTTTACTAGGCTCTGGGTGAACCTTAGAAACCTTTTTCTAATATCCAACCTAAACCTCCCCTGACACAACTTCAGGACATTCCCTCAAGTCCTGTCACTGGTCACTACAGAGAAGAGATCAGTGTTTCCCCCTCCTCTTCCCCTCACAAGGAAGTTATAACTGCAATGAGGTCTCCCCTCAGTCTCCTCTTCTCCAGGCTGAACAGACCAAGTGACCTCAGCTGTTCCTCATATGGCTTCCCCTCAAGACCCTTCACCATCTTCATTGCTCTCCTTTGGACACTCTCTAACAGCTTAATGTCTTTTTTACATTGTGACACCCAAAACTGCTTCAAGGTGAGGCTGCCCCAGTGCAGAGCAGAGCAGGATAATCCCCTCCCTCGCCTGGCTGGCAATGCTTTGCCTGATGCCCCCCCACAGTTGGCCCTTCTGGCTGCCAGGGCACGGCTGACTCATATTCAACTTGCTGTCTTGTCATCAGGCACCTCTCTTCTAGTATGGGCAAACTTTGTTTTCGTGTGGCATGGCAATGCAGCATACAGAAAGGTGACCTGTACTGGAAGAATTTGGGAAATACTAAAGGTAGGTTCTTAGTTGTCACACTCTTTCACCAGGAAATGTTGACCCTAATAAGGAAGGAGGAATGAGAGAATAAGACTTCAAAGTTCACAGCCTTCTGATATTTGTATAATAGTAAAATCCAATTAGATCATGTTCCATCCATTTCTTCTTTCTCCCAAGAAACTTGCTTTCTTTTTTATTTCTGACTTAATTGTAAACCAAATCTGATTGGTAATGAAATAGTTGTTTCTTACAAACAATAAAAAATAAAAAGAGATTTGAGGAGCAACTTTCTCTGTTGTCTTTCTCCTAGAGCATTTCTTAAGATGGTTTGTTTTAGTAGAATTGTATCTGTAGACAGGTACCTAATGGAATGTGGGCAAAAGTAAACTATCTTAACCTTCTACTTCTGTTTTTATGGGGGATGACAAATACCTTTGCCATGTGCTTTTTTTTTGTAGTGGAAGGAGGGAAATTATGAGAGTAAGGCAGACACTAAAAGATGTTTTTCAGAGTTAATGGTGTGTTTTATCACTTACTGCTGCTGTGAGGTATGGTGCAGTTGATTTATCCCTGTGGCTTCCATACTGTTTTGCAGATGTTCTTACTTGCTTTCTGGAAAGATAAATTCTGATTTCTTTTTTGAGCTTAATCAAACTTAAGCTTTTCCTGAGTAAAGAACTGCAGATGTTACAGAGAATAACTTTCATATACATTTGTGGGCTATTATCTTTTAAAGATGAAGAAGAAAAAGCCAAGTTCTTTGATTCATTTCTGAGTCATAGAGGGCGAATATTTTCAGCCACTTCAAGAAAAGTACATAATGCCATGTATCTAGCCTGGGCTAGATATTGGTCTCATCTGGCAGCTGCACAGAAACATGCTTGAAAGGCACGTTTCCAGACAGGTATACAGTGAGAGAGTGAATAAAAAAGACTTATGGCAATAAATTATGGCCACCTACAGTGCTAGCTACAAACTTACCACTAACAGGGTTTGTGCAATTGTTGGATCACTCTCACTTTATTGTATTTTCCTACCATTTGCTAAGTTTCTAGCTGAATCACTGGAAATAAGCAGAGAAAAGGAGAACATTTCATCTTTCCTCTAGACTTAATCTTTAGGAAGATTTCTATCTTTTGCTAATTAGTCTCACAGGATGATATGGTCTATGAAAAAAACAGTATTTCTAATTGCACAATTTTTTTCCTGATATGGCAAGATGGAAAAATATCAGAATCCACCTCCTGGATTTTCATTGCTTGAAACTGGCACGTGTTTGCAGGGTAGATGGACCCAAGCCCAAGCCAGGGCTCCAAAACCAAATTCTTGTCAAATACTTCATCCCCAAAAGCAGACACACTTGTTGTCTGAACCCAAATGCTGAACCCTCCTGTGTGTGCATCTCACCTTGGCCAGAGAATGTCAAACAGGACCACATTGAGCAGAAATGGTCATGCTGTCTTCAGAGAGCCTTTGCTGTTGGGATCTTTTACATGGTGCTGTGTTTGGGGGTGAAGTCCTGACTGCTTGGGAGTACAAAGTGGTGACTAGGACTGGTTCTGTGTTTTCTTCAGACCTGGTACTGTTCTAGCCTCAAAAATGCAAATATTCTTGAGCCCCTATTGCCAATATTAGCTGCTAGAGGCAGGTCTTCTGTCAGGAATATTTAACTCTGAGGCAATGTCAAAGCAAGATTCTACCAGGACTCTGAGAGCATTTGCAGGTGTTACTGGCCTCTTAGGGAGTTGCCCACCTGCCTACAGCCCAGGACCCAATGTCAGAGTCACGGAACAATGAGCAGCTGCCCCAGAAACAGTACAGCAGGGTTGGACTCCATCTCCCCACAGCCTGGCCATGCCTGGCCATGGACTCCACCAAATCTGGCCCACCTGTGCGCCCACATCCCAGCCTGGTCTTGGATGCTCCCAATGCCTGGGGTTAGGGCTCCCTTTAAAGCAAAGTGATGGATGCTGAGAGCTGCAGCCATGAGGCACAGATGTCAGTGGCTTTCACAGAAGGGCGCGAGTCTCATGAGTGACAGCTCTCCAAGCAAATCCTCCAAGTTATTGGGATAAGCCTGAGTATCGTGACATAAACCCAAACACTCAGCGGTTTTGTGTTGATGTGGTTTAGTTTGTACTGGGAGAAATGCTGGATTGGTAAGGAATGGACTCTTCTGAATAATAATGCTCCAGAGAGCATCCTGAAAATGAGTGATGGAGCAAGCTTACTGGTCAGGCATCAAGTCACTGTTGGTGCTCAGCTAGGCACTAAAACTGTGCAGTGGTAGCATGTAAAGCAGAGAAATAACAGAGCAGAGAATGGTATTTAGGCAGGGATGGAGAAAGGTAAAAAAGGGGCAGGGGGTGGACTCGGAAAGTGTTGAGGTAGTGGGAGGATCCGTGTAGGTATGTGAGAGGGGAATCTCTGGGTGCCAAACCCATTCACCTAACTACCTAGGGGCATTTGAAAAGCTTCAAGCTCAGAAGAATTTGAATTACTACTGCCTTTTCAGACTATTTGTAGACTAGTTTCTAAGATTATATATTAGTTATTACTTAACCACTCTGGCAGAATTGTTTCATCTGTGAAGCCTCTGCAGTAAGTAAACAACTGAAACATGTGGAATGAAGCTCTTCTTAAATTAAATAAGCAACACTCATGGTAAATCATGAGAGGAGTAAACATTTTCTCTCTTTATTGCCTTGAAGCACAAGACCAGAAGCAAGCTTTACAAATATTTAATACAGCTTATAAATAAATTACACAGGCAAAATTTAAACATCAGACCTAGGCATGGGTGATTTCATTGGGGAAAAAAAAAAAAAAAGAAAAAGAAAAAAAACAAACAAAACCTTGTACTTTGCCATAAGTCACCTTTTTCTACAGAAATAAAAAGTCTGGTTTTCATATCTTGTTTTCTTTCAACTTTTAACAGTTATCAAGGCTTCAGAAAGGAGATGAAATTGATAGAAAAATCTCTGTCTAGCCATCTTCCCTAATACCCCAAGGAAAAAAAATTAAGAAGCTGACAGAAGAATTGGTCTGCAATAGTGGCATTATTACTCAGGAAAAAGCCCTTGCCCTTGAGACAAAGAACAAGTGCATGAAAAGAAATACTATTACTTAGTGTATCATACTAGAATAGCAAGACCCTTGATAAGTACATCTAGCAACATAAATCTCAAATGCAGTTTCAGCTTCTTTTTAATTTTCTTATTTTCTGCTTTTATTTGATAATCAGGGGCTTTCCCACTAATTGCTTTTCCACACAGATTTAAAGCTCGTGTTTACAACTGTTTGGAGTGTGCCTCTTGTCTTCTCAGAGGCAGGGCAACACCTCCATCATGACCACGAGAGAGTTTATAATCAGACAATATGCACCACAAAAGCGTGTTTACAGATCATGACAATGATCAGATTTACCAAGGACAAGTTTGAAGGTCGTATACAAGACTGTGATGTCTACAACCAGAAAGAGAAGTTAATATTTGGACAAGCATGTTTGAAACAGTGTATGCATAGTGGAGACTGATATCCTCAAAATATTAATGACAATATTTGGATTCAAACAGGTATTATTTTCCCTCAGTACACACTATGGCTGTATGCGTACTAGCTGGAGACAGTTTCGCACAGACCTTTTGTCTTCAAATCTTGTCTTAGGTCACCAAATTTGTGCAACCTGTTAAACTGCGAGAGCTCATTGTCTCACATGTAGTAGATGTTTATTTTCATGTGTTTTACAACTACCATGTATCCATGCCATCAAATCTGACTACTGATCTAGGTCTAGGTTGGAATTTACACATGGCAGTTGGGCTGGCAAGGAAAAGCAGCAACTCCAGCTGGCATGGCCTCTGCACTTCTGAAGTCAACAGCTTCCAGGCACTTGCTATGTTCAAAGCTCTCAACTTTTTGAAACAATGTGACTCCTGAATGCCTTTTGGTGAAGCAATGCTAAAAAAAGAAATAAAACAAATTACAGGAGTGCAAATGAGAAAGTCCTTTAGTCATCAGCATACACCAGCCTAGGGTGTCTGTAGTTAACAAAACATTTTCTTTAACTTTTATAGCCAAATATTCAAAATCTGAATTTCAGCTTCTGAAAGAAGGTGTGGAAACTCAGTAGATATTTTTGTGGACCTAATGTTTTGCCTAATTTTTTTCTGATTGCAGTTCACAGTATAACCTCCCCACTCCTGGGAACATTCAATCAGTCAGAGTCAATAGGGCTCTAAGAAACCTGATCTAGTTAAAGGCCTGTTGGAGCAAGTCCAGAGGGGGCCTAGGAAGATGATCAGGGGACTGGAACCGCTCTCTATGAAGACTGAGAGAGTTGAAGTTGTTCAGCCTGGAGAAAAGAAGGCTCCAGGAAGACCTTATAGGAGCCTTCCGGTACCTAGAAGGGAGCCTGCATGAGAGTTGGAGGGGGGCTTTTTACAAGGCTACGTTGTGATAGGACAAGAGGTAATGGCTTTAAACTGAAATACAGTAGGCTTATATTAGATATAAGGAAGAAATTCTTCACTAAGAGGGTGATGAGGTGTTGGGACAGGTTACCCAGAGAAGTCGTGGATGTCCCATCCTTGCAAGTGTTCAAGGCCCATGTTGGTAAGGCTTTGAGCAGACTCACTGAAAAATGTCCCTCACTGTGGCTTGGGGGTTGAACTCAAAGATATTTAAGATCCCTTCCAAACCGAACTACTTTATGATTCTATATTTCTCTACTCTAGTAGGATAAAATATTATCCTTCTGAAAAATCCCATATGATGAATTAACTGTTGTTTAGCTTAACTGTAAACAGAGATTATGACAGTACCATTACTGCTAGTACTGTGTTACTCTTGGATTTCAAAATGCTTCACTGGGGAAGACAGTGCTGTTTTATAGATGAGGAAACTGAGGTACAGAGAAGGAAGTGATCAGTCTAAATTTGGAACTCTTAGATTTTAACTAATCTACATTTACAAGACTATATATTTTTTAGTATTTTCTTCACTCACAAATATTTTTTCTTGCCTTGAAAGGGAGAAAAGTGTTAGGAAAAAATCCTAGCATAAGGCAGATTTCTGTGGGCTGGATTTAGTGTGATTATCTCAGAAACATGAAAATTCAACTGAATGGGGTTAAATTTCAGTCAACGAAACTAAAACAGCTTGTACATCACATATTGTATTTTGGTCTACAAGACTAGATTTAGCTTTCATGTAGTCTCAAGTTTCATTGCTGGGGAGTTAGATTATCTAAATTGATTTTTGCCCACAGCACTCATGACTGCAAATCAGCTCTAACCAGACCCGACCAAAAAATTATTCTTATCAAATTTTTCCAAGTGATGAATTATAACTTTGATAGCCTCAGCTCTAATTCCTAGAAAAGGCTGTTGCTATCAGGAAACCTGCACTCATTTAGTGTACATTACTGAATAGGACTTGTCAAGAGGCCAAACACTTGGGGAGCAGCTCCTGTGATACAGAGGCTGTGATCTGAGATAAAGCACCAGAGCTCAGCAGGGCAGACTCCTGCCTGCAGCTCTCTCCTCTTTTCTAGTGCCTTCTGCAAAGAATGCTTCAACAGGGCAGGAGGTGCTGGGGGACAAACCTTGTGTAGTATTCCATGTTAGTCACAGAGAGGTTTTGAAGGCTTGATACTTTCTCTGCTCCAGCTGAAGGGGTGAGAGGATGTCTTTTGCCTTGCTGAGGAAAAGAGAAGGAAGATAAGATACATCAGCAACAGGATCAGAAAGCAGCTTGTGCTCTTTTAGGTTTAATAATTTTCAAATATGTTGAATGACTGCTCACAACTCCAACAGAAATCACAGGACACGCATCCCTGAGAAATCAGTCCTTCCTCTGCCCTTGCAGTTGCATGCTCTGCATATTTAACCTCTGCAGCTGACAAAAGCTTAACACTTTTATTTGAAACAAGTTTCAGTCCTGCCATACTCCATACCGAGGAATATCTCAGCAAGAGGTTACAAAACACCTTTTCAATTCACTTTTAAGGTTGCCTTATGCCTTTCCAAGAGATTGAAATTGACAATAGAAACTCAGGAAATTAATCAAAGCACAGACTGTGCTTCTCTAGAGCTGACACTAGGCACAGAGGGCTTCCCAGGTAGAGGAGTTCAGTCAGTACCTTAGCTATCACTGTGCTGGGGATTGATTAGCTGATTCAGCTTGACAGGGATATGATGGTAATCTGAACAGATCTGGGAATTTTTTCAGAGCATGAGGTAGAACTGCAATTACACTGTGATATAGAGCCCCTGTTCCTGTATTTTGGTGTAAGACAGTGGAGGTGAAGGTAAGATCAAGTCTGTGCAGTGCAGAGATGTGTGAAGGTGTGCAAGCTGTGTGAGTACCTGCAGAGCAGGGTTCTCTCCTCTGCTGAGGGAGAACAAGAGAGCATGTTCTGGGGGTAACAATTCCTGGTCAGAAGCATTGAACTATGTTACAGAAGCACAGCAATATATAGAAATTTGTGAGCTGAAGAGGACAGCATGCAAAAATGACTACACTGCTTGAAAATATATTGGTCATTTTTTTCCCAGCAGAAAGTTCAACATTCAACTGCAGAGCAAATGAAAGTAGATGACCATCCAGAAGATCTTTTACTTTAGCAAAGTACGTATAACTACCTTCAAGGCAGTGCTGCATGCTCTTCACAAATGTACTACAAGGATATACATTGGGGCATGTTAAGTAGTGACTCAGATCCAGCAAGGGAAGGGTTTCACCAATAACTGCCTTCCCTGTGCTGCCCAGCTTGCAGGCCCAAGTCACTGCCAACATGGTTCTGTCAGGAGCCTAGTGTTACATGGCAAAGGCAGTTCTGCCTCAATGGAGTAATTTGCAAAGAAGGTTTCAACTGCTGGGAAGGATTATAATCTTGCTAAAAGGCCTGCTGTGTCTTTGCTTATGAAACTAATGCTAAAGACAAAGAGATACTGACAAACATCTGGATTTCAAGGTTTAGTTAACTTTTAAGAGTAGTTTCTGTGTTTAACAATTGTAACACAAGTACATGGGCTTCAAGGTTTCTCTTCAAGTTTAGCAAACAAGGACTTCTTTATGATATTTTATTTTTCTTTTTCCAGTGAACGTCAGCACAAATCTGAGAGGATAATAATGTGAAAATTAGAAGTAAAATAGCAGAGAGAATAATTTTTGCTGTCCAAAAAATTCAGAATCTAATAGTAATTCAGAATCTAAAAATAATGGTTGCAACAGCAAACATTAGTATTGCATGGTGTCTTTTCCTCATTTGTGATGTCAAGAGGCAAGTGTGAAATTTATTTTGATTTCTTTGTTGTCCCTGAATTTTTCCAATGTTTATAATTCAATATGTAACATTTTCTAGTTAATGGTGCTTTGAAAATCCCACAATATTGTTGACACCAGTTTAGATCTCAGGCTTCAAGGTGCAAGATCCTGCCAGATGCCTTTGGCTGCTGGAGAATTTGAAAGTGTGTGTCCAGGCCACCTGGGAGGAGTTCATCTGTGTAACATTACTGAAACATGGTTTCCCTATGCGTGTACATAGTGCTTGGATACAGTAAAAGCAGCATTTTTGAAAAAATGGAAAGGTATTTTGGAAACATTACCACTTCTGACACGAAGCTACAAACACCCTCCGTGTTTGTACATGAGATAATTATTCCCTGTCTACACGGGGAAATGCTTGAAACCCTAAGTTGACTAGTACAAAAATTCATGAAAATGAAAGTTAATTTTACATAATCCCTTGAATTTCTATATCAGTTATTTAAATGAGTTATCCAAGAAAAGTTAAAATGGGGAGAAAAATCCATCGTGTTAATTTAGGCCCTGATTCATACCATCAGACATCCAGAAAGAAACTCTAGTGTTTGGCAATAGACAGCAAGTTCTCTGTTTCCAAAAAAAAAAAAAAAAAAAAAAGTGCTTTTAATACCACTCTCTACTGAATAGTAAAGGAGCTGAGAGAATAGTAAAGGAGCTGAGATGTTTAACCCAGACTAAATGCCCCACTTTTACATGGCTGAAGTCAGATCAATGCCTAAGGTATTTCATCTGTGACAAATTGAATCTGATATACACACAGGTAGTTTAATAAATTGTCATGTTTGGCCTGAATCAGGGCTAAATGCTAGATTAAATTTTCTGTTTTAATCTTGATGGAATACCAGATATTATAAATTAAAAGTTTTAAAGAAATTTTGCTATTTTCATGTTGGAACAGAAATTTTTCTTGGACTCCTCATTTAACTTTTGTATTTTCATTTGAACTTTCCCCTTTTTCATTTTCAAGAATAAAAACATTTTTCATAGAAACATTTTCTAAATATGTTGAATAATGATTGTTTTGTGCCACTACTAGTAAACTAGATGTCTCTCAAATTCACTTCTATCCTCTTTTCAGTCAAAGTCATAAAATCTTTTCATTATATATGCATGGGAGGTAATTTGTACCTTCAAACCATTCAACAGTAAAAACAAAGTGTGAAGATTTGTTTCCTGTAGCTTGAAAGTAATAATGCCATTCAAAATCAGAATTAGAAGAGCAGAAATAATGACCTTGTTTTCTAGTCATGGTTGACTAAGTTTTTGAGAGGCATTCTTCTCAGGAAACTAAAATTTGGTTCCTGTTACAAGCAATAGCACTAAGAACTGACTGTATTTTAACACCCTGAAAATAGACCTTTTTGTATTTTATTTTTCATGTGCTCAGGAAGAACAGTATAGGACTGCATTAAATAGTCACATAAAATGCACTCAAAGCTCTCTTGCCAACTGAGGCATCTGTCTTACAATTTGCATTTTAGGTAGGCATTTTATTCTTTCTGTAACAGACACTAATCTGGTGAACAACATGAAATCAAACATTTGCACTCAAACTATTGACTACCTTAGAAAACAACTCCTTTAATAGTTTCTTGATCTAACCTCCCTGGTCTCCTATCTCATCCAGAGAATCTTTGAGGAAATGACTGAAAATAAGAAAGAGAAGGAAGCTAGAAACCATTGAACTCAAAGGCCTGGGGTCAGGGCCTGGCTTAAATCACTGCAGAAGCCTATGAACTGCGGTGTTGGCTCTGACCCTGAATCCAGGACTATTGCTACTGTCTGCATTGAACCTAATTGGAAACAGATATATTGAGGACAAAACTGTGTCTGAAATGCTTCTCAGGGGAATAGAAGATGGTTGTATCACAAGTGCACTTTATGTTTTCAAAATGTTCATAGAAAGCACCTACTCAAATGGTGATGCTTTCAGTCTGTCTTTCCATACTTGTGCATTTCTTCTTTGTCAGATGAAGCAACAAAGACCAATGTTTGAATTTTAGCTGTGCTAAAGAGTATGGTTGCCATTTTTAGTTCAGCCTGTTCCCATCCAGGTCTGGTATGGCCTTTTCAAGCACTCAGTCCCTTCCCAGAAGGGAGGACCTAGAATCATAGAATACCCTGAGCTGGGAAGGTACCCAGAAGGATCATCAAGTCCAGCTCCCAGTGCTGCACAGGACAGCCTCGAGAATGACTTAATGCGCCTGAGAGTGTTTTCCAAATGCTTCTTAACTCTATCAGGCTTGGTGCTGTCATCACTTCCCTGGGGAGCCTGTTCCAGTGCCCAACTACGCCCAGAGTAAAGAACCTCTTCCTGATACCTTCTTCATTCATACCTTCATACCAGACAAGAACCCAAAAGGCAAAACAAAGACACTATTTGCAATGTCACTAGTTCTGGTTCATACCACTTTGCAGTATGCAGGGAAGATAAATTGAATGTAATCATACTTGAGTGAAAATAGAAGCTATACTGATCCCAGATATTTTTTTCTACTAATTTCTGATTTTATGATAAGCAACTATCAGAATCTGAATAAAACTGTAATGCCAGCTGTGGTGTCCAGAACATGCAATGAGATTTTATAAATGAAGTCTGTGATGTTGAAAACTTCTACACAGCAACCAGTCTATTTTTCTACAATGTATTATTTTTTAAATGGAGGGAATAATTGCAGCATGTAGATATTTTTCTTGGCAAAGCATTAATACAAATAATGCAAAGGAAACATATGGAGACTGTGATAGATAGCATTTTGGACTGTTTTCTCTTCTATGATAAAAATTACTTTTAAGCTGTATAAAATTTAATTTTAGTGTGAATATGTTTTTGTAAATAAGAAAAGTAGTGTGGTTTTTGTTGTTTTTTTTTTTTTTTTTTAAATGTCACATTTCACACACCTGGTGCTTCATCTTCTTTTCTCCTGATTATCATGTGAAACCTAGGAAAGGTTAAAAAAAGATGAAGAAAGAAGGGAGAATGAAGAATTTATAAACATTTTACTGAAACTTCTCTCCAGGGAACCAAGGCCAGATGTACAACAGAAAAGTCATAATGATATAAATGAAGCTTATTTGGGAGCTAAGTGTGTTAAGAAGTACAGATTAACACATTGTAGTCCTTGGTGAAAGAAAAAACTTTACCTAAATGAACTGATTCCAAAGGTTTGGTGTCCTAAGCTATATCCTTTATGACTAAGCATTGTGTGACAGTCAGAAAGAACATGTGACACAGAACAATTATGCATTTCCAAGTAATGCTACCCAAAACTAACTTTTTTAATTTTTTTTTTTCCTACCATAATATTTCCAGCTTTTGTTCATTTAACAAAGCAGAGAGGAAAGGCATACCTCTTCTGAGAAGAAGAATGGGGTATAGTTTAAAACTGTCACTCAAGGTCACTTTTGCATTATAATGCAGACAGATGAGTGAGGAAAAGATGTCAAATATTTCCCAACACTCAATCTGCTTCCTTTGGAGAGACAAGGGGAAAATACACTAGGCATTCCTTATGGGTAGTCTGAAAAATGGCATGTATGTGGATTGTGTTGATACTATCTAAGACATCCTGCTCTTACTCAAATTAGTGAAAGTTTTGGTAATGTTTAGCTATTCATTAATTTTAAAAGGTGAAAAATATTTTCTTTTGATCTGAATTAAAGAGCTTCAGAGAAGAGTGAGGATACTATACAGTGTCAGGACAATATTGAACAATGAAGACAAATATGATTAAACTAAAGAGTATGAAGTCGGGGTGCAACTAGGAATTTTGCAAGCAGTGCTAGCTTATGGTAATGAGACATAGTAGTTAAACATATGTTTTCTCACAAAATCCCATTTATATTGTAGCTCACTAAAAGTAAGCAAAGCCCTGGATATACTCAGTATAGCCAATGCATACCGTGTTTCTGAAGGCATGCACTGAAACAATGTTCCTGTGGACAAATTTGTGTAAGCTTGATTCTCATCAATGCTGAGATTTCAGTGTCTCAGTTTCCTTATAACTCTACTGGGGCTTGTTTAGACTTGTCCACGACAGAAACCAACCTCCTGAACTGTGTGCTAAATCCTAAAAAGGTAGATATGGCTATATTCACTCCTGTTGTGTGTAGCCTAAGCTGGCATTAGCCAGCAAAGACTGTTTTTTAAGGAAAGGGATATACTCAGTGCTTGCAGTTGAGGTGTGATGAGCTAAATTATTCCTTTTCCTGAAACAGTGACAGTGGGTGAGATTTGGGGGGATTTTGATTTTCTATGTCATTCCTCCTTAGAAGAGATCATTGCCCACAGACTCTGAGACTGGGAATACCATGTTGCCTTCAACTGTATTTTTTTATATATATTTTAACTCTGTCAAGCTTCATATGATTTAAAGAAATTCCGCCTTTAACTTTACGGAATGGTCTTACAATATGAGAAAACCTGGATCCCTGTGCTCTAAGCAGTACAATTCCTGGAAGCCCAGTCTTCTGCTGCCAGTACTTTCTGGGAATACTATACATGCTCTACTGACTCACATCACTTCAGATGTAAAAGACCTGCTGGTAGTCTTGCTTTTCCCTCCAGGGCAGAAGTGTTTATGTTCAGAATGTTATCATAAAGGTCAAAGGGAACGCTAATGTCAGCCAACTTGTCTCATATTGTGACAAACTGGGGATTTCATTTTGCATCCCGTATAACTTTCTTCAACTAGAGAAGAGTTGTAGATTTAAATATAAATACTTTGTATTTAAATATGTCATGTGAAAACAGAATTATCAGACCTTCTAACAAAAGTGTGGCAAAAAGACTAATTTAAGAAAAGAAACAAGGTTACTGCTTCCAATTACTTAGTGAACAAGAACTGCAGGAACCAGACTGTCCACTGAGAGCTTGAGCTCACCATTTCAGCCATTGCTATATCTGTGTGCATGATACACCAGGAGGATCATGGAAAGAATATGCCATTCAAACATTGCTTTTTGCCCTATATTAAAGCAAGTTTTTCTGCAGGGAGAACCATTACTCTCCCAAGGGCTCCCACAGGAGCATTCAAGAGCTACAGCAAGCACCACCTAGACTCTCCAGCACCTGAGATCTTTTGTTACGGAGGAATCACAGCTGACTGACAACAGTTTTCGGTATCAAGATCCTCCCATGCCTCTAGCTCTCAGTTTATGCTCATGGTCATATTTTCTGACAGTTCTGCACAGTGAGTAGTTACCATAGGCATTATATCTGCAGTTGCATAGGCTGTTAATAAGGTCTTGGTCTGGAGTTGCATTTATTTTCATCTTCATGGACTATCCAGCAAACAGGGAGTTGTTCAAATGTGTAGGACTCCAATGAGGCTTAAAATTTGCTGAATTCAGTTATACTTTCTGCTTCTACCCTTCCAATAGGACTTTGTTGTTGTTCTTTTCCACTGTAAAATAAGCAGTCTTTTGAACCTTGTGAAAAAAAACACCCTATTTTAAATGCACAGCAGAAATGAAACAAACATCCTACTGACTCTTCTCTTTGACAGTATCTTACGGCAAACATAACTCAGACATTCACATTGACAAAAAATTCCTTTAGTGCCTGAATTAATCTCAGTTTCTAGAATTCAGGATATCACCAATAATAAAAATTATATTAATAATAACAAAATATTAATAATTAAAGTAGCATTGTTACTTCCACCCTATACAAAGAGTATTTTGTTTCATTTTAGCTTGCTACAACCTGCTAACATTTCTGAAAACCTGATTTACATAGCACTGCCTTCCCATGAAAATAAATGGAGATTAATTTCATAGATATGAGAAGAAAAAAAGCATTAAGGGCTTAAGTAGTTTCAAATATCCATTACTGCTAAGTGACATTCACTGTTGTTTTTTTCCTGCAAGTCACAGTGAATGAAATTAGCCTCTGGCTATGGAGACTGGATGAAAGCATAGAGTGCCTCAGAAACCATTCTGCTGCAGCCCAGCATAACAGTTTATGATTATCCAGGAAAAGAAATGTCTTTGCTATTTTTAAATCTTAGTAATGATGAAATTTGCTCTTGGAACTGACCCCTCACTGCACAGACATGGACATTTTGTTTACTGTTGTCAGAAGACAATGGTAGCATTTGCGGCTAAGTGGATTTAAAGAATACAGAAGTTTGCACCCAGATGTTGCATTTAGTGTTAAAATATTATTTGTATCATTATGATCTATACAGAGTTGATGGTCAAATCTCAACCCCATGTTTTCCTACAATGATCAACTAAAACAAATGCTTGTAGTTACGCAGCTCTCAAGTAAGATCTAAATGGGACATGAATTCTTCAGGGTTAGCTATGTGTAAAAGCACAAAAGTACAGCTCATAGTATCACAGAGTTGCATCCAGTGCACAGAACTTTCCTATTACAAGTAAGAAAAAAAGGAGCTGTTCTTTTCAAAGTCTTGATGCTAAAGTGGCCTATTTTGCCTACAAATTGTTTATGTGGAAATTAGGGAACTTGATCTGTGACAGACTATGAGACAATGAGAGCTCTAGGAGCTGTGCATGAATTGTGGCCTAAAAGTTTAGGAGAGTTACTATATATGTAACAATAGCATCCCTGGGATTCATTTGGAATTTGTGCTTTGACCTGGAGAGGACTGGAATTATTAAGTCTGAGTATTAGGACCAAATTAATCAGAGAAATTAGTTTATGTGGTTGAGATAGCTCTGGCAAACCTGTGAAAGATGGCTTTCCACAGGTGGACAGGTGGACTTCATGTCTACAGGGTGTATTCTCAAGTAGAATGGAACAGAAATGTCTTGCACTAAATGTCAGTGAAAGACTGTGAAATTCCTAGTCCATAATGAATTACTCTATAAAAAATTCAGAGGCAGAATTTGTTTAAAAGTTTTCCTTTACAATTTAAACTGGTTATTTACTGCCTCTCCAGCATGGCCATGCAGGCTCACAACACTGAGGCTGCTGGTAGCATTATCCCAGGAGAGTGGGGTTCAATGACTCTTCTTTCCTGTAGTACTGCTTTCTCTTCTGTCTCCCAAATCAACTCACCAACATGATTTTCCTCTTTGCCAGGAGAAACACACTTATAGCACATAGAAACACCCTGATGCCATGTTTCACAGTCTGCGTTTCTCAAGGCTTTCAAATCCTAACACTCTCTTAGATTGCTTTGACTGTGAGAGAAGCAGTCCCATTTCACTTGTTTACAGACATTCACATCACATATTGTAATGGCCACCTTATATGTGTGATGTTTCTTACTAGTTGGATGTTTAGAAAAGTATCTTTTTTGTTACTCTATGGAAAAAAAAAGGCTGCTTATGTCCAATAACGCTGGCCTGAGCCTATGGCAATTGCAGCCTTGTTGTTATAATATCAGTCCTCCACTGCACCTGAGTCTTATCTAAAGGCTATGTCTATTGTCTATTATGAAGTAAACCTACGTACAAAAATCAATAAAGCAGACATCCTCTTCTATGGGCCTCAAAGACTTCTTAGCACACTTACTGACCTGGTAACCAGCAAGGACCAGATAACTACTTGTGGCTCAGTCAATAACGTCAGTCCAAGTGTTTACAGACTATAAAATATCAATCAACGTTACATTAAATATTGACATGACTATACTCAATCATCGTATTTGTCCTTTGGTCAGATATATTGAGTACAGCTCCTAATAAACAGGAAACTACAACTTAACAGACTATCAGGATCCAGTTGGGAATCAATAGTTGAGATTAAGCTTCATAAGATATAGAAAAGTTAAAACTGTGATTCTTAAATTTGATTTAAGTATACAGATACTGATCCACAGTAAGTGAGTTTTCCTCTTTTTAGCAATTGCAAAAATGTGTTATTCTCTTCCAAACAAAGCTGTGAAGCTGTAGATCTTAAATGAAGATCTTAATATATTTTCATTTTTCAGATATTGAATTATCTCTTAAATCTGCCACATCCGTACCTTTTAAACTTTGAATAATCAATTTTACTGATGGAGCAAAATATCCTTATCAGTGAAATGTTTATTGTAGGATTATATTGCTTTGTCTGACAGTCTTGTATTTCTGCTCAAGACTGAAATGGCCACTGAGCAAAAGAACTGCCATATCTTGCCAGTAAATTTGATATTGCAAAGGTGTTGCTATTCTCATTCTACAGTCAAATTAGCAGAGCAGAGAGTAGTGAAGCAGAGAGGAAAAAGCATTTGTTTAATAGGGTTCACAAGTGACACATTTTCTTCATCCTCTAAATTGCCTGTCAAATTTAAGAGCAAGTCTGAAAACTTCTGTAATTATCTAAACTATTGACTCTAACAAAGATTTACACGTCTTTCCTACTGTGCTAAAGAAGGGCAGTTTCAAATCATTAAGCTTAAAACCTTCTGAGAGATGCAGTTAGCAACATCCCAGAGCAAGACAGTTACAAACCACCCCAATAAAAATTGCAAACAGAAGCCTAAGGTTGACTTTTAACTATCCCACTGTGTATATACTGAACTATTCTGGTTGAACCTTTTAAAACCATCAACACTCCCCCTACTACTCCTCAACATATTAAACTGATGATTTATCAGAGTCAAAATCTTTCTCAGCGTAGACTTTTTTCTTTTTTTTCCCCATGACCTGTGTGTTATACTGAGTGTGTATTAAGATGTTGATTAGTCAAGTACAAAAGTATTGGATATGGAATTAATATCAGCTAAAGGTTTGAAGATATCAGAAACTTACAGTGGTCCGTTTTGCCTTTCAATGAGCATAAATACTCTTAAAATATTTTTAAGGTAATATCTTTGCTATAACTAGAACACAAATACATTTATTATTTCTGTATCCTTGTTGTGGTTACATCTGAAATTGTAGAATAAAATTTGATTTCTGCACTGAAGTTTATTGGTAATATGAGACAGGGATTTTGTGTAACTTTCAAGTTTTCTCAGACTCAGTTTCTCTATTTATACCATTTTAAATTCATATTATTTAAGTATTTAATTAAATTATTTATTTGCTGCAACAGAATCAGAACTTGACAGATTTTTGAAAGTCCTTTAAAAGACAACTAAGAGTTTCTGGACAGTAAAAATGTTTATATTAGAAAAAATCGGGGGTTTTCAACCTGGATACTGCAATACATCCTGTAGATGATGCCTCATTAAAAGAAAAACTTGCAGAAATAGCATTCACAAAGAATTATTCATTAAATTACTGGAAGAGCTTTTAGTATCAGTGAAATAAATGTGGGAAAAGCTTATTAATAACTCAATTAAAATACTATGAATAATTATTGGAAAATATGCAATCAAATTAAATGTAAATATATACTATCTTATTAAAACACAAATACCATAGCCACCTCCTTGATAGTTTAAGACTGGATTGTAAAAGATGGCATTACTAACCTACACATATGAATCACGGTTTTGAAGGTAGGTTTTTTTCATTAATGTGATGTCAAGAGAAACAGATATTTTCACTAAAACAATGCTGTGGCAGACTCTGCATCAAGATAGATGTGAAATTTGAATCAGAATTTCATCAATTTTTTTCTAGCAACAAAAATAACAAATATTCCTGATTAAAATTAATGATGATATATTAAGTAAGCGAAGGTTACCTAATTGCTACTTCAGTTTAAACAATGTCTGAATCGCCTAATCAAAAATTTTATGCCTCTTGCTTAAAAGGTGATTGCTTATGAATTGCTCTTTTACCACTTTGATTGCTCTTCTTATAGTTCAGTAAATTACTAAAGCTCAGAATGCATCAAGTGCACAGCATATGTAGCTGAGCCTTCCTTTGCTTTTGAAGCACATAAGGAATTGTTTTGGCTATGAAGAAATGGAAGTGTTTTGCAAACAATGACATCTCCATGGTTATCCATGTAATGCTACCTTTGTTCTTGCTAATGTAAATATACACACCATGTTATTTCAAAGTATGCACATGGCATTTTGAGGTCACTAATAAGCCCCAAAAAAATTAATGGGAGGAAGCATAGTAAGATAAATATGTAGTTAAATGATAATCACAGTGCAGTGCACAGTAAAGAAAATCAGAAGCAAATCTCCAAACAGTTGTAAATTATTTTTGGGATCTATCAAAATGAATTATTTCCATTTCAATTCAAATACTTTTAAATGCAAGTAAGAAGCAATTCTTAATTGTTTTTCAAACAAAATTAGTATCAACATTTCAAAAGGAAAAAGTCAGGTTTTCAAGAAGGTATGCTCCATCAGAGAGATTGTTTTATCAAGTGCTTTATCTCCACTGTCTATTGTTTGAAGTACAGAACCTCATTTGGATGTCTGGTCATATTTACTAGAACATTTTGACTTGTCTTGCCCTGATACTTACACGTGAATGAATATGATTCATATGGGACAGACTCACAATAACTTACGTATCTTATTCTTGTAGGAGAAAGAGTCTAATATCCACTTTCCCATGCACAAACTTGTGGAGTGCAGAAGAAAATGTACATTTTTTGTATTTTGGGATTTTCTAGTTTCATGTGGAAACAAAAACCACCAAAATAGTTTGTGAGTTAGTTCCTTATGTTTCCCCACTGTGAAACATAGAGATTCATTGCAACATTGCTCACAAAAGCACAGTCTGAAGGTAACCTTGTGCCATGGCTGTGGTTGCCTCAATAGATTTGGTGAGCTCTTCAGAGAGATTTTCCAGCTAATTTACCCACTAGTATGGGAAAATGTCCATTGTGAAACAGGTTTTGCAATCCTCCACAAGCAGAATGAAGCTCAGTTAATTTGTGCTGTGATCTCTAGTCACATGGTGCAATTGGTCAACAAAGACAAATCCATAGTGGAATCACTGTGCCCCCAAGTCCAGTGCTCCATATTCAGGTTGGACGGAAAGCAGTGGAGAACAGCTGTTCTGGTGCCCAACCTCCAATGCACAAGGATAACTGGGTCAGTGTGTGATACTTGGGGTCTTTGTTCAGAGCACATGCTTATACTGTACCATTTAACTTTGAATCCCATCAAATATGTTTAAATAATGCATATCTAGAAATGCAGCTGCCCTGGCTACTAAAATAGTAATTTCATTTTACAGCTTCTCTGTGTATGCTTGTTGAGAGGCTGAACCCTGTAATTCTTTCAATTCCTCTGAGAGAGGAGACAACATAGGAAAGAAGTTAGACAGGAAATCAAAAGGGAAATAAAAAGTAAGATAAAAATCAAATCAGATTAGGACAAACATTCTAATGCTGAAAAATTATGAAATTTAATGGCCAACTTGAGCCATTCTTTACCAATAAGCAATGACAAATATTCATTTTTAGAATTCCCTGGAGTTTTTGAAAACACTCTATGCTGGTGTTAAAGGTATACTAGTAATCAAATCCCTTTCCAAAGATTTTGTTGGGTGACTTCTTTCCTAACAATAGTATCCAGCTAGCAAAAGTGCATACTAAGAGGTTTCCTATCAGACCACCTTCTCCATTGTCTTCTTCATCATTTGTGCCTATGATATTGTATCTAGAGGTATGTGTTATTTACTAAAATCTTCTGGAATTAAGTTGCTCTTACCAGTATCTGTAGCTTGATTGATTAACAAGGAAGGATATTTCTGCCAATAGATGAAGCTCTGAAGAGCCAAAGCAAGAGTTGCAGATTCCTCTGTCAGCTTTACTGGACTTAACTCTGCATACATAATATAACTTTCTAGTATATCTTTTTTATTATTCCAGTGAGTTTTATTAATTTGACTGTATAGTACATATTGTTTTAAGTAATGATGTTATACATATGTATTAATAAGATTTGCAATTACCTGCTCCATGTCACTAAATACTCTACCTTCAAATGTTGTTTGTGATCAATTTTATATCTTAGAAAACAATATAATACTGTCACTTTTAATACACATTTTCAATGAATGCTATTTGTCTCTTTCACATCCACTCCGTTACTGTGATGAGAAACAAGGATGGTTTTGGAGAACATCCAGCTCTGTATTTCCAATTCAATTGGATACCAAAGCGGAACACTTAGTCTGCTTTCACTTGCTATGCCAAGACCAGTAACACATCCCTTCAAAGACACTCTCTGAATTGAGCCACTGTGATAGGTCTGCAACTACCATGTCTAATTTTACTATCTTTCTTATGCCTAAAACTTTTATTGGAAATTTCTAGATGCAGGCATTAGCCTCAGGATCATTCTTTCAACCATGACAGTTAGATATAGTTTTCAACTTTTCACTCCAGAATACTGCTGTCTGTCAGCTGTTCAAAGACACCAAAGTGTGTCATGGTACTGAAATGTGTCTTATGACCCAAGAGTCAGTTACCATTCCCTTTGTTGAAAGGGAATAGTGAGGATGGATTTGGACAGCTAGATGGATCCAATCTACTTTTACACACTTTATCAGTTCTGGAATCCTAAGTTTTGTAACTTGGCATTGTTGTTAGCCTACCAACATCCAACTGACTTGGTCCAGTCAAGTCAAGGCAAATGACTTAGATCAACAGTTACAGCAAAAGAATCAGAGGACCTGGAAATCAAGCAACTGGGAGACAAAAGCCCAGGCAGAGAAGGACTGACAATGGGCAAAGGCAGACCAAGAAGGAAGATGCTAAGGGGTCCCTGATTCCTAATTTTCCCTATGTGTACCTCTCCTAGTAAGGTGTGATGGTCTGAACTGTAAGTCTGCTCAGACTCGGACAGGAAGTTCCTTGCATAAATGTCCAGACCCCAGTGCTGGAGCTTAAGCACTCTGTGAAAAGTGAATTCTGAATCTCAAAAGCACAAATTCATGGGTATCTGTTTCTACATTACCTATACACTTTTAAAGTGCTTTCTTAACTGTCACAACATTAGCAGGAAAAGATAGGAGAGCTGAAGGTGATACTCACATTTTGGTACAGTTGAACATGAATCTAGTTTGTATTGACCTGAAGATATAGGACATATATCTTAAAATCCCAATGAAGAAGCAGAGAAAGATGAGATTCCTTTCATTTTTCTTCATGACATTTTAAGCCCCAACATAAATAAATGTCCTCCAAGATCAACCCCTTAAAGAAGAGTATATGAGACTATTCTGACTGCATGTGTACTTGGTCTTGGGATTTTAAAATTTATTTGATTAGTCCATCCACTTAGTTGTACTTCACTACAAAAGGCAGCTGCTAGCACTTCATGGAGTCCTGTGCTTTGCCTACTGTTGGTAATTTTAAGAAAAGTTCTTCAATGGAGAACTTTAATAATTATGTGTGTCCTCAGAGTGATTAATGGGCATTATTGGTGTTTAGTGTAGCTAAAAAACCTTTTAAAATGTGCTTTATAGTATCCCAAAGAAATCCACTTGGAGAACATATGCCACTTTTTACCATGTATGATTTGAAGTCTATCAATACAGACTATAAAAATGTGCACGAAGAGGCTCTAGAAATTCAAGCTTAAATATTCTACAAATAGGACTAGTATTTGCTCCCTGGCTTGAATCTGGGAAAATAACCATTTTTAATTGACACGTTTCACACATCTGAAGTAGCTTTAGAAAATGAAATTGAGAGCTAGAAAACAGAAATGCCTCAATATATCACTTTGATGCTGCCCTCTGAATACTAGTCACACTGTCTGAATCTCAGGCACTCGTCTTTCTCTGAAAGAAGCTTACTTTCTATGCAACTTAGAGACAATAAGTACTACAGTCTGAGACTATCTGAATGACCTCCTTCTGGACTTTCAAACGAATTTGGTGAATTGGAATGGAAATCTTTCATGCTTTCTTGCATTTCCTAGTCAAACTAAAGAAATTCTGCAACTATGAGTTTTACTTGCAGATTTTACATGGGCTGAAAAGGAAAGAAGGCTAAATCATCAACACCCAATGAGTAGAAGCAAATACAATTTTGATGAGAGTGAATTGGGTTTTTTCATTGTATTTTTTCTTACACTCTCCAAGCTGAAAATTTTATTCTCTAGGGTTTAACCTCTATGTATGTTAATTAGCCTGAAAGAGAGAGAGAACACACATTTAATTAGTGTTTGCTGTAGCTTTTTTCTCATTTGGTGGATTCCTGGGTATTATTCAGAAATATGAGGTCAGCCGATCTTGATGATGCCAAAAAAGACCCCCTAACTTATGGCTGCTGAACATGTCTATCACTGCTGGCAACAACCTCACTCTAACCATCCTCAGCACATTACAGAATATGGGCTATATTTCTGGAAGTGCCAATCTCCGTCACTGCTTCTGCTCTCAGGGTTTTTCTGCATACAAGACAGAGGATGACAGTATCCTTGTTTAATACCAGGTACATTTGCATGAAGCTTGGCTTCTGGCACATATAGCGTGCATATGACAACATGTGCTATCTTTATATACTTATATACAGTTATATAAAAGACAATTAAATAGCAAAAGACGATTAAAATTATGTGTGTAAGCCAGATTCAAAGTAAGACTATGGCCTGCCTGCAAAATCAAGTCTCACACAAAATGTCTAACTTTCACAAGTGAAGCTTGAACATGTTCCTTAAAGGTTTACCACAAAGGTACCAAGAGTGTCATAGAAATATGGGTAATTTTCTTAAGCTTCTTGGTTTGGTTTTGTTTGTATTTAGCATAGAAACACTCAAAAAAATGACAAAATTTACAACACATAGGGAAAAAAAAAAAAAGAGAGACATGAACATGTTCAGTTTCATTCCATTGATGACTTGGTTTGGAAAACCTTACATACTCCATAAGAACCTTATGAAGTCATGATATGATTGTTCCTTTTGTGAGTACAGATTTTCTCATAGCACTTTCTTCCCCTTTTCAGGTTTATCAGGCTACCAGAAAGCATAGATGCAACTATTGATGCTATCAAGGAGATAATACCAACAGCAGGGCTATTGAGCATGGGACAGAAGACATCACAAGTCTTGCTTTAGAAGTAATTTTGGATACACTGTAGGAGGAAAAGTGACTGACTGAAGATATGACTTCTGGCTGAAGACCAGAAACCATGCACCATATGAAAGAGTTCTTTTGAGACTATAACTGTACTGCCTTTCATATTCAATTGCATATTACATTATGCCACATGGAAGACCCCAAGGTGAGAATTTCTTCTAATACACCTGAGTGGACGTTACCCTTCAACACCATTTCTAGGGCTCAGCCTTCATTCCATTATTAAAACAGTAGTTACTCCCCTGATCTTGAATTAGAAAATCAACATGGGAATTTTTTACTAGGCCCATAAGACTGCAAAGCCTTTAGAGTACACTTTTCAGATAAAATCCACTTATGATGATCATGCTTATGAATGACTGCTTACAATTATAGAATTCAAACCTTAGCATTGCTGTTCAAAAAACCACCAGGTTTCCACCACTCTCCATATAATTTAAAAGTTTCAGTGGTGTGTTACAGGGCAGAGGGCCAACAAGAATAGCAGTATGTTCTGAGTTAAAAATAAAAATCAATAATTAACTTAAACACCTTCTGAGAAATGCTGTGTTTGTGTATTTTCCCCCCATGTTTGCAGACATCTTTTTCTGTTTTCCAGGTTAGTTAATGGTATAAAGTTGGTTAGTTTACCTGCTTGCTTTTGCGAAACTGAAAACAAACAAACAAGCAAAACTCAAGTAGAAAACATGCAACAGCCCTAACAATTTACAGCACTCTTCATGTTTTGCTGTCAGCAACAAATATACTTTGAAAATAACAGACAAAATTTGCTTTTCTTGCCAGACACAGTCACATACCCAGGCATCACAGAGACTTCTCTGCTTGTTCTCACAGTTCACATGGTCCTGATGAGAAAAAAGTATCCACCTATTCAGAGCACGTTCATGGTAAGTCAAACCTTTTAGACTGTCAGACCTTGTTATCACTACATTATAGTTTATTTTAAATTGCCTTTTCCCCCCTGAAGAGGCAGAGCACATGCACATACTCTCAGCCCTTCAAGGAGGTACAGTAGAGCTGCCAGATAAATTCGGGAGTCCCTCCTGGAAGTGACACCCTAGGCAGATGGCAGAGTGGCTGCACCAACATACGCTTCTCTAGATCACACTGCCCCCCAGTGCTTTCAGTGGTATTAAGATATCTTCCCATTTTTACCACTGAGGTGAAAATGACTCACTCAAACTGACAGTCAGAGGATGATATTGTTTGCCTGTAAAGTACCTGGATCTATATCAGGCACAGTTTAAACTAAAGTAAAGCAAAGTTTTGCAAGCTGTAAGCACAGAACATTGTTGCAGCAAATAGCCAGCAAAACTTAAGGTATGGGGCACGTGCCTTATCACATCTTTTCTGCAGCCCTCCACTCATACTTACTACTTTGTTCAGAGAGTCCCTGGAGAATCAGGTTTAAGGGAGAGAGAGGAAAATGAGGAAATGAGATTAGGGGTGGGGAACTGGCAACATGACTTTCAATTTCCCTTTTCTAGTGGGATAAGTGAAGAATTTGGGACAGATCCCACTCCTATCAAGGCCAGTGACAAAATATCCATTGACTTTAATGAGAACATGGCTGATTTGCTTTGGTTTTATTGTTTCGTCTTTTCTAACTTCATCTTGTGACTAGCTAGAAACTTTGGGTTTAGTTTCAGCTCTCGGTAATAGCTTTCACACTATTAATTTAATACAGAGAAATCTCCTTCAATCGTGTATTCTTATAAGATTCAGACTGACTCAAACTGATTGTGTCTAGTCTGAAAGCAAAGCCCACTCTCAGGAATCAGGCTGCAGTATGTTTCTATGACATATTCCTTCCTTCTGTTTTCAAACTGCTTAATTAAGAAGACACGGATTTTAAGTTGTGATCTAGGACAACTGTAACAATTGTTACCTTACACTTACTAGCTCCAGGGACAGTTCCAGGGCTAATGGTAATAGACTTCTGCTTGAGCTGAATTCAAAGGGGTAAATATTATGATGAACTAGACCAAGTCAGATTTTGGGGAAAGCATCATGGAGGAATCAGCCTAATTGTGTAAACAAAGCAAACTAGACAAACAAGTCTATCCTGGTTGTTGGGGGGAAGTCAGGAGGTTTTCTGGCAGCCAGGTAGATCACATGAACCCTCATTTATTTCAGTTAATATAAAAGTAAAATTTTACTCACTATTTTAGATATTCATTGTAGAGTTATCAAGACATATGGGTAGACATATAATGATATAGAGGGACAGACATATAAAAAGATAAAGAAGCTATTTTGACATGGCTTTTGAGAATCACTTATGGAAAGTTAAAAGTGCTTAGATAAGTCTTGTTTTGAAAAATCTGCTTGAATTCATGGGCCCTCAATTCCACTTCTCATTTTTCTTTTGTTTTTACTTGTGAAACTAGCAAGCCTTATAGCTTTTTATAGGCTTTTTAGACACAATTCTGAGAGAAAGTGGCTTTATGTGAACATACTCTTAATGTTCATCCTTATGTTTCTACTTACTGGTCTGTTTTGAACTTGTTGTTTATAAAACCAGTCACCAATTTTCACCAAATTCAACAGACTATTCTGAAAACAGACGAATAGAAATTATTAGTGTGTCCTTCATTTTACCTCACACTTATTAGACATCAGACACTGCTGTGGGCCTCAGGGCATGAAAGCCTAGCAATTCAGGCTTCTGTTGTTTTGGGGCTTGTGGAGTTATTTTGTGCAGTACTGTGCATTAATATTGAGCTTGAAATGAAAAATGCAACCCCGAATCTTGGCAAAATAGTGCAAGTTAAACTAACCAGCAGTTTTACTTTCTTTCATAATTTAATCCTTGTGTCTAAACTACAGGTGACACAGCTAAGAATGTCAAACAGTGACATTCATCTCTTTGCATTGCAAAGGATATATCAGAACACTGTCCTGAGTGTTGTCTGGCTATAAAATTTCTTCTGACGAGCACTCTGGTTTTCTAACATAGGGTTTACTTATGTGCATGTGAATGACTGAAAAATGGGAAATGTCAGAACACAGCTTGTCATTTTTTTGGTAAAATTTATACATACAGGTGGTCAACCTTTGACAGGATTTTCAATTGTTCATCTAGTATTGTGCTTTTACCCATGTGGATAGCAGATTTGAAAGAGGACACAACAGAAGTATGTCTGAGAAGCAGGTTTACTTAAAGGTTTGCATTATGAGAATGAACACTGACTTCTCCAACATATGGGGAACTCAGACAAATATCTAGGCTATGGTTTTGCTTATTCTGGCTTTCTTCTCGAGTCTTTGGCATCAGCATATTTCCTTCTGATTTGAAGTGGAGACAATGAGAGAAATCTGGCAGGTCTTCTGGCTTCACCTCACAATTAAGATTTCTTTTGGAAGAAAATCAAAGGACTGTCACCAATGTCATGGGAGAACATTTGTGTACAGCAGCAGCACAGGTCTGTAAGTGGTTCTGTGTCTGTTTGTTATTTTGGCCTACATAGCTGATTGTTTCCTTGGATAGGGTCTTAGATTTTTCATAGAAAAATAAAATCCCACTGGCAAAACACTAAATGAGCCCTTCAGGCAATCGACAGAGCAACAACGCTCACAGTACTGTCCTCCAGTGAACAGTAATCACTTCTCCACTCTCCTGTGAAGAAAACCAAGAAAAAGATAAACAACTCAGGTTCTGAAATACAGAAATGAATGAAGTAAGAGAATAAATCTTCTACTTGATGAAGGCAAGGAATGCTGGCAACTGAGAACAAGTCACAAGGAGAAGGGAGAGAAGGAGAAGCAAACAACACAAATAAGACTGACACTGAAAAGAAAGAGGGAAATTACCCTGTTTGTCAAACAAAAATAAAATAATATGAATGAAAAGAAGCAGATATAATCCTGTAAACAAAACGAGGAAGTAATAAATGAGTAATAAAGTCAGCTACAAAGAGCCAATTGTGTCTTCTGTTCTGATCTGGTACCTAAAAGCTTTCCAGGAAAGTATTCAACATTTTCTTGTGAAAGAACCTAACAGTCGTGTCAGAGAGGATAATTTATTTACAGGTTATGGTGTTATTTGTAAGAGGAGTCTCAGAAAAGCCTTGGAATTTCCATTACTCAAAGTGAAATATAGAGAACATATTTTTTTTTAATTCTTAAATGTACTAAAAAGGAGAAGATTTGAACCAGGAAGATGGAAATGCCTTTGTTAAAACATAGTATCTGACTTATTTCTACTGTTTCTTTAAATCATAATATTTAACTTAAACTTATTTTCATCAATGTCATCTGATTGCAACCAACAATTCCACAATAACCTTAAAGATGTGTGAATTGATGTCCAAATAGCTTCAAGGTTTGATTTTGCCACTTGTACTGCTGTTGAAAATTCTACAATCCACAAATTATTTAACTGGACCTACTAAACCACTGAGAGGTGTGAAATATAGTGCTGAAAGAATAACACTAGTAAAATCTTTATTTAAATGGCATGGGAAAAGGAAACCAGACTCTTAATTACCTTTTACTGACCACAAACACTAGCCAATATACCCTAAATGCAATTCAACATTTTCTTCTAAAATAATATCTTCTGAGGTTCATTTATTTTGTCCTTTGGGGCACTGTCAAAGCAAATTGCAGAGATTTGCATTTTACCTTGATGATTCTGGTACTTTCCTTTTTCTTTTCTTTTTTTTTTTTTTTTTCACCCCAATAAATTGAACTTAAAAAAATTGGCATGTTTCCTTACAAAGAACTTCTCGAAGTTTTAGTGGCAAATAATTTTTGCCTCCTCAAAGAAGTCTTGCCATCATATTCATTCCATTTTCCTTCTGCTCTAGTGAATGCAGGATGCTCAGATGAAATTGTATTCACTCAATTATCACATAGTCTGACTACACAAAAAATCCTATTATCATCAAAGGATATCAGATTGTAGCAGGGCAACAGCAGTTAAAATATTAAGCCTCTGAAAAGATAATGAGTTCATAAAGGTAGGTGATAATTCCACTACGTAACTCCACACAAAATTCTTGTACTTGATGTTCTCTTTGTAGCACTTTTTTTCTTATGAAGTCTCAAGTAAGTTGTAGTCACAGCATCATTACTCAGACTCACACTAATCACCTAAGCTTTGACTAATTTCTGTAGATGCTCATAAGATGCTCCTCCAAATAAAACAAGATGCTGACGAGTTCATTTTAGTCATTGCCTTCAGAAAACAAATGACAGAAGTTTACCTGCTGGTGAGTATTTTTTTGAAGGTGAATATTAGTTGTATGTTCTCTTTTATTTCAATCTATGAGATGCACGTTATGTTATTAGTGACAGAACAAACATATTTAGCTTGAACTATCATAGCTGCTGCTTTTTACTTGCAGGAATAATTTCAGTGCAGGTAGCAGGTGAGAAAGATCCTTCCAGAATTCCAGTAGCTGTGGATCCAAGTTGCTTGGGATGGGCTATGGATGACACAGAGTCTGCATTATACTTGCAGGAGCATGTTCTTCTGATCTTCAGGGTTCCAACCTTGAAACTTCTGTCAACTTCTACAAGTGTATTCCAATTGATTCCTTATCATGGTGGAAACCTTTTAGTAACCCTTGGTAGAAATAACTCAAAAACATTTAAAAATCTTCTGGAATTGAAAAATATTTAGGATCACTCTCTTTGCATCCTAGGCCATAGAATTTTTTTAGTTTTTCAGCCTTGAACCATCTCTTTCATATTCAGAGCACAACTTCACCTAAGTAGAAACAGTTTGTTCCAAGCTCCTATGGCAGGCTGTAATACCTATCTGAAAACAGCAGTAAAAACAAAGGCAATTAGCTGTTACTGTTCTCCATGACCATGCTTCTTGCGTGGCCTGTTCCACTGTAAACATGGTCTTAGCTTTTCTATGTAAAGTACAGCTTAATACTAAAATAGGTGATAGTAGTCTCTCAAGAGTTATATGGTTTTGTGCCAGAAAAGACAGGAAATGATGATCAATGGGTTATTTTGGCCACATGAAAATCTTGTCTGTTACTGATACAGAGAAAATACCCTAAGCATGGCTATAGATATATCTCAGAATCCCAGAATCCCAGAGTCACCAGATAACTCAGGCTGAGAGGGACATCAAGAAATCTGTAGTCCAACCGCCTGCTCAAAGCAGGGTCAGCTTTGAGATCAGATCAGGTTAAGCTGCTGGACTTTTTTTCTGTTAGATATTGAATTCCACCAAAGGATGGAGTCAACACAATCTCTCTGGGCAATCTACGTCACTTTGTGGCTTTCCTCGGGATCCAAGTGTCTTCTGAAAATCACACAGCAGTGCAGACAAAAGTAAGATAGCTGTGCTGATGCTGCCCTGTGTTTCATGTGCTGCTGTACCTTTCCCCCCATGTACTTTCGCTAATCAAGGCCACAGCACTCCTGCAGTGCCCAACAGCTACCTCTCCAGCTCATGGAGATAATTCTTCTGTGTGTCAATCCAGACATGTATAGCATCCAAATTCGAGCTCTGATAGCTTCATTGCGAAAAAGAACAACAGGAAAGAAGATATCCTACCAGGAAAAGCTATGGAGCTTATTTGGCAAAGGTTTTATAGCATATGGGTGAGATGAAAGAAGGCACAGCTGGTTTCAATTTTCTGTAGTGGAATTTAGCATTCAAAAGTATGGCAAACATTGGTAGAAAGAACAATTTCAAACTCAGTTTGGCATCAAACAGATGGATGGCACAGATCTGGGTCAATATACTTGCTTCAAACACAAAACACAACTCAAATTTTCATTATCCATTATAAACCAGCCCCATCTGCACTTATACTTTGGTTTTGGTACTAATCATGGCAATTTATGGAGCTTTCATTTACTATTATGGTTCATACACTGTTGTATATGAACCAGCACTACTATCTCCATTTTACAAGAAAATGAAATAGACCTAAAATTTAAACTACTGTATTTTCTTAACTGTAAATAAGATTGGAAATACTACCCCTCAAAGAATTGGCACTAAAGTATACATTTTGGTTCACAGAATGCTGCTTAATGTTATGTCTATGTGAATGACTGATTGTTTCCAACTAAGATATTCCACGGCTTGGGAGGATAAATTTGGGGCTGTATATAATTTTCTGAGAGCAGAGAGATGGAGAACAGATTATCTAGTAAAGCAGCTGTCTTTACACCACTGAACTCAGTAAAGTCCATATACATATTTTCTATCTTCCCTGAACATATCTATCTGGTTATCACCTGATAATGATCCTTTCCAAAAACCAACAAGCCTGCATCAGAGAGGAAAAAGCAAATAAATAATATTCCTTCAGTACTAATAATGCAGAAACACATGTCACAACATCCTATGTGGAACATACTTGTTCTGGCTGTTACAGAAGATTTTCACTAATTGGAGAAACAAGGGTGGTTTGATGATGGTGCATATCAGCTGAACATTCAATAAAGGATTATTTAAATTCTTAATAGCAATCAACCAGATCTTCCCACAAAAGCCATGTGAGGTGGAAGGGATTTCAAACAGATGACACCTGCCTGAGATTTATTGCTCCTAGGCAGGTAGGGAGCATATGTTTGCCTCCAAAGTCTTTTAATTCTCAATCTTTCCACTTCTGAAAAAGACTTTACTTTCTCCTCTCACAATGTAGAGGTCAATCTGTGTTTGTTTCTGTGCGAAGGTTTTCCATTTGTCACCACAAGGCTCCTTTTCCAGCTGTCAGGTCTATTTTTCTATGGGCTTGCTGATTAGTGTAGATTTCCAATACTGCAGATGGATATTGAAATACAGCATATACTACTGCCATTTGTCCAGGGCAGCTGCAATCTCATGTTTGTAGATAGCAGTTGTGCACCATTTCCAGGCTTCGGATAGTTCCTCTTCTTCACTAGGAAGGTAGCCTGCAGGAGACTGAAATGCCTGCTACCCCATTTTTTGTTATGACTACTCAGTACCTTGAAATCCTCCTGCTGCTCTTGCATCTTCCACCCCAGAATCTGCCTCTCAAAATGAGGCAAAACAAGCCTAGAAGAGAGATGGGACCTCAATTCTTACTTGTACTTGTCCTCAGGAGAATATGCACAGATATCATTACTATTTTCTCCAGCTTAGTGTTTTTGAGTTGATCACACATAAAACTGAAATGTACCTACATGAATTCACATCATCACTATAAGAGCATCAAAAAGTACAGGTGAAAGATGTGTGCAGAAGGAAAATACTGCTCGTGCCTTGCCACTAATGTAAACTGCAAGTGAAGAATGGTGAAGTACAACAGCATTTATAAAAGTTTACAGCATTAATAGTGGGTTCATTTTTTGTGCTAACTTCAAGAGTTTGTTAATTAAACCTCTGGCTTCACTATATTATTTTGTTTATCCACAATTTGTATATTTTACAGCCAAAGAAAGCACACTGTCATACACCATTTTTAGAAAAATCAACATTATGTAATTAAACATAACAGTAACACACATGTTATTTTATATTATACACTCAGTGCTCATGGCTATTGTAGCTAACTACTTAGTGGAAGCTTTTTTCAAAACATATTTTTCCTTTAAGTCCAAGACACTTTCATTTAAGTTCCAGAAAAATTGTGATGCAGACAAAGGTGGTTTCATCCTAGAATACAAAGAGTTAACCACAGCCTTGGTTCAAGAGAAAGGGCTTTAGGATGAATTATTAAGGAGAATGTGTGTGGGAATACTGGCTTTCACTTCCAAGGAGTCGGAAGGTTTTGTATGTACTGCTTTTGACTCAACATTACCTTGTTTGGTTTAGTGCCGTTGTGGATTCTCATGTATGAAAAGCCCCTTCAGCTCATCATTGTGGTCTAATCCTGGACCTGGCAGCCCACTGGCTTGCTGGGTCATAACAGTGGAGAAAAGAAATCTCTGCTTTAAAGACATGACAACAGTTGCTCCTGAACTCCGCTCCAGTCTGTGCCACTGCTTGGACTTCATGGAGTGCTGTACAGCCTTCCACTGAAGTATGTCTCTGAGCATGACAGGTAACCGCAGAAACTCAGAGATTAAATCCTGAGTTATGTTATGTGACTAATAAGGGATAATTTTTAAGCCAGTATTACCTGAAAGCTCAAGCAGTGATACAGATTACTTGTGTGCTTGGGTAGCCATTTGAAATATCTTGGCTTTTTTTTTTTTTTTCTCCCAACCCCTCAAGTGTTTCAAGGAAGATTTAAGACTGCCCATAATGTCAGAAAATTGGTAACTAGATGTTTCAAATGAATCATTTACAAACATACATAAAGTGAAAGGGACTATAAATATAACACATTTATGTGCATGAGATACATTACTCTACAATCGGGATAATATTCACTTATGTTTCTCTGCATACATGCATGAGAAATTTATATTTCATATTTTAGGATCTCTGCAGCCTCTTGTTCCAAGCACTCTCAAAAGTTGTTATTGTAGTGGCAGCATAGGCAGAGGTTGCCATTGGAGACCTCGCCTTCAATGAAGGAAAAATGACTTGGACACTGCCAGAATTTTGTGTTATAAAGGTCAGATACCTACACAGTAGAAAAAGGTGAAACCTCTTGTGACTAGAGTAGTGATTTCCTTATTAGTATCTTGAGTAGATCTCTGAAGGGAAAGTTTTCATAATTTGTTACCAGGAAATGGTTAAAATAATACAGAAACTACACAAAGAACTCTTGATTTGACATCTACACATACAGGAAGGCATTCTTTGGTGATGAAGGTTGTTATGTAAATATCTCCTCTCGTATTTGATATAACATGAATATGTGTACATAGTGTCTTTTAATGGACAATACTGAATGTGGAGCTGAGCATTTTGTAGTGTTTTCATCCCTGGCCCTTTGTCCTCTTCTACTGTATTTTTTCCACCTCAAATACTCAAATTACTTTGCCTCTCAATAATTTGAGATTAAAAATATATATAAAAACAATTTATTCATTTTATGGGTGCCCTGTTCTACTTTTATTTGTCCTCATTAAGTGACTCTAGCAAACCAGGTGTACCTGAATCACAAAACTGAGGAAAAACTTATTTTTCCAAGATCTAGGACCTGTAAACTTGTTACCATGGTTAGATGTCTATATTCACCCTAACAGAACTGCTATTCTTGATATGCTGTTAAAAAATGTTCTTTTTTAGTGAAAAATAAAATAAAAAATGGTAGACTTCTTGTGTGTTTATTATAACATTTTCCCTTCCCCTACTCAAGTAAACTGCAACTTGTGTTAACTTACTGAAAGTTACGATCCTGAATGGAATTTTTGTGGGAATTTTTTAAAAAAGCCAAAACACTATATTTGCAGTCCGATGACTGCCTTGGAAAACTACTAATTTAAAGCTCAAATAATATTTTTCTTTCTTTATGTTTTTATATTTTTTCCTTACTTAATAATTGAATTGTTTTGTAGTAGAAGTTGTACAGTGGAAAGTCCAAGACAAAGATCAGATATTTCACTTCTCTATGAAATTGTGTTCTTTTGTTCTACTGGACTTCTTTGTGAAGTATCACTGAAGGACTCCTCTGGGGATCTTTTTGGGAAAGGTCTTATCATTATGAGTTGGAAATAAGCTCTAAAGCTTTTTAAGAGATTTTTTCTTTTTTTTCAGAATTCTGGCCTCTCAGCAGACACAACTCCCAGCAGACTCAATTCCTCCACTCCCAAATTCCATTTTGCTAAAAACTACTGAGAGACAGAAAATGCAATCAGAAGCATGTGAAAAGCAGGGATTTTCTTTTTTTCACTGTGAAGGCAAGCTGGTTTGAAATGAACTCCTGATCAGCTATACTTTCACCCAATATGACGGTTTTTTTCTCCATGGACAAGATGCATTTCCTATAGCAAATTTTATCTTGCCTCCTGAATCTTTTAAGATGTCTTAAGTACTCTAAAGAGAAAGAGATAAATTTTGTATTCTTTCTCATATGTATTTTTCACTACTTACATTCAGATTTTGGTACAATTAATTGACAATGGTACATAAGGATTTCCATCCCTTTCCACAACAGTCAGACATACTGTGTGGCATGGGGAATAGGAAAAGGGTGACACTGTCTTACTCGTGTGCCCATGCAGGCAGAAGAGGATCTGGCTGCTTTGGGGTGTCTAATCTGTCTTTGGCCCCTTCACTTTTTTGGAGTTCAGAAGGTCATTTCAACACAACCCATCCAGCATGTTATAGGAGACATGACTCCTCTTCAGTACCAGCTATCAGGATAAGGGCTCACCCAAGCCTTAATGATATAGCCCTAACACCAGCAGAGCTTATGATGCATTTTAGTAACAATGCAGCGCAGTCCTCACCTGCATTTGTGCTTTTCAAAACCGGAGCAAAACTACCATTCACTACATGTCCAGAGAGGAACACTACGTGAAATACAGAATAAAGATAAATAAGGCAGGCCCAGGATCTTCTTTTTAAGTTTTTTTCTTCATATGACTCCCACTTCAGCAAGCTGTATTTGAGTTTTCTCTTCATTTGTTCCTGGGATAAAATGCTGTTTATTGACAATATCCATTGATTAGGTGAGAGTGTTAATGAAATGTGGATTGGTTTTAGCCCGAAGCAGGTTTCAGCATGTTGTGAATCATTTCATGAGCACAAGATCTATTTGTTGACTCCTGTGGGGTTTAGGTGAGGACTGTTTTGGGACTAGGTTATTTTAGGGGTTGGGTTATTATCTTTTTCCTCTGGGATGGAGAGTCTGGAAATTAACCAAAAGACCATTTCTATATTATTAACACTGTTTGCTATTATATCAGTAGGAAGTAAATCTGAACGATATCTATGTTGAAAAGATAAAGATAGGAAAGAAGAAAGCAAACAAAGCATAATAGATATCAGATGTTTGTTTTGTAGGAGGAAGGAAAATATCTCTATATTTATGCAATTCAAGGTCTGTTTACAAATGTAGCTGAAATATTTGGTGTTCTTGGAAGACAGCTCCTTAATGATGATATATTTTCAGCATCATCCTGAAAAATGCAGTAAAATAACTTAGCATATCGGAAAGAAAAGCAAAATTCACTGGTTTACTGGGGAAGAAAGGCAGGGAAAGAAAGGAAGAAAAAAAGAACATGCTCCCAGGAGGAATAGTCTCATAAGACAATATATGCTAATTAAGTGTTAATAGTCCTAATTAAGTGCTAATATTTTTAATTATCAGGAAAGATGTAGAGAAAGCAGGAAAATTTTTACTTTTTTTTCATTTTCTAATTTATTTTATTATAACACCTCATTGTCAGACAGTGAAATTACTTGCTTATTAGTGAAAGCAATGTTTGCATAGACTCTTCCTGCAGGCCAGAACCTGTCCCTTGGCAGGCAGGAACAGGAGCAGCCTCATCTCCAGAGCTGAACAGGAACTACGGGATCTTCACCTGAAGGCTCTAGCACCTGTTTCTTATCTCTTTTAAGGAATATCAATTCTTTTTCCCAGGTGTCTTTTGATTAAGCAATTTCTGGGCCTTTAAATGTGTCATAAACAGAGAGCTCCTGTTTTCAGATGTAATGTGCCTGCTTTTAAGTATAGGTAAAATGCTCAAAAATACATATTTTTATTGTTATTTAAGTATTTATGGTGTTTGCTTATGATTCTTTAGTTTTGTTTCTAATACGATTGCAAAATTTATATAGTATCTTGTTGATTTCAAGGCACATTTCAAATTATAGCAAGTTCTATTTTATATTTTTTTATTAAACTTAATAAAAAAGGAGTATTTTTCTTTTTAGTAAGAAGTATTACTTTATCACTTTATCCATTCTTTTTAATTGTCTCAACAGATACTTACAGGTAATACAATAGATGCTAAGAAAGGATAACGTAATATGCTGCATTGGAAGAGAAACATGGTAGGATTTGAAGAATCTTTCCACAGGAATAAGTATCTAGTCATGTACCTTGATCCTTGATAGTGACTCCAGCCAGTGGACTCTTCTGAGTCACTGAGAAGAAAGCTGTGAAAAGTAATTTGGATTATTATATAGTCTCAGCTGCTTGATGTACTGGAAACTTTATAGTTAAGGTAGAGATGTGAAATCTGTGCAATATGTATATTTGCACACATACATATATGTATATGTAATTATGTAAGCATATAGGTAGCTGTCATAGGTTTAAGACTGGTTTCTGTTGAAAGCCTCTGGAAGTTTCCCTCCATCCTAAAGAGCAGAGCCAAGGAGGGCCAGCTCTGAGGAAAACTTCCCGCTTTCGAACCATTAAGTTACACCCCTGTATGAAAACACATTTAAGAAGTTGTTGCGCAGTTAGAATGAGGGCAACCATGGGTTAACAACATCACAACGCAGACATCAAGGTCAGTGCAGGAGGAGAAGAGGAGAAAGAGGGGGAGGGACCC
>JAWWEE010000105.1:46297896-46310501 GCA_035221455.1 Xenops minutus | reverse complement strand
ATAAGAGGAAGATCAGCCTCTGATGGAAGCCTCTGGAAGTTTTCCTCCATCCTATGGAGCAGAGCCAATGAGGGCCAGCTCCGAGGAAAACCTCCTGCTTTTGAACCATTAAGTTACGCCCCTGCGTGAAAACATATTTAAGAAGTTGTGGCGCAGTGAGAAATCAGCAGCCCTGGGTTCACAACATCACAACGCAGACATCCAGGTCAGTGCAGAAGGAGAAGAGGTGAAAAGGGAGGGGGGGGGAAAAGACCTTGAAGGAGTTTTGCGGGACACCAGGCGTTTGTTCAGGGTCAAACCACCACAGCAGCAAAAAATGGTGCAGTTCTATATCATATAAATACATAATATTTTGTTTGATTAAAACAGTTTGATAGAATTCTTCATTGCCTTAAAGGTCATAGTCTGAGACAAATTATGGAAAAAGAGAGAGCAGAAATTGATGCATAAAGATGACTCATGCATCATAAGAGATGAGGAGAAAGAGTTAAATAGGAAAATAAAACTTCAAGAGAAATCAAAAGAATAGTGTTTCAAAGACAGGAAAACAGAAACTTTCTTTATGCATCAAAGAGGTGTAATATCTTCAGGAAGAATTTTCTCAAAGTGAATAGCAGTAAATATTGTTAAATATAACCAGATGAGGGATTTTTAGCCTAAAAGTCATCCTATATCAGAACTTGTTTAAAAAAAAAAAAAAAAGCTGTATATCTTCCTATGTCAACAACCTCTGGCATTTCTATTTTCTCTCTTGATATTCTGCTGATATTTCTGTCTGTAGACTCCTCTAACTCTTATTTGGCTCACCAAAAGCTTTAATTTTGGATATAGGGAATTTAGAACTATAGATCTATGTATCACTCAACTGTACTTAAAACATTTCCAAATGTTATGCCTTAAAACAGACACAGTTTTGCAAAAGCAAGAGAAGTATATTTAGTACTATCTTAGACTTCTCTTCTGGTTATTTCAGGAACACATTTCACTTCAATTTTCTGTTGATTCTGGAAAGTTTTGGTATCCTTTACCTTTCCAGATGTTGAAGGTGGTGACAGCACAACATATCTGAACTCTCCATGGCATTAGATGGCACTATACCCATATAGTTTATGTCCTGTCCACCTGGCATAGTTGAAGATCTATATCATGTTTCAGAGTCATATGCTAGAGGTATGCTAGTCAATTTTCTACATGTATCAAGTGGGTGCATTTTATAAGCCTATATGGATCAAAAATGAAAATATACTAGCTGATGAAACTGGTGAATGGTTTAAAATAGCAGGAAAAGAAAATATTAAATTTGCATTCTGTTACATGTTGCACAGTAGCTTATGTTGACACTGGTTTCTCAAGAAATGTCAGAACACTTCCATTTAATCTGTTGGTTGTTTTTTTTTTTTTTCCTCAGATATTTTGGCAGAAGTTCTGGAAGAAATTACATCAAATTGAACATACCATCATAGAATTGATATTTAGATTCATCTGATGTCCTAGCAGTTGCAAAGCATTAAAAATGTCATCTATGATGAGAATACAATATATTTAAAATCATGTTGTCAAGAATAGAAAGGCTTGGAATGTATTACAAGTTAACTAAAGTTAACTCATCCTTTTGGCAAGTTTTTTGTTTCTTTTCCATAAGATGACTCACTAATTAGCACAATTACTTGTACTGAAGTGAAGCCTTGCTTTTATTAACTAAATTTGATGATTGGCAAAGAGTATTGCTGATCAATAAGTCTTTGTCTTCACGTTGTTAATTGTGCCTTTTTTTTGGTTTTGTTTTGTTTTTTCTTTTTCAGGTAATATTTTCAATGTCAAAGTAAGGTTTTCACAAGAACTTTCCATAATAGTTGTGTTTATAACTGTAGAAAAATTCGAGTCTGAATTTTAACCACATAGTTCATGGCTAAACCCTTTTCGTTTGTAATTATCCAGAAGTATGGTAAATAGTTTAGTATTAAACTAATGGAAAGTATTCATTGTACAATATGCCCACTTAAATGTATGTTTCATTAGTACTTAGTTATACAGGAAATTAGGACCCATCAAGAGTGGGAGTTGCTTACTTGTTTGTTTGCTCATAATGTGAGACATACATTAACTCATCTGCAGGAATGGGATGAAGAATTCAATGTACATTAAATACTGCTGGAAAGTTAATATTTGAATTACTGATTAAAAATGTGTTTTAATCAGCAAAAGTGAAAAATGTGTTTTAATCACATACTTTGGATTCTTTCCCTATACCTGAACTGGCTTTTTAAAATTTAGCTTCTTATAATTCAGAAGAAAACAGGGAAAATAAGAGATGACAGTATCCTTACCTTGTTCTGCTATTCAGACCGGCATTTTTGTCAAGTATTTCTGCTAGTCATTACACTTATTAGAGTTAGCATATGATAATAAGATCCAAATTTGCGAACTGACACAAAACTGGATTTAATGAGAAGATTATATTAAATGGTTTTATAAAGTACTTGTTTAGATCCAGAAGAATCACTGTCCACAGATGTCAATTTCCATAAGAGATTATATGGGATAGATTTCACAAGCCTTGTATTATTAATGTTTAAAGAAGCTGATGGAGAAAATTATACATCCTTGTTTTGGACTTACTGAAATTTTGATCACAATTTACTGGACCTATTTGCTCTTCTATTTACAGTGGAAGTCTAAATTTTATTACCACAACACTGTGAAATACTGATTGGCCTGGTAATTCCTGAGCTGTTCAGCAAAGAGAGTTGCACAAAATCTTCAGATACAGATGATTTCTTGGTCCTTCAGTGGTGAAAAGGAAGCAACTCTCCTTAACACCATTCCTTCCTTAAAAACCCCACAAAACTAAACCCACACATTGCCTGAGTATACAAAAGCAAGAATGAAATACAGAGTTTTTAGGTTTACCTTGTAATCAGAAGAGTAATTTATTCTTTTGGGGGGAAGAGTAGAAAATATCACATTTGCTTCCTCCGCAGAGGTTTTCACAACCTCAAGTTCAGTGATAACTTCATGGTGAGAGAGCTAAAAGTTCTCGAGAACAGAGATGAAGATTTCTATTTATCAAAAGAAAATAAGAGAAAAGGAAAGAATAGAAGTGAAAAGAGAAAGAAAAGAAAAAAAAAGAAAAAAAAGAAAAAAAGAAAAAAGGGAAGGGGGGGGAGGGGAGGGAAAAGAACACTTTTTCTTAATTTCATCTCAAACATGATTAATTCTTACTGTCAAATTGAAATCAATTTCCAAAAGGTTCATTCCCTGAGTCAGTGGATTAATTTCATCAACTCCACTTTGCATTAAATTGATAACTAATGTCAAAATGTTAAAATAATATTGTTTTACTAGGTAAGCTTGGTGAAATGCTTCAATTAACAGTCTCTGAGCTCCACAAAATAGTTAGCAAAGTAAGGAAGACTACAGTAAATCTCCAGAGAAATGTGTTCATATTCAGATGAAAAAATAGAGGAGATAACATTTGAAATTAGCAACATCTTTTACATCTCACTTTTGAATGCATTTCATTCTAATGGAGACAGAACATGAAAATGGCTGTTTCTTTGAGTGGTGTGGAAAACAGTTGAGAAGTCTCCTGGCAGCATTATGCGTTTATCAATAAATAGCTCCTGTTTTTCACACCTAGATTCTATTGATCTTGTGGGAATTGCTGCTTTCTTCTTTGTTAAATATGTTTTCAGCTTCAAGGTTGCAGAGGAAAAAAAATTCTAGATACATGAGTAGGTTCAAATGCATCTCTATATCTGTTTACAATAAATGCACCTACTATTTTTTTTTTTTTTAAGTTCCCAAAATCCAACAACTCTCAGGGTCCTTGACTATATGGAATTGACAGCCATTTAGATACTGCTGTGATGTTGTTTCTACATTCCTAGTGGGTTTTTTCACCATGTTTTTAAATTCTAAATAAATGAAAAATGTATCCTGAAAAGTTTAGCTTAACTTTCTGTTTATTACATTTTTGTAAAGCTGCTGATCTCATTATTTTTAAAGTAATGTTAGCTCTTTATTTTACTGTGAAAAGAAGCACTCCAGAAGGAGTAGATAAATAAGGATGGACAGTTTGCTGAGCATCTGCCAGCAATCCAATTGCTAAAAAGAAATAAAGTAGCACTTAAGGAAAACTAGAATGTTCTTCAAAAGATGTTTGAATTAAATTTGTGCTTGTTAGGTCCTTGCTGGGGAAGATAAAATCTGTTTTCCCAAAAAATGTTCCTAGATTTCTGTTTTCAAATGCTTTTTTCCTTAAATCCATTTCACATAGGGGGAGTGTTTTTTTAAATATACAGTCTGATCCTAAAGCTTTCCAGAAAAGCTATATTCCCCACAGAGGCCTAAATAATTCAGATCTCAGAAAGGAAGAGGCCAGGCAACTTTCTCTTCTAACACCTTGAAAGCTTACAATCCTATTTGCAAACGTGATCTTCCAGGTGACTATAAAATAAATTATGCCAAGAAACTATCCGTTGTATAACAGACTCCCCTTTTCTGAAATATCTGAGTATTGAAACCACTTCTCACAGTGAGAAGGTTGAAGATGAAAGAATTAGGGAGAAGTGAATAATCCTTTTCCACTTTCTGTTGCAGAATCCCCTTGGTATTGGCTACTCAGGCTATCTCTGGCTTTGCCTTTCAAGAAGAACCACTTACAAGTAATTCAAGATGTTGTGGTTGAAATAAGAAGCAGAAATATCAATAGTGCTCTAAATTCAAAATGTGGGGTTTTTTTCAGTTGGGAGGTAGAAGTCCAGGGCATCCTTTTTCAGTGATAATTCAACATTTTTTACCAACAACTTTTAGCAATAAATCTGGGAATCATGGATGTGATTGCTAGAATATCCTCAGATCCACAACAAAGCAGTTTATTGATTTTTCAAAGACACATAATACACTGACAGTCAGTGAACAATAAATACAGGATAACTACTAATAATACCACAGATAAACCACAATATTGAACACTTCCAAAATGTTACAAAATTGTCTACAAACAGAGATTTGCACTCAGATATGGGGCATACTTTTCACTCCTCATAACATATGTGCGCTTACTGGGCATAGGTTCACCTCAGCATCTGGCCAGGAGGTACCTCTGCCTGGCCAAGGCAGAGATGTGCTGCTAGTGGGATGACCTTTGACAGCATCAAACTGGTTTTTACCTGCTGCTCTGGTACCCTCTTCTTTCTCCCCACAATTAGAGGGGTTCAGGCTTCTTTTGTGCTTTCCTTCCTCCTCCGTGTTTCCTCCATGGTCAGGTCTGTGTATGCTGTTTGCATGCTCTGTGTATGCCCATGTTACCCCAGGCAATTGTTTTTCAGGTACTTTTGCCAAGGCTGGGCTTTGTAAGAGAAAACATGAGAGAAGGCACAGTGATACATATATTCCTCTCTGCTTGAGCAGACTGTTCTTGCTACTTCCTTACCACTGATTTCTGAATATTGATGAGCTTAGAACAAATATCATGGTTCAGTGACTTACTTCCAATGTCATTATAGGGTGCAGGTTTTTTGTTTTCTTTGTGCAATGTAACTGTTACTTAAGGTTTGGTTGTCACCAAATCACTCAACAAAGCGAACAGGGACTCGTGTCCTTTCTCAGTCGTTCTAATTGCTTTTTAGTTGATTTCCCAAATGAGGCTTTTTGTATTTGTCTAGTTTAACTGCTAAACAAATTTATTTTAATTTTTGATAGCTGTCATGGTAATGGCTAGATAATGTCCATCAAAGGGTATTCTCTGCCCACAGCTATGGTAATGCTGAGGAAAGAGATTGAAATTATGTCCCAAAGGACCCTGTGAGTCCACTTCTTCATCTCTTGCACATTCTTGTGATGTCCCAAGAGCTATTTTCACCACTGTTCTGACAAGGCAAAACTGCTTCCTGGCCTGACAATGTTTGGCATGGAATGGGTTTCCATGGGACATCCCCTGGCTCCAGAAATATCCAGAGCTGTTCAGAGCTAGCACAAATTAAAAGACATTAATCTCTGTTTACACTAGAGGTCTGACTTCAAGCTAAATATATTGGCTTGTTTGTTTTTTGTTTTTTGTTTGTTTTTTTTTCCTTTAAATTACCTGGTTTGGGAATAACCTGAGTAATGCTGTTTCCATTTCTTCACAGAATTTTAAATAAAACAGTGCAGTATTTTGAACATTTTGAATTGCATATCAAAGTGGCAAACGCCCGTGAGGACCCTAGTAAGTCAGCAAGAACATTATTACTTAAAAGAGGGAATAAAAGTCCAAAGTTGTCAGGTTTATATAATCATTGCTATTCTCCAAATGTCTTGTATAGTGCTGTGTAACTGTAAAAGAGACAAGATACACAAAAGTGTCCCTTTAATCCCACCTATTACCTGAGACTGATTAAAGACAAACAATTTTTGAAAATTTATTTCAGCTAAAAATTGTCAGTGCACAGTGATAACCAAAATCAATAACTAGAACATTATATTCTGAAAGGAAAAGATAGTGTCTCAAAATAGAACATTTCTTAAATGTTTATCTTGTATGAAGTGTAGGATAATCTTCTTTTCTAAGAGCAACAGTGTAAACATGTTATTTTTAATTCATAGTTTTAACTATGAATTTCCATAATCTCAGAATTTGACTTATGCTGTCAGTAACAAAATTCTCAGCATTTCTTCTCAGAATTGCGCCCAGTATTTTGAAACAATATTCAAAAATTATCAAACTATCAAACCAATTATGTTTTCAGAAATATGCTCTTATGTTTCAAAAACAAAACAAAACAAAACAAAACCTCAAAACATGATGAGAGGCTCGGTGTGCATGAAAAATACTTTTTTCCCTTAAAAATGAAAAGGACATGTCCCACATTGAGAAGAGACTTTCATTCAGTCTGGACTCATATGGTTTTTCATGTGGTGACCATAATAAGAATTGTATTACGACAAATCAGTAAAGCTGTTTATGAGTCAAAAGTGAAATTCCTCATGCTGGTTTACTTGTGATAAATATTAAAAGTTTTCAGTCTGTATGTTTGTCCAAATCTGTGCTCACAGTTTAGTTAACTTTCCTTGAAAACACTTTTGCACTTCACCAGTGAAAGAGGGATAATGTCTAAGTGAAATAGCTGAGGCTGGCTAGCACTCATTTTCACACAAGCTTAAGTTAGTGAGCCAAGAACTAAGAGATTTCCACCTGTCTACATATATCACAATATTTTGAAATAATGGGGCATGGAACAACTTATAAATACTGGAAATTTCATCTGTAATTTTTGGGCACCCAAATATTTTATGTCATATGCCCAGCAGAATGGAAAAGAATCTGCCAATCTCTTTATAACAGACTGCGTAATAAAAATAAGCACAAATTCTCTTTAGTTCCACAGAAACTTTGATCCCTGAAATGTGTCCAAAACTCTTTCTTAAAGTAAGTATGCTTATATGTAATTTGACTGTAGCAGTTAGTGAAGTAGGCATCTGCTATCCCTTCACCTAAATGTTATTTCCTTGCTTTCATTGACTGTGAAACTATTTGATAATGATCAGTGTAAAACCATCAGATGCTTAGCAACACTAGCATCCAATGCTTTCATGACCTGAACTGCTCCATTTCATATGAAAATGACAAAGGCATTTGTTAAAAGCTACTTCGGACAGTGACAGAAAAAATTTGGCATCCCAGTTTTTGTGGGAAGCAGAGTAGAGGAGTCTGCTTGAGGCATCAGCCTCTTAGGGGAAATGTGGGGACTGCTGGAAGGCTTCAAGAAACTTTCACTGCCAGTGAAAAGATGGCACTTCTTTTTTTAGGATTCAGTGAGAGTACTTAGTGTCAGACGTGTCATCGGTAAGAGGGCAAACGGAGATCAGATGACTTTCTGTTGAGCATGGATTGTGCTAGCACTAGCATTTAGGAAAGATCCATGACCCTCTAGCAGAGGCAGGTTTCCCTTCCTAATGCAAGGCTGTGGAACCGTGGAGAACAGGAGCATCTGGTATCTCTTCATCATCCAGGTGTCTCTTCATCAGGCAACCCTTGCTCCCTGAGGGCCATGTTCTGGTCCCACAGGGCAGATGCTTATCCACTTAGCTGCTGCTTGGTTTTGCTTTCCTTTCTGGTTTGGAGTCTCCCATAGAAAGAACAGAATGACTTGGCTTCTGTGATAGCATTAGGAAGATGTATCTGAGAAACTGTTTGAATAGCAGCTGGGTGGTTAGAAGGCATTTACTCTATTCTCTTTAATCTTAAAGTCAGTAACCTCACAAAAGCTGTACATCCTTGTGAGTCTGAAACAGTGTGCTATAATTTTCATGGTATGGAAACAGAAGGATAGTAAAAACTCATAATAAGAGCTTGTATGAAATAGGCAGCAAAATATGAGAGGGGCTAATGTTAAGATTAGTTTTAACATCATGGGACATGGAAGAGTTATGAATAGCATTTTAACTGAATTTGCAAACGAATGCTGACCAGTGAGATTCAAACACTTCTGTGGACCCATAAAGGAAGACAGCTTTATTTAAACTGTTGGGAAAATAATAGCTCACCCTGACAACGTAGTAAAATACAATAATTCAGAAAGATACCAAGACCATTGCATTCAGCAGGAGGAACCAGCTTACCATGGTAGACTACAATTTGGAGCTTTGTAATATGATTTGATCAAGAAAAATGGCTAAAAATCCAATTGCATACAGTACTAATACTTTCTTCTTTTTTTGATTTTTTTTTGCTGTCCATTTATTATTGTATTTTCCAACTTTTGTAACAATATTCCACATTCACATAGAGGAACAATTTTTGATTTCCACAATCCTTCATGAGTTCTGCAAAAGTGTTTACTCTTGTGGTTTCACCATAGCCTTTCCACTGCTAAGACACGTTCATTCAATAGAGACAGATATTGAAACTTACAAGTGCTTTTATCCAATCTAAATCTTCATATTCTAAGAAAGAGAATCTACATGGTATTTTTTTTCTTTTTTACATGGTGAGAAGGGACATCAGTTGCTACATGTGTTTGGCAGAAAAAAATGACTCAACGTTATCTTCTGCTCTCCTTAAAAGTTACCTGATGTTCATCAACTCTTATCCTCTGTCATGAAGGCAAAGGGTGATGTTTTGTTTTTAGGTTGAATTAAGGAACACAAACACACTCAAACTTTGAAAATTTGCCCTTGGATTTTCATTTTTTTTTAGTATTTTACTGCCATGTAACAATCTTGTCCTTTTCATTTTACTTGCATACATCAGATGTAAGGCTTCTGCTTCTGGGCAAACGCAAATTATAACAGACTAATTTACAATAAGGATTTTCAAAAAGCAGACTTTTAGTCTAGTCAGCTAAACAGTATGTATAATATTACAGAATAAAACTCAACATATATATTTCAGGAACTCATGTCAAAGAGAAAGAAAATTTCAATAAAGGTAAAAGGTCATTTTTTTCTTTAAATATAGGTAGTTTACAAGAGACCCAGAGTGCCTGCATATTTATGCATTTATACAGACAATTTAATTCTTAGTCACAAAAGGGCCTGATCTCATTCAGGGTATTAATTTTCCTAGGTCATATGTCAGTGGTAGTCACTGGGGTCTAAATTATGTTACATGCCATTTCAATGTTTACTCAATGTGTAATATCAAGTAAGTACTGAGTTTTTATCCATCTCTTAAACTGAGAAAAAATAAGATATTTATAAAGCATTTTGAAAACTGGGGATGACTGGAGCCCTTCAGCTTTATTTTTGCTTTTTTTGCAAGTTGAGAAGTGTACTGAATTTTTGTAGGAAACTGTAGCTGTTTTGGAAGAAAATGCAGATTTTGTTTCCATAGCACCCTTTTCTGAATATCTTTTTTTTGTTGTGGTTGTTCTTAAATTACTCCTTCTTTGTGAAGCAGGCTCCTTTTCTTACAATATATCCATGAATAAGACACTTCTTTTGTCTATGTGTCTCAATAGAGGAAATACAGAGGTCTACAAATATTTTTTAAAGTAAAAAGTTCTTTATGGAGTTAGATCTCAACACCAAAATTTTTACACGAGAATGAAAAAGCCCAGCATTTACTTTTCTGCTAGTTTAAACTCTGATCTGCCTTACTGCAATGTCAAGCAAGCCCCAGTAGTGGCGAAAGGCAGAGCAGGACCCATTTCACTAGCTTACCTTGTCATGAAGTTGTGGTCACAGCTGCAGCTACTGGAGGTGTTCCCGTGGGTCCTCATGGACTACTCTGCTGTGAATATCCCTGCCTCCCTGACAAGGGCACACACACAATTTTGCTGATCAGTCTTACCAGTGTTCACCTGCCACTTCCCAGCTTGCCAAATGTCTATTCAGGCACTGCTAAAACAAGTTAGCATAAATAAATTTAAAGTCAGCACATTTTTTCTTCATGTGCATGAAGTTTGAAGTGTGTTTCTTCTGTTTAAGACCTGTATTAGTTGCGCTAATAAAACATATTACTTCTCCCTATGAACATTTCTCCACAGGAGAGGCTTATTTTTGAGTTTAAACATCTACATCTCTTCAAAGCAGAGATTTTTAGTAGGTATCTGAAACTTAAAAGCATTTGCCAGCCTGTTACTAAACAAAGTCCAATAAAACTTAATGCTTTACTAGAGTTTAATAGGTCTGGATGCTCCTGCTCTTATTGGAACCTGGATGCCTTGTGAGGAATATCGTTTCTGCAGCTCACACTTGTTTTTTGTAAGTGAGCAGCTGGTGTTATCTCAATGTAACACTAACACTGCCTTTAAACTGTTTTTTAAGCTACAAAGTTTTAATCCTTTGTGTTAAGGATTAGTTGATGTTGTTACTAAGATTATATTTACCTGTGTACAACCAAATGAAATGCAACCATATAACTCCAGAGTTAAACTCACAGAAAACCAGGATATGCTGGAAATGTCCAACAGTGTCATCAATCTGACCATATTTTTGTTTTCTGTCCAAATGAGTGCCTCAGAGTAATGCTTTTCCAGTAAAAGGTATACTTTACACTATATGTCGTTTAATGTCGTTACATTTTCCCTTTGAGTCTATAATATTTTATTTTTTCCTCTTTTCAGGCCATTTCCTAGTTATCTTTTTTTTCTTTTTCTAGAGTTACCAGTCAAATAGTGAAAAATAAGTAGCTATGAATATTCATTTTAAAATATATTTATTCAAATCCTTCTCAGGAATCTATTGTATTTGCTTCTTGTGGTCCCATAGCTGAATTTTATAAGCATGAATGTTTATGTAAAGAGAATTTTGAAGTCACTTGAATGAGCACACATTGATGATACAACCTGAATTTGAAAGCACAAGTGTCAGGAGTCCTTGATCACTCATTGGAACAGGGAACAGAAACAAAATCCTGGGCCTGCTGAGGACAACCAAGACAGAGAGGCAGTCATGCAACCAATACAAAAAAGTGAGGAATGAAGGTGGAATTAACAGAAAAAGCATTTTTAAATTCAATAAATAATAGCCCTTGTAATAAAAAAAACTCAGCATCAGTCTAAATGTTCAGAATTAAAATTTATTGATAACTGTTGACGGTAAATGAGCTATACCCACTTATGTTATTTGGGAAGTTCAATAAAAAAACTTTTCAATTACAAAAGGTTTCAGCTCTGGCTATTGAGGTGGAGTACAACTGCAGTGGGAGCACAGTTTGCATTCATCTATTCCAGGTGGAATTTGAGTTAACTCCCCAGTCAGGGAGACCTGCAAGGAGAATTAGAGCATAGAAGGATCGGTTCATCCTCTAAAATTCCAGCTCAGTAATAAATGCAGATATTGGTAAGAGATTGGGAATAGTCACATGGAAAATGGAAAGAAAAAAAAAATTGTTTTAACAGGCTGATCATTCTTCACATAATGAGGAAGTGTCTCTATGTGAAAATATGGCTGGGACATATCGAGGAAAACCACATAAAAAGGTCCTTTGATGGGTCTTAACTTAATTCCCTGCCATGACTTAACCTAGAGAGAAATATCTGAGAAATTCCAATGAGCAGGTGATAAGTTATAAAATGAAGTACTTAATGTGTGAGTTTATTTGACCTGAACAGATTGTTAGAATGAGTCTTCGCAGTTTAGTTCTCCATGAATCCAGGAGCATCATATTTCATCTTCTCACTTAGATTGAAATTTTTATGACAGTTCTGAGTACTTTTGCTTTTAATTGCTGGCTGTTATAACTTGGTGTAAAATTCATAAATAGCAACAGGATCAAACACTGGGACCTTAAGCCTTCTACAAGGGAGAAAAGGTCAGGCCCGGTGCTCTTCAGCATTTTCATAAATGACTTGGATGAAGGACTGGAACAGATCCTAAGCAAGTTTGCTGATGACATAAACCTGGGAGGAATTGTTGACTCTCTTGAAGGCAGGGAGGACCTGCAGGGAGACCTTGACAAACTAGAGGACTGGGCAACCACCAACCATATGAAGTTCAGCAAGGGGAAGTCCTGGATTCTGCACCTGGTAGAGAGTAATCCAAGATGTACAGACAGACTGGGGAATGAGATGCTGGAAAGCAGTACCACAGAAAGGGCCCTGGGGGTCCTGGTCGATGGCAAGTTGAATATGAGTCAGCAGTGCCCTGGCAGCCAGGAGGGCCAACCCTGTCCTGGG
>JAWWEE010000105.1:46248739-46297796 GCA_035221455.1 Xenops minutus | reverse complement strand
GGACAAACAGGCAAAAAAAAAAAAAAAAAAAAAGGACAGATTTCTTAAACATGATGGGAGAGCTGGGTGATGTGCTGAGGCACTCCTAGCCTGTCCAGTACATGTATTCTCTGATCCTGACCAGAAAATTTCAGATCCCTCCACTAATCTAGCCATCTGTCTCCAGCTCAACTTATCATAGGTCTTAACAAGCATAGTATGACACTGTTGATAAGAAGCCAGAATTCAACGTAGCTTTGACTGCCATTGGCACTCATAGCACTTTGCTGTAGACATGCACATGACTGAGGCAACTGTACTGGGTACGCAGCTGTTAATGGCACTATCCCTGTTGCTCACATTAGGGCTGATTTTAAGCATCCAGAAGTGATGCTGTAGACTTTGCATTTGAACTCAGTCAATAGCTGTGTAAGAAACTACTACTTGCTCCAGAACTTGTCAGACCTTAAGCAGAAGTAATAGGTCTGCTAATGAAAAGAATAGTAAAATGTGTGGTGTTTTTTTTTTTTTTCTTCCCCAGAATCACTTTTTAAAAGTATGTAGCATGATGCAGGAAATTAAAGGCCTTGAGGCCAACGCTCTGACTCCTTTTAATGTAGAAATGGAAGAATTAAATTCAATATTCTTTGAGATTTTTCTGAATACTTTGAAGAAGGTATACTTTCCTTTTTTACAGGATATTATCGATTCAGGATATTATACAGAAAGATCCTTTGTGTGAAAAAAAAAATTAATGATCTGCTTAAATAGCTTTGTAGCTTGAATATTTATATTTACGAGCATATATATATAAATATTTTTATACATATATAAAATATCATAGTAAATACTGTGTCCCAAACAATCCCAATATAGCACCTCTTTTATATGGCAATAGCAAGGCTCAGGCATATTCATTCCCATTTCACACATCCTTCAAAGGTCACTAGATGGCTTGCCCATTTTTGATAACCTGTCCAACTCACTGAATTTGCAACACATAGGACTGCAAAGAGATACTTTAATGTGAAGATTTTTTATTCTGAGGGCATAAGAAATGAAGAAAGGAAAAAAGAAAGGAAAAAGGGAGGGTAAGGAATGGTGCATGGGGGAAAGGGGTGTGTCTGGGTTGTGAGAAAAGGTTGTTTGGGTTTAGAGAGACATTCTGTGAACAGGAAAAGTATTATTCTGAATAGAGGAACTGGCAAAACAGAGGGTTGGAAATTTGGTCCAAGAAAAAAGTCACATTGAGTACAAAGAGTAAGGATGAAGTAATTTTGAGAGGCTCCTGAAAGACTCATCTTTGCTAGGGAAAATATGTTATTTTTAATAAACATTCAAATTTTCATGTAATGCAAGTTGCATCGTTTCTAAACACACAAACTGGTCAAATTGTTTAGTGGTGGCATCAAAGTCTCACTGGCTGCAAGTTACAACTTATGAAGCTTTTTTTTTTTTTTTGTGCGTGTGTGTTTGCAGACTGCATCCTGACCTGGTTTAACTATTGCTCTCACTGATTGTTATACACCATTTTAGAATTTTAACCCACATCAGCTAAGGTTCAAGTAAACTCAAGTGGAAAGTGTATTTTAATTCCTGTTCTTGACGCACTCCCAATGTACTACAGACACGTCAGGACACTTTTCTGCAGGGCCATCTCCACCCCTCTGCGTTGCTGCGGGGTATACACCGAGACATTCCGTAATGAGCCACAAGGCGTGGCTGCAAACACCTGCTATCTGAACTCCATTGGAAAGCTCCTCCTGTGTTCCTGTCGGGATGTATCTTCCTCCTGCGGCGCTCGGGAGAGAAGGAGCTTCTTGCTGCCACCTATCGATACCGCGACGGAAGGGGCGGCAGCCGCTGCGCTCGGGACAGCGCCTCGTCCGTCCTGGTTCGGACCGCCTTTCATCTCGGCTTTTATAGAGAGGTAATGAGGCGGTGTTATCTTCACTGATTGAATAACCCGAACATGGTTTGAAATTGATGCAGTGCGAGCATAACCAAATCTCAGCCCCGGGTCACCGGGGATGAGAGTTCAGGTGCCCCAGAGATGCAGAGAGAAGGGAGAAAGGGCCCTGGGGCTTCTGCCAGAATAAATTTCACAGCAAATTGCAATAAGAGTCAAAAGGACTGACACAGAGATCATAACGCTTGTAAAGCAATGATTATTAGACCGTTCAGGAGCATGAAAATCCCATGCCAGGGCTCGGCAAAAGGCACATGACCAAAGGCTCAACCAGAGCAAGTGAAGGGGATGGTGCATAGGAGTAGTGACACAGCCAGTTACAAGACAGTGTAAAAGGAACCTCTTCATGACAGCACATCTCCCTGGGAGTTAAGCAGGGATATATAAGGTTGTGCCCGGCTCTGTATCTTCACTGACCATGGATAGTCTCTCAAAAGTGGAAGGGAAACATGGGACCAGAGGTCTTTAATATTGGATAGTCACTTCAATAGACGGGGAAACTGAGTCAAAAGACTCAGAATGCCTGAGTTGTGGAAGTATGTGCTTTTCTTTTTGTGCAAATACATCTGTGATTTATTGGTGTTTAATTTCCTGAATTAATAGCAATTATTTTTCCGTAAAACTTTTTTTCATACAGTGGCTTTCATACACAGGAAAATTCTGCCTGCAGGAGGTTTCTGTCATTTTTCCTTACATTTCAGGGAATGGCTACAAGCTGTTGCCTCTTATGAGTAGAAGGAATCAATAGATATTTGATCCTTACTATCTTTGTTTACCCATTAAGAGTAAAGTGCCACCAAACTAAAGTCAAAGATGTCACACAAACAGGATAGGCGAATTTCTTGCTATTAACAGTCATATGAAAATGTTAAAATTAGGAAGAAAATATACAATAGCTGAAAGGCAAAAATCTACCTTTAAAAAATAACCTAAAACCAACACTCTGAGGAGTATTTGAACCAAGTGTAGTTTTCTATCTTACAAAGCTTTTTAATACTTTTTTGTTGTTGTTAATGTAATTAAGTGTAATTAAAAGATTCTCAGCAACTACAGTCTGCATCTGGAAAGGTAGAATATTAGGGCCATTTTAATTTTTTCACAAGTCATTGGAGTAGAGCATTATTGGATATTGCACAGATTGTCTTCATGTTGTGTTTATTATCATCAATAGAGAACGTGTGTACGGAAAAAACCTCTCTCTCAGAAATAACCCAGGTTTTATTTCTGGTAAGATATAATTAATAGAGAAGAGTGTTAGTGTCTCCTTATTAGGATCACGATTCCTCAAAGGCTGTAATCTCCCCCTCAGGAGATGCATAAGTGCTCCACTGTACCAACCTAGCTGCTGAAGTGAACATGCAACCAAAACATAGTTGCTACTGTTCATGATGAGTAACCTAGTCTGTGTGTCTGTCTGACCTCACAGAGCCCCAGCATTGGAAATGCTGTCCCCCAGAACGAGCACAGCCTTTGAATCAGTGTTGCTGCTCTCAGCAAAAGGTGTGAGTGTTCTTTCATAAACATGGAAGGGTGCAGTTTTGATTGGATGATAGAAAACCAGGCCTGGTGGCAGCCTCAGCAAATGCCTTAGGTCATCATTTGCTGGCTGTCCTCACACTTGCATACTTCCCCTGCAAACTCATGCTGTTGGTGATTTGGCCCATTCTCCTGCACCAAATGTGTAGGCATGATGTGTCCTCCTTACTAGGAAATACCTAGGCCGCATCTGATGAGGTAAAAGGGCAAACTGATGCTGAGGTGTCTCCTTTCTTGCTGGCATTCTGAGCCCAGCATTAGTAAATTACTCTTGATGGTCTGCCTCTCACTGTCCACTTACAGTGTAACCTCTGCCATCTGCCCCCACAATTTTCATAGGTGTTCATTTGAGTGAGTCAACCCTTTTCACTTGGTTCCATTTGATTCAAATGAACAAGCAGCTGCTATACAATAATTAAGAGAAGTAAAATTTTTTGAGACTGCTTTTTCATTAGTCTTTTCATTTAAACTCTGCTAAGCTCCTTCCTGAAAGTGAACCTTTTCTGGAAAGCAGGGAGAAAGAATGAAAGAGGGAAAAGAGACCATATGTTCTTTAAAAAGTATGCTCTAGGGGATGTCAGTGAGAACCCAAAGGTTTGAAAACCACATTGGGGAGCACAATAGAATGGGAAGGTTGTGCTGAGAGAACGGAGGAAGTATCACAAAATAAATATCATAGGGACAATGTCAAATTGTTCTTTTTCATAGTGCATTTTTCCCCTGACCAGCTACAAATCAGCTTTAGGAGCAATGTCAAGACAATAATGCTTAATGTTGGCATTATATGTTCTTGCTAGTTCTGTATTTCCTTTGTATTTGGCGTTGTTGAGGTTACTGAAAGAATGGTACATTCAGTTCTGAAGTCTGCAATTTAAAAAAAAAGGTTTTGGAGAAGAGTCAGAAAAGAAAAAAAGAGTGAGAGAATGACTAGAAAATAGGCCTTTAATAAGTTCGTAAAGATTCTCAGTCTGTTTAACTTATCAAGGAGAAATTTAAGTGCTGAAAATTCCATTTATAACAGTGAGAACAAATTTGGATGAGACATGTTCAGTATCTGACTTGTGAAAGAAGGAATATTCAAACTTGAAATAAGTGAAACTTCTTATTAAAACTGACCATCAGTTGCAATGGCATGTCATAGTGGAGTAGGTTCCTTAGCTCTGCCAATTTTCTAGTGGTGTTTGGACACTCTTCTAGATAGTGTGTTTGTGTTTTGTGTTTTTTTAATTTGTCCTTTTTGTTTGTTTGTTTTTACTATTAACATTGCCTATCAGCATTTTAATGTTAGTTCTAAATGTTGGGCAAATCTTACCAAGGTATTGTATCAGTGCTATTTCCAGATATCAGAAGGTGGTACTGCCCTACTGCTGTGTGTTCTCTGCTGGATTTGCGGAAACTTCTAATAGCTTTTGGTGGACTTCAAATTTTTTTAGACTAGGCACTATATTGCCTGACCATACAAGCATTGTAGATTCACAACACTGGAATCTCTGAGAAATACAGGACTAGAAATTTTACTTCTAAAATAATTGAAGGTGCTTAGATCTACTACTACCGAAGAAGCAGTATTTGAGATTCTTGTGTGTATGTTCATGTTTTTAATTTGATCCTCTTTTATCATTATAGTTTCTATGTAGCTCACCCTTACAACTGGTTATTTCATCTTCTGTAAATCCCTGAGATATGAAGGGAGTGATCAGTGTTGTGTAACAGGCTATTCCAGATAAGAACTACTTTGTGCCTGATGAGTTTTATCTGAAGTCAGTGCAGAGAGCAGAGGACAGGTCATAAAAATATATATTCAGTGGTGCTAATGCAGTGTAGATGTAATTGCTTTCACCTCTGGAGTAGGAAAGCTCTTGGGGCATCTTTTGAATGTTAGCTCAATTCTTATACCATCTTTTAGGGGATCTATTCTATCTATTTATGAGAGTGAAGAACTATCTTTATTTTCCTCTCTGCAGTAGCCATAGACATGGAGAAGGCAAATATAAATCAAATTTGCTTGTAGCAGAACTTTGCACAAAAGGAGAGGAAAAACATTCACTGTAAGACAAATTCTTGGAACCCAACCAGAAACATTCTATTTTGGTTATTTAGTATTTTAAATTATTCTTTATCTTTCTCAATTACATGATCTCAAAGAAAAATATTTTCAAGTGTGACTTTATCCCAAATTTACAGATAACCTTCATTTGCTGTACAAAATTCGGGTTGTGCTTCTGTTTTACATTTTAAAAAACTATTTATTTGTCAGGCTATCTATTTTTCAAAACATAGATGATTCTTAAGCAATCTTTAACTACAATTAAAAACAACCTCTCAATAATGTAATGCCTTATTACATTAGCATATATAGCATATTACCATTATGTAGACAAGGTTTCATGCAATTGTATGAAAGCTGGAAGGCTTGCTTTTTAGGATAAACATATCTGCAGGTAAACTTGTAAAGTAAGAGAGATCATTTGATGTTTCAGTGACAAGAAAAAATTTTCTGTTTCAGTATAAGAGAGGTTATACTGTTTTTTATATGTATCACAAGTGCATTTCTACAGTTAATACTTGATTTTTTTTGCCTTCTTTTTTCGGCCAAAAAGATGGATATGAGAAAGCCATATGAGCTTTCAGCTCATAAATTGCACCATAAGCATCACTTCTGGTTTTGTGGTTATCTGCTCAGTATACTTATTTTATACAGGCAGATCCCCTTCTAAAGCATAAGCATGAGTTCATTTTTTTTCACAAGTTATTTCTGTAATTTGCTGCTACTTTTACAAAAGTGATGTGTCCTGTATAACAAGAAGACACTCTTGTATTGTTTGTGTATTGACAAAAAAATTTTTAGATGTATAACTCTTTTTAGAGTGGTTATAATGAAACTCCTACCTAATGTTCCATACTTGGTATTACTCATAGTACCACATTGTGTACATCTTTGTGTTTCTTTAAAAACCTTGTTTAAAAAAGTACAGGATGTGAAACAATACAAAATTTACAAAGCTTCCTTCTAGAATAATTTGCATTCCTTTAGGTTGAGCACACTTGAGTTCAGAGCTGAGAGGGTGGGTTACCCTTTGTTTCTGTTAGTAAAAAATAGATTACAAATTGATTTGCTTGATTTGTTCAAGTATTTCATGTCAATGAGAAAGCAATCAAAATAAAAATACATCAGAAACTGCTCTTTTTGTGTTAATGGCATGAAATTCACAGAAAAGTTTCTCACAAAAAAGTGTAAAGGCAAAATCAGGATGAATATAGTGGGAATTATATGAACAAAATCACTTTTAGCATGAATATTGAAGGCTCTTGCTTGATTGTATACTTGCATAAAATAATACATTTTGTATTTACTATTGATTCTTTGATTAGTATTTATCACCTATAAAGAATATGAAAACCAGAATGAACATTGTCACCTATGACAAACTAAAGGCCAAAATTTAGCTCAGGAAAACACGTCTCTTTTATGCAGGAAAGACTGATTTATTTATCTTTTTCCTCACAATTTTTGACTTCTGTGTGTATCTGCACATGCACATGACTCCTGCAGCAAACCAAAAGGATAAGATTAAGTGGGTGGTATGTCTCAGAGAGGCTATTCGAATCATTTTAAGATTATTAAGCAGATGTTCACAGTCCACAGAAACTAGACAAGCTATTCATCTGCAGGGTTGAAACATTAGGATCATCACCATAAAAATGGATATACTTTTTGTGTCTGGTTTCATTGCTTGTGATGCAAAGGCTCTAAAATACTTCCTGAATTATTGTTATGTCACTTTAACATAATTCAGCAGAACTATTAAATGTGACTTATGAATTGAATGACTTGCTCACTGGATTTCATTGATCATAAAATGTACAATTTTTTACTGTGTTCTCTAAGTTGCTTTCTATTTAGCTTCGAGTTTGAATGATTTTATCTTCTTCAAACACCAACCCTTAATGTTGAGACCAATAGCATTCCGTGCCAGGTAAATACCTTTTCAAAACCAGATGCCTGTCATGGAAAGACAATGCTGGGAAGACATAAAGGTACTGGGGCCCTAAGGGAATTATAACCATTAGTCCCAGGAACATGTGATACAAGAACTCACAGTTACCTGATTTTAGGCAGGCAGCCGGGCCAAACAGCTTGCCTCCTTTCCACATTCTATGCCTTTGCAACACACATGCCACAAATTTTAAACAGCCAAATAATCCACTAGTAAAGTTGATGTGTAAGTTTTTTCTTCTGTTACAGCCATTTATGCTGACACAGTTGCCTTGAGAGAATATAATCCTTTTATACACAAATGTCAGATCTGTCCCAGTAATTTCAAAGTTAGTGTCTGTCAGACAGGAGTCATTAAGTGCTCCAGAAATCTGAGAGCAAACAATGAGAAGTGTTCTTTATATCCTTTCTGATTATAAGGATGCATATTGCCTTCATATGTGTTGTATGGATTAGCAGAACAGCAGAGGTTCAGAGGAAATGTGCTTTGTTGGTAAGTTTTAGGTGAAACACGTACCGTGATCTTTGCTGTTGGTGTCCTGCACCTCATTTGTGTTGAGGTGAAATGAAACACCCAAGAGGTCTCTGATTGCCTAATGCTGGAAGAGGCCACTTCTGCTTCGTGCCGGGTGACATCAATACTTTTGGGGTGGTCTGTGTTTTCTTTCCTCAGGTCCCTCTCTGTGGAAAACCCAACTTAGGAAACAGCATGCAGCTTCTTTGTAGAGACGAGTCCAAAGAGCTGTGAGTACATCTGTGATGAAACACACCACCCTCACACACTTTTAAACTCTTAGAAAGACTTGGGAAATGGCAAGTTACACTGGGTAACAATCCATTCTACTTAAAGGAGAGCTAATTTTTTATATTGGGTAACTAATGGAAAGGAAATGATAAACACAGTAAAATATAATTGTAGAGATGGCTGATGAAAATGTTTTAAGAATAATCCAATATCCACAGTTACTTTGGTTAAAAATCATGCAAAGATTCTTTGATATATCTGAGGAATGAAAGAGCTTCATTTAGAGACATAGCTGTTATTAAATGTTGATTATAAATAAAGATGTGGAGGCAAGTGTTTCGAGACCCAGCCCTGTTCTGAAGCAGGGTAATAGCTCCATCATACATGGTGTGGTGGGTAGGTTGCCAGTTGTAGCAAAGGGAGCTATGAGATACTTATCTGCTAAAATTAAAAATTTTAAAATCTACACATTTTGACAGTATATACTCAGACTTTTAAAAGGACTCAGTAAGCATCTATTTTTTTACCCCAAACTACATTTTTTCACCCACAAACCCATGAGGATGTTAAAACAATACAGCTGGGTAATATTAAAAAGAAAATCCTCTACCAAACCAACCAACACCTCCTTCTCAAACCCAGCATTCAATAATACCTGTGACCTAAGTGAGAAGAAAGCAAAACATACAATTGCTGAGAATATTATCCCATTCTCCACCAATGGACCACCAAGCCAGAAACCATTCTCTTCTCCACTCCTATCTCAATCAAAATCCAGGAGATGTATGCTGAAGTTAGAAATCTCCAATTTCAAAGAGGCTTCATATAAGGAAGCCTCAGTGTTTCAAGAGTAGCACTGGAGGATGACATTGCACCGATTTCTGACATCTTAAAATAGAGGCAAAATATTTCCTACAATGGTTTTACCTATTCTAATTTTTTATTTTTTTTTAAGTATGCCCACATAAAATGGTATTTCACATAGCACTTTTTTAATATTTGCAGCTGCATAATGCAAGAGAGGCTGGACATGAGCCAGCAATGTGCACTTGCAGGCCAGAAAGCCAACTGGGCTCCACCAAAAGCAGCATGGCCAACAGGGCAAGGGGGGTAATTCTGCTCCTCTTCTCTGCTCTGGTGAGATTCTCCCTTGAATACTGCATCCAGCTCTGGGTTTCCCAGCAGAAGAAAGACATTGATCTGTTGGAATGATTCCGGAAGTGGACCACCAGGATGGTTAGAGGGATAGAGCACCTCCTCTGTGAGCAAAGGCTGAGATGATTTGGATTGTTTAGCATAGAGAAGAGAAGACTTTGGGTTTACCTAATTGTGGCCTTCCAGTACCTTAAAGGAGCCTACAAGAAAGATAGAGAGGGATTTTTAGAAGGGTGTGTAGGGACAAAACAAGATGGAATGGCTTCAAAGCAAAAGAGGGAAGACTTAGATTAGCTATTAGGAAGAAATATTTTTACCCAGAGGGTATCAAGGCACTGGAACAATTTTTCCAGAGAAGCTGTGAATGCCCCATCCATGGAAATGTTCGAGGCCAGGCTGGATGGCGTTTTGAGCAACCTGATCTAATGGAAAGTGTCCCTGCCCATGGCAGGGTAGTTGAAACTTGAAGGTCCCTTCCAACTCAAACCATTCTCTAATTCTATGAAAACAGTCAGTATAATTGAATCACCTGCTTTACCTGAATCTGCAAAATCAGCTCATTTCCAAGGAGGCTGTGGAGGAATTTACACTTATTTATTTATCCATTCATTTATTAATTTATTCATTTGAACGTTCAGATTTTGGTCAGATGATAGGGTAAGTTAGGAAATCTGTAATCCCTAGGTTTGGTTGACAGGAGCTTTATCTTGAAAGTAAAGGTAGTGGGGTTTCTATAGATGACTTTTGGATGTTTCATTATTTCCTTGCCTTGGACATTGGTCTCGTTGTCTGTAAAAAATCAGTTTATGTATTCATCTAAGAAGTATAAAACTTCTGTATAAATAAAGTGACAGCACTCTTTATAGGTGTGTCTGCAGGAAATTGTAGTGATCCATGACTGTGGTTACCCAAGTTTTAAACACTCATGCATCACTGTGAAGTTTTAGATTTACTTATATCCTACCATGGAAGTCATAAGAAATGAAAAATGTGTGCATTTTGTTGTTTAACAATCTGTAGATCAACAGTGGTATGAAGGCCAGACTAAATATAGATAATGTAGTGACTTTCTCTTTGTTTAAACTCTGTAAATATGGTATGAAATTAGAGCTTTCTTTCTGTCTTTTGTTTAGTCACTTACCTTTTTATTAGTTGGCTGCTCTCTACCCCCATTTCATTCTTCACCATTGCAAGAGAATGCTATATAGATAACTAGACCAAAATTGCTGCTGGTAAGAAAGGATGCTCTTTAAAATACTCCTGTTAATATTCTCTGAGAGCAAAGAAAATTGACTTCCTGAAACAAATTACTTTGGGATTTTTGACATTTTGTAGAAAAAAATCAGTATTGAATCATCTTTGGCCCTAAGGGCTCAGTCTTAGCTGTAGTGTGTGAGCGAAAGGACATTTGGAAGTATTTATTGTTTGAGAGGAGAAAAAAAAAAAAAAGAAAGGAAAAGTGGTGATCTAGTGCAAGAGAAGAAAACATTAATCATGGTGGTTTGTTTTTTCTTTACCTCAATCTAGTATGAAATAAGAGCAACCAGACAGTCTTACTGTTAGTCTTTGGATTAACCTCTTCTGAATGCCAGGATTCTAGGTAGTTCTGTAAAAATTACTATGGCTTGAAGAATGTGTAGAAACACTCCATGAGTATTTATGTAACTCATTTGACGCAGGATAGAAAGCTATCCCAGAATGACTTCACATCAATTACTGCTATTGAGACATTGTTCCAGTTAAGAAAGGTGCATTAAAAAAAATGGGCTTTTCATTATAACAAAATATTGTCCATTCTCTTTACTTTCAATCCTCAATAAAGTATGTTAAATTTATTTTTTTTCTGTTGAAGATGGCATATGACATTTTAAATTATGCAACTAATCTTTCTGTGGCATGATTGTTATAAAAAAAAAAAATCTGCTAATTGTATACAAGCTACTTTACCTTGCATGCCTGCTTCAGATATATTTTAATTTAGGTACAGCTAGGGATAAAAGCTTGACTACACAAATTCTAATTGATTGATGCATGAATTTATATTCCTGGATCACAAGCCAGTTAATTACTAAACGCAAAAGTCCTGTCTAATCTGAATCTGAGAGTCTAAAACATGTTGTGACAGCAAGGCCTGCCCTCTGCTGTGTCTCAGTGTGTGGCTGGAGCTGTCAGGTGTACAGACACTGTCCAGGGAGTTGGAGACCCTCCAGAAGGATGTACACTCTAACGGGAAGAGAAAGAAACAAATTTTTTGGTCATTTTCAAAGAAACCTAAGAAAGGAGGGAAGCTAGGACTTGTCTGAAACAATTTTTTTTCTGTGAAATATACAGCATACTTTGTGTTTCAGTGGCTTTGGTAATAAAGTGGTTTTGCTTAATTATTTATTTAGGTATTTATTTTTAAATACTACATGAAATCATCTTCTATGATACCAATACTACTGCATGTGAGGTTGATGGGAAGGATACTTCCGTTTTATCATAGTACAAGAACTGCTTTAGTAATGTTTGATTCAGAAGCCTGTATGATTAAAGTCCAATTACAATGATATTAGTGGTATGAACCTGGATTTGGGGCTCTTAAATGAGTGGACCCCATTCTGCAAAATGATTGTTTTCATGAGAAGACCTCATGGTTGACAAAATGACTACTCCTGTGAAACTCAGATGCAGTTAGGGGAACTTGACTGTACTGAGCTCCATCAAAAGACTGCCTGGTATTATTAACCAGCAAATTTAATTTTAAATAAAATATCTGTTATAAATATTTTTTCATCTTCTCTACTTTTAAACACTGAAAAAAGAATCCAGAGGAAAGATATACCAAACTAGCATTAAGAGCCTGACTAAATTTTGAAGATGCAGATGTAAGACTCAACCAAACAAGTCTTATGTTTGTGCCGTGGTATTGTACCTTGTTTAGTTTGCAAGGTTCTCCTGATAGACCGTAACAGCTGCCAAAGCACACCTTTAATGAATAAGGGCTGGTTTAACCTTGACTGTAAATGATTCTTACTTTATGGTCCCCTGCATCAGCTATATCCTTGAGATGCATCCTTTCATGTAAAAGAGGTTTAGAGAGCAGAATGAAAAAGATTGAACTAATAAATGTACATGCTAACAGGAATTTAAATTTCAGGCTCAACTGTTGTACTAGTCTTATGGTTGATGGAAAATTACACTTGAGCATGATCCCTGCAGAAGTGGTTTTTGACTAAACAGAACTTCTGTATGAAAATAGGTGCTTTCCCCAGGAGGAGAGACTGACCTACAAAGGACAGCTACAGAACAAAGCACATAAATTTCCTGGGAAAGCTACAGTGGTGTTTCCAAACTTTGACCAAAATACTTGGATTTTTATATTCTCTTCATCCTCATATATAATGCAACATTTTGTTTCACCTACAAACTGAATTCATAAATTCACTGGGAAACTGAAGAATGAAATATAAGAATGTGTATGCATCATCAGAAACTAGGTAGCAAAGAATTAAGTCAGAAGGGACTTTTGTGCACAGGATTTTCTGCATTGCTCAGAGAGGCGGTTGGAGGGCACATCAGATTTGATAGTGAAAGTCTGGAAATGCTCTGAGTGATGAAGCTATCCATCATGAAGAAGAAGTCTTGGGTATGTTGTATCTGTCTGACTTAGTAAGTGCCTCCAGACTATGCAACTTGTTCCTGCAGGAGCTTGTTTCTGTACAAATATATAGCAAAGTCAGCTCAGCCTTTGCTGGGATCTCAGGACTTGTTCATCTTGTTGGATGAGCAAGAAAATTTAGCACCTCCATGGTGCTGAGCAGGGTTTGACCCAGCAAATCATCTTGAATGCAAGGGCCATTTGAGTATTGAAATGGGGCTATGCTTAGTCTCATAGTATTTTTGCCTTATCTGGTTTCCCATCAGAGATTTTTCTGGGAAGTTATTTTACTGTTCTTGAAGTCAGCCCCATCCTTCTGGCATTGTTTTATAGAAAAGGCAATAAAAAAGTTGTGTGTCTCTACAAATAGCTGGAACTTGTCCCTTGGGAAGAATTGTAGTAATGACTTTAAAGATTTCAAAATCAGAAGTATGACATTACGCTTAATGTTACTAAGGAATCATGGAATGGCACTGGTGATGTAAAGATAAGTGAAACTGGCTATTTTCTGCAGTGGCCCCCTTTTGCCATTTAATAGGCAATATTTAATCCTTACTGAATTAAAGGCTTTAATTTTTTTCAGAAAAAAAAATTATTATCAGGTGTTGTTTGTTCATTGTGTACAAGTTAAAACTGAAAATTCAAAGACTAGAGAGTCACTCTAGTTGACAGTAAGTGATATTTATCTGCCTCTGAGAGGCAGATTAATATAGATGATTTCATGGGGTTTCTTTTCATCCTTCATGTTCACAGTTCCTAGATGCTGACAGCAAGAGAACATTCAATCAGTTCAACATGAAGCTGAGTAAAAAATACATGCAAATTTTTTGCAATGCATAATTAACCTGTATCATGCATTGCCCCAAGATATTGCAGAGAGATGGTAAACAGGAGCCCACAAAGTCTTAAACTTTTGTATGTCTCTTCACAATATTTACAGTTGCATTAGAAGTGGGAATTATACAAGGGATATAAACATTCATACTTCTACTTGTTTATAAAATGGGAAGATGAAATGAAATAGTTTAGTTTCAAATTTTCATATTTTAGAAAACCATACATCATTCTATACGAGACAAATGCTCAAGGCCTGTGTGCCAAATTCTGTGCTCTTTAATTGAGTGATGGCTTTTGCCTGACAAAGGCCCGTGGAATTCAGCCCAGTTATGTTACATCTTTTTTTGTGTGAGTCTTTTTTCACACAGTGTTGTGTGCTACGAATTAGGATGCAATAGTATGACAATGCAAGTCCTAAATAATTCATCTGTTTTCATGAGTAGGAAATTATATCTCTCGCCCATCATTAACCAGCAAACAGTTTCTCCTGTTTGATATTCTGTTTACCACTGAAGAGTTTGACACATCTTTAAACATTTTATTGTTTTGTGTTTAAAAGACTGTGTTGCTGACAGAGCAGTTGCACAGCTGGCTCGCCGGCTGTACTTCGAACACTAATGTAGTTGAAGTACATGTGGTGAAGTAAATAATGAAAAAATACTAACTTTTAAGGTTAGTCTTGTTTGTGATAGAATGAACGTTTCCATAAGTTTAGGAAGACAGATTTGTATTGCTGCGATAGTAAAACAGTGTGAGGGGTTCACGTAAGATGAACTGAAAATTTTTTCCGGTGAGGAATGCTTAGAAAAATCTGTTTAGAATGTAGCTGATTTGCAGTACTGGGATGAGCAAATTTAGAGGTGACTTGTATGTACACTATTCATAACACATCTAAGTACTACATATGCTGAGCATCAAATTCCACCAAAGATGTCAGTGCATCGCTTCTCCATGAGACTCTGCATTAAGGAAAATACACACTGCTGAGAGAAAGATTATTTTTGTTGGGGGAGAAAAAAATGTAGACAAACTGGATGGATGAAGATTAGATTCTTCAGCCCAGGGCTTATTTTAAAGAAAAAAAGGAGTCAGCTGTTTCTTAATATACTATAACTGTTTTAGACTTAAATAACTTTACATTTTCTGAAGTATGTAATAATTTTAATGATTTTAATGTGTTCCCAGTGTTTAAGCTAGCTTAATTGATATACTATTTTTAAATCCCTGAGGGCTTTTGCATCAGCTTGCTGACTATTCCATGAATCAGTCAGGGAACATGTGAAAATACACCTAGATTTTGGAATGGAGAAAAGTTCCCTCTGTAATTTCAAAAGTGCTTTTCAGATCTTGGGAACTGTTCTTGAGTCTAAATAAAGTCCTTTTGGTTTTTGTTTCAATATCATATCTTATTTGGGTTTTTTTGTTTGTTTGTTTGGGTTTTTTTGGTAGATGACTTAAATGGAACAGAAAGACAAGGAAGTCTGTTGCAAGGATGACATATGCCTCATTGTGCAGATGATGACATATCACAAAAATGTGGCTAGAAAGCAGAGGAGTGCCCTGGAGGGCTCTAAACAGGTAATAACATAAATATTTTTAAAGTGGAGAAAAAGCAGAAGTTTGTGTTGCTCTTTTAAGCTTTTGTAGTAATTCAGCTGTAGAAAAATATGGCTCAGCTCAGTGGTTATTAGCCCAGAGAGAGCTGTCAATCACCTTGACTCCCTTGAACTACTCACTTCAGAGCCCATTACAGTAGTTGCCAGTGTTGTTGCCTATACTTTGGGGACCCAAACTGCTTTGGCTTAAAATTAACTTATAGTGTTTCACAATTTTTATTTTTTTTTTCAGAAATATTTTCTTCTGATTTGGGATTGGTTGGAAGAAAAGAGGAAAACACTGTGCATACAAATATTGGGGTGCAAAAGGCTCTACAAAACCATGCCAAACAAAAGCTTCTCTAGCTTTCAGTTTGGGGCATTGTCTCTCTTAGCTGTACCAATATAAAATGAAATTATCTTTCACAAACAGAGCAACTGGGTACTGTGAGGTGAGAGCAGAGTGAGCCAAACAGCAAAGGAGAAAGAGAAGTTTCAGGAGGATTGGGAAAAGGGTTCAAAGCAAGGAAAAGTCAAAGACTACTTCCAGGGCTGGAATACATTTTGCCTATTCTATTAAGCATTTTTGTTTCCTGCTGCTTGATTTCTCACCAATATCACAAAATCCCACACTGTCATTTAAGACTAGAGACTCATCAAGAGCCTCTTTACCTCAGCCTGTTTAGACACCCATCCTTCTGCCCATGGCTTCCGAGCACAGTAGGCTTGGAAATGCTCCTCTTGCCATAGGGATGCTGAACACATGGCTCTGGATCCCACTTTCAAAATCTGCTCAAAGAGAAATGCAACAGAAAGGAGACTTGTTTTAGTATCTGGCATTGCAGAAGGAATGAAGGAGTTGTAATTTATTATTAGCTCTTGTAATTATAAAAATTACCTATAGCAGTCACTAGAACGCTGGTCTTCTGACTAGAATAGAAGAAAGAATCCATTGGCCTTTCATAAAAGAACCTCTGTGGGGTGGATTTGGTTCATTTTTCTATACCCTCATGCACTAAAAAAGCAGTGTGTTATGTTCAGTAGTGTTTATAAAGCACTGGGATTCTAGAATGAACATAACCAGACAAAAATTATAAGTATTTCTGAAAGACCAAACCACTTCCTTTTGAATTGAATGGTGGTCAGTGCTTTGAAGTCACTTGAGAACCTGACAAGGATAAATATTGTCATCATTAGGGTGTGAGGTACCTTTGACAGATGCAGCAAGGAGCCACCCTGAACTTAAACTGAGATTTTCTAAACTCACATGGTGAACATATCAGAAGGTGGGATGACTTCAACAGTACTGCACTTCTCTGACTGACTTTGCAGGAGAGGTGGTAACCAAAGTGTAGCCAGTGACTGTATTTACATTCAAATACAAATACTTGGTCTTCATGTGTCTTACTTGCTAATACTTACTAAAAAATATGTATATCTTTAAAGAACTTGGTCCATCATTTGTTTCTATTGTTCCTCTGTAGGCAAATAAGGGTTTTTTCATTGGCATATGCAGTTAAAAATAAATATTAAAGTTAAAAATAAATTCACAGCATTGCGCAGTACATGATGCTACACTGTTTCACTGTTGGAGTTACGTGGATATATTAGTACTGATAATTCAGTGCTATTAGCTCACTTGCATAGAGTCATTAGTAATAAAGTAATAATTGAAGTACTCAATACTGAATTATTTTTATTAGGAGAGAAGTAGGAAAATGTATCATTACTGCAGATGCTAAGAGGTTAATACTTGGAGTAGGACAGCTCTGCACATCTTTCTGAAAAGAGAGGGAAAACTTGTCCCTAGAGGGAAGAGGCAAACTCTAATAAATCTATTCTTTAAGTCTGCCAATGGCTATGCATAGTAAATGAAGTTAAATCAGTGAGAATTTTCCTCCTATTCAGATGAAATAAAGCACATAACATAATAAGTACTTGACATATTGCTGGCTGAAAAATGTCCAAGAGATTTAGACCCATCTTCCCACATGTAGTAGATTTAATAGCTTGTTCCTAAGTGTCTTTTTCTAGTTCATTATTTTAAAAATATGCTCTTTTCAACAACAACAACAACAAATTTAAAAAAAATTATTTGAGCTGAAAATTATAAGGAGCATTTGTTTTGCATAAAGATACAAAGTTAGAAGAACAATTTTTCGTACAGAATTTAATAATTATTCCAGGAATGTAAGAATCTCTTTAAAAACAACTGCTTAAAATTCTTAGTTAATTATACGCTCTTGTGTTTTATAATATAACTGGCTAATGTCCCAATTTTCAAGAAGGGCAAGGAGGACCCCAGAAGCTACAGGCCTGTCAGTCTCACTTCAGTGCCTGGTAAAATCACAGAAAAGATTATTCTGGGAGGTATTGAAAAACACCTAGAGGACAACAGCCATCATCAGTCATAGCCAACACGCCTTGCTTGTCAAACCTGATTTCCTTCTACCACAGGGTAACCCACCCAGCTGATCAAGAGAAGCCGGTTTTTGTAATCTCTATGAACTTTGGCAAAGCTTTTAATACTGTCTCATGCAGTATCCTTCTGGACAAAATATCCAGCACACAGCTGGATAACTTGGGTTATAACAATGGGTGAGCAATTGACTCACAAGTTGAAAACAGTTAGGGTGAATGGTGTAACATCAGACTGATGACCTGTCACTAGTGGTGTTCTGCAGGGCTCCATCTTAGGCTCTGTGCTCTTCAATATCTTCATTAATGACTTGGACATATAGTTCAAAGGAATACTAAGCAAGTCTGCCAACAAAACTAAATTGGGAGGAGCTGTCAATTCCCTCAAGAGCAGAGAGGCCCTGCAGAGAGACCTGGACAAATCAGAGAGATGGGCAATCACCAACCATATGAAGTTCAACAAGAGCAAGTGCCAGATTCTGCACCTGGGATGAGGCAACTGTAGTTGTGTATATAGGCTGGGGAATGAGATGCTGGAGAGCAGTGCTGTGGAAAGGGACGTGGGGGATCTTGATTGATGGCAAGTTGAATATGAGTCAGCAGTGCCCTGGCAGCCAGGAGGGCCAACCCTGTCCTGGGGGCATCAGGCAAAGCATCACCAGCCAGTCAAGGAAGGGGATTGTCCCGCTCTGCTCTGCACTGGGGTGGCCTCGCCTTGAATATTGTGGGCAGTTTTGGGTACTGCAATATAAGAAAGATATTAAGCTCTTAGAGAGTGTCCCAAGGAGGGCAACAAAGATGGTGAAGGGCCTTGAGGGGAAGTCGTATGAGAAGCAGCTGAGGGCACTTGTTCTGTTCAGCCTGGAGAAGAGGAGACTGAGGCAAGATGTCATTGCAGTTACAACTTCCTCATGACGGGGAGGGGAGAACAGTGATCTTTCCTGTGGTGACCAGTTACACGACCTGAGGGAATGTCCTGAAGTTGTGTCAGGGGAGGTCTAGATTGGATATCAGAAAGATGTTCTTCACCCAGAGGGTGGCTGGGTGTTGGAACAGCCTCCCCAGGGAAGTGGTTACAGCACCAAGCCTGATAGATTTCAAGAAGTATTTCAATGGTACTCTCAGGCACATAGTGCTTAGGGATGTTCCTTTCCTTTTGGGTCCCTTTCAACTCAGCATATTCTGTGATTCTGTGATTCTGTCTGAGCCAGGCTACAGACAAGGCTCAAAGGAAAAAGCCATCTGGTCTTTTGTAGAAGTTGAACAAAACTGTTGGGCCCAGAACTGTCCCAAAGAGACTGCATGAACTAGTAGCTGGGATGCTTTCCTCACACTGCTGTGGATCCTGTCCAAGGCAGCATTGGAAGCTCAGGTATCAAACACCATGGTCTGAATTTCATTCTGGAAGCTATTTTAGTACTGATGACCTTCACAGGATTTGGCTGTTAACGACCTAAGTTTTAATACAAAAAACCTGTAGAAAAATCAGTTGGTTTTTTTCTTCTCTTCCACATTTGGGTAAGCTATACTGCTGTAACTAAATATATTGCAATACACTACTTCATTAGGAAGGCAATTACATTCTTTAAAGGCAGAAAATGCCCTGCTATTGTGATATGCAATGGATTCATTGAAATAATTGTCCCAGTAGAAAAAATAGAGAGCATATGGTAGAAAAGGGAAAGAAAAGAATCTCAAACATCTCACAAAGGGACATTAATTCAAGCTGCTAAGTCTTTTATTCAGACTTTAATAAGCTTATACAGTGTTAAGACTGAATGGGAGAAAGGTGTAGACCAGTACTTCTTAAACCTTTTAAATCTTATTAGAAGTATTTTTTTTCAGAGATAGAAAAATTTTCTGTCATTTACCATTTAGGTCATGAGAATAAAAAATCCATTAAAAAGAATAGGAAAAGGAAGGAATTAAAAAGACAGAGGCAAAGGAGCAACTTTCCATTCAGAAGAATAACATTTTATTACTCTGAGGTCCATTTCTGGGCCATAATTAAAACCTATCAAGCATATGGCATGTGTGAATACTCTAAACTACTAAGTGCAGACACCGTGGTGGATTTTTCACTTGCCATTATTAGATTAAGACAATTTTCAGACAATGTAATGGGCATTAAATTACTTAGTGTCAGTTTTACACAGAAATAATAGTATTGTATTACTGAAACCAGTGTTAAATACCTCATAAACATTAAGCAACATTTTTCCTGTCTTAGTATTACTTATTCCTCCTACCTTTTATACCAGTACTTAATTTAATTGCCATTACTTTTAGCAAGAATATATGGAATAATAGAAAGCAACATATTCTGTTTCAATGCCTTTTGTGATTGCAGCGGAGAAGTGAAAGAAGGAGAATTGAAGCACAATATGGATATTTTAAATTCTGTGTCCATTTTGTCTGCATAAATTATTTGTTGGTGAAAACAGGGGAAGTTGTCTTGTCGGAACAGGCTTAAACATCTGCTATGGGGAACACAGCATACTGTGCTCTTTTCATGTAAACAGACATAGTCTTTGTCTTTTTACTTAGAAATTTAGAAATAAAAATAAAAACTACTTTCTTCTTTGGTGGCAACAGGTCTAATATGAGACAGCAGCATTGCAAAATGATAAACCATGGTAGTACACAATTCCAGTGGTTTTGCCTTTGAAAGTATATAGTAACAAGGTATTTATAGTACAGGGGAATCAAAGCATAAGGATCATGAGTTCTTTGATACAGAGATTACTCACCAAAAGTGCTTACAGTACAAGATGGATGTGATCCTTAGCCTTTGGAGAATTCCTTAATTTGGCCCTTTCCTCCAAGCACTCAGCCACTTCCGTTTCCCAGACCATTGTGGAGGTTTAGAATAGCATTTCTTTCAACAGGAGAGTGAACAGGAAAAGTGAAGTTAAAAGCAGTATTCTGCTGGGAATACTCAGCTTATGGAAAGCAGAACCAAGTGACTGATAACTTTGTTTGAAAGCTCTGCTTGGGAAACATGCTTGGCAAAGCAAATTGATTTCTGGTGTGAAAGTCTGAACCTTTCTGGAAGGTGCTGCTGCTGAGGTCAAACTAGCATAGCTGGGGTAAGAACAGACAAGTCAAGGTTATATGATATTTCCCATGTTTTTGTTTGGTTGTGGGGTTTTTTTGTTTGTTTTTATTATTATTATTTATTTTATTTTCCCAGAGAAGACTCTAGAGATCAAACAGGAGATGATGGATCATCCCATGGGATGTCCCTGAGATAAATAAGGAAAGCCTCAATCAATGGGTGCTACAGGAACAAACAGATGCATCCTAACCTCAGAATAGGCTTATACGGTTTATGAGAGATGAAGCCTGAAAACATGTGGCAGCTGAAAATGACAGACTGCAAGCTAGTTATTCAGAGTAAAAATATTTCTTCCAAGTTCAAGAGAAGTGTTGAGGTTCAGCCAGAAACCTGGAAGGAGAGGAGGTGTGGGTAATTCAAGGGTCTCAGAGGCAGATTTTGGAGACCAGAGTGGGCAATGCTGCATGGTACTCCTGACCTAAAACCTCAGCTGTAGACTTTCCATACTTGTGAGAAAGGTATTCTAGAGTAAAATGGAACCAGGCTTTTACACAGAAAAGGAGAAGGCTGAAATTTTGTTCACCTGTTAATGGCAGGAAAAAGTCATTTGGATATTTTTTTTTTTTTTTATGGGAAATAAGAAGAGCAGTGAGTGGCATTCTCTAAAAGTAATCTAATCTTTTCATTATTCTGATATTCACAGAGATGGAGGACATGTCTTAGAAGACCATCACTGTTGCTGACTGTACGTAAATCTTTATGAGACACCAGATAAGCAAGTGATCAATAAAAAGAGTCTGGAAGGATAAAAGGAAGTCCAAGGGCTTCAGCAGGAGAAAAAAAAAAAATCTAGAATATCAACTGCATCTTTAATTAACAACCCTTAAAAACATACATACTAATGGGTGAACTTCTCAAAGAGCTATACCTCATACAGCATGTCTGGCAGCCATTCCTGTGTGACCAGTGTCTATATAATACAGTGAAATAAATACATTCAAGAAGTGAGGGTTTTGCCATAATTTAGGCTTTTCTTTCTCCAGGAGGAACATACAAGCCCTTGGTAGCAATAATATACAGGCTACAAGCCAAACTGATTTGAATTCTGTAGTAGATATAATACCCATTACTCAAAATAAAGGCTTTAATCCACATACTTTTTCATCTCTCACCCTCTTTCGTATAATTTCTTTTGAAAGTATATTTTTTAAACTGTCTTAAAATTAATTGAAAAAAGTCTATCTCCAAGTGATTGAAAAGACAGTCTGCCCAGAGGGGAAGAATCATTAAAATGATCTGAAGTCAGAGAAGTTTAATGGGAATTAATACAATGAAACAAATGTAATGTGACATCTGATATTTCTAAGATAATTGATTTCCATTTATTAAATTAAACAATTGCATCTTAGAATTATGATTCATCAGCACTATTTCCTTTCTTAGTTTCAAGGAACATGGCTAATATTTGTAGTACAACAAGGTTTAAAATATATGGCTTGTGGAATAGAAAAACCTTCAAGAGATGTTATTTTTGATGTGAGAAATATGAAAAAATATCATAAAAATATTATTTCCATGCTAAATTTTAATAACCTATGCTACAATATGTCTCTGCAGCTTTATACTGAAATTTTGAGGTATCAAATTAATTTTTTTTTTCTGAAAGTATTTGGTGCAGTGAGTTTGAGAAAAATAGCCTAAAACTTCTAAGAACTTAATAACCTTTTGATTCATCTGCCCATTCTTTATGACTTGTTATAAAGTATATGGAGTTTGAGCAACCTCCCCTGACATTTAGTCACAAAAACCTTGACATGAGAGGGGATCAGGGCATGAAGTACAGCATTCCATCTGAATGGTGTGGAGGAGGGCTGTTTGGCCCCATGGTTTGGAAAAACAGTAGGTCTGCAGAAACTCCTATTCTCTCCCACCTGAGGCTTCTCTTCTAAAACAAAATCTGGGTCCATATCCCAAAGAGGAGCCTAGGTTAGGCTGGGTAATAAGCAGATGAAGTTACCCAAGTCCTTGGCAGTACATGTGGTAAAGCAGGTGGGACAGGACAGTGTTTCTGATCCTTAGGACCCACAGAGCTGAAAAGCTTTTGTCCTATGACCAGACAGGAATGTATAAGGGAAGGGTGCTTAGCACACATTTCTAAAAGCTATTGGACCAAAATAATTCAAGACAAGGTCACTTTCTGAAATGGGTACCAAATTCTTGCAGGTAAATGTTTAATATCTTTCTAAATAATTCTAATTTTCACTAATCTTGAAATTTTACTTTGGAAATCAGAGAAACAAGGCCAGATGCTCACCTCTCTTTGTGCCAGTCCAGCAGAATAAATCAACTGGAAAGGCACATCAACTTCTTCAGGGAAACAGTGTGATGTTCTTAAGCAGAGGAGTTAAATACTCTCTCTTTGTGTATTATCCAGCATCTATCCTCTACAGATACATTAATTATTAATGACATAAAAATACGTATTCTTTGATATAATTTGATTAATTTCATTCTTTGCCTTTTATAGTCTCAAACCCGAGCTTTGAGAGCTCTTAAGCCAACTATAGAAAATTATTTTTCAGGTCTCACTGTTTTTCTTTCTTCTCTTTCCCACCACAGAGAGCTTGTGGTCAAATGTTCACTCTTCTCTAATCTTGTGATAAGATCCCATGAGAAGAAAATAATAAATTTTAAAATATATATATGCTGCAGTCCTTCTTGTTAATACACTAAGTACAAGAGGCATTTTGGGCCAGAGAGGTCATTCTGCTGTTATTTTAAGCTACTTTTTTTTTTTTTTTTTCCTTTTCTTAATACTGGTCAGGTTTCCCTCTCTTCTCACCTCCTCTGAAATGTTTTTAGAAAACTCATCACTATTATGGTTTGGAACCTTCCTCGAACTCCCTTTTTGTATTTACCAAAACCAGTTAATACATTTGTTAACTTATTTTAAAGTGCAACCTCTTTCTACAACAGAAAGATTGATACGTTATGATTGCTAATTATCTGAGAACTAAGAGATTACATTTTTATTGGAAGCTGCTGTAGTCATGGATCATGGCTTAATCTTTCATTTAGTTTATGTTGAGTGACCAAATTAACATAAAATGAGGTAAGGAGATAAGCCTTAGAAACAAAACAATATTGAAATCTATAGTCCCACATCCAACCAAACACTGAGATAAATTCTGACTAGAGACTGGGAATGTATATGACTTTTCTCTTTTTTTGAGGGGCTCTTTAGAAAGGTCAGAAATACGAAGTTTATAAATCTTTCACATAAAGAATAACACAAATAAAGCTATTGCATTGTATGGGACCATTTCTCTATGACAGGCTTATGTAAAATTGTTAAGACAGAAAACATTATTTTAGCCCTCTTTAATATTGAAAAAAGACTCAAGAAGGCAGTATTTTAAAAGGTTTTTTACATGGATTCATACATTCCTTTTAAATGGTTGAGAGAAGAATTTCCAGTTTTAGTTTCTTCATATTGCTGAGGCAATTTCTGTGACATGAGAAATCGGAATTGTTAAAATCTATGTAGCTTTCTATATTGATTTGCTTATACACACACTGCTCATATTCATAAAACAACTGGTTGTTTTAAATCAAGACTTCTTACAGTTGAGGAAAACTCCATGTTTCAAATACTTTGATTCAGTCTTCCATGCCTGCCTTTACTCTGATTCCTGTGGCATTTATTTTGAGAGTTGCTTTCCTCTCTTTACAGTTCTCCTACATTTTTTGCAATGAACATCAAGATAGGTTGCCAGGGGAAGCTAAACTCAAAGGCTTTCAGCATTGCTTTTCTATCTGTCATCTCTTTGTTGTTGTTTTCTTTTTCTTCTGTTTGCTTGTTTGCTTGTTTGACATTTTTTCTAATCAGAAAAGGAGAATGAAAAGGAAAAAGCCATGATATTTTTATTCACATATTTTACTAATGAGCTTAAGCTTGCTAGGTAGAATGATCTTGTTTTACTGGACAGAAGAGCAGCACAAGGATTGTTCACACAGCCACAGCAATTACTGGACAGTTTTAGTTTGTTCATTTGTGTTTTTTGGTTGTATTTGGAAGTTCGGGTGAAATAGTCATTGTCAGTAAAACAGAAAGATAGGGCTTTCAGCAAGAAAGGAAAAGAAAACGTGTCTTCTTCCTGCATTGCAAAAGTGATCTTGTTAATTTCTGTTCACACTTGAGCACGAATTTCCAGCAAACTGTGGGGACATTCCATGCCTCAGTAAATGACTTTAAGCCACTTGGGGGATTATACTAATTTTATTGTAATCAGCATATTTCTAAGAAAGGCATGTGATTACTGTTGTATGTAATGAGTATAATCATCGGCAGAACTGCAAGTTTAGTCAAACATTGTTCCTTGTTTAAAGGAAAAGTAAATAGTGTAACATGCTAATGGGAAAATGTCATTAAACAATGAAAAATTAATCCTTACTTAGCATATCAGTCACAGATGAGGCAGTGCAGGAGCTGAGGTTTCATGATGTGTTTGAAGGAAGTTCTACAACTCATATTTATTTCTATATGTACTTTAGAATCTGCACTTGTACATCCAAATAATTCTTGGTCACAGGAAATTTTTTTTTTTTTTTTTTTTTTACAAAACAGAGTGAAGAACTGTTGCCAAAAACATAGAGCACACATTGAAATTGACCTAAACCAGAAAATCAATCTGAGGCTATTTTAACACAAGATTTTTTTCAGCAATGGGTAAATTTTTCCTTTCTCTTTTATTATATCATGTTTTACACCACTTTTCAAAATAAAAAGCGCTTATTTAATGCAGTTTTGCAGACTGACATATAACTGTTGACTATACTTTCTCACCCACATAGATGGCAAAGACGGCCCATCCAGACAGTTACCTGTGTAACGTACAATGCATTAGGATTGCTTCAGATTAATAGGGGGAAGTTCTGGTGGACACTGATCACTGTTTGAAACTGGGCAAGGAAGCTGTGCAGGAAGGGAGATTGCAAGTGTCTTGGAGAACAGGTTTAATTGCAGGCTGCAATACTGCAGCTATTTTGTATTAGCCTTCATACATTTATCTGGCTTGAACTTAACTTCACAAAGCACTTAAGCACACAGGACGTGTTTACATGACTACGTAAGTAACATGTTCCTTTATATCTCAGTGATCAAAGGAAATTAAGACATAAGCAGAGTTCCCTATGGGTCTATCTCATTCTCACAAGCATACCTCTGAATGTACTTATCCAGCAAATACAGAGAGTACAACAACAATTAGAAAATTCTGGATACATTTTGACAGATACTTTCCAGTAAGCATATAATGATATGATGAAACTAAATTATGTCTTGAAAATCCACTGAGAAATACTTTGAACTTTGACAATGAAATAGCAATTGCAGCAAGCAAAATTAGAAAGAATCAAGTCTCATAAGTAGATGTATAGTTATTACAGACATTATGTGACAGATTTTATTTTGTGATTTGAATGAAACAAATACTTCAATGACTTTTGAACTAAATGGATGCCTGAGGCTATATGACTATGTGTATGACTATGTGTTTTATCAAATATAAGCAAGTACAAGAGTTTTTAAGAACTGTCTTTCAATTTAGAATATGTCCCATTTGGGAAAAAAAGGAAAAAAAAAAACAAAACAAACCACAACAACAACAATAAAACCAAACAAAACCAAACTTACCGGACAAACAAACAAACAACCAAAAACCAAAACAACAACAAAAAACCAAACAAAAATCCCCAACCAACCAACCAAATAAAACCCCCACAAAACACTGAACTGAGAGACAATAGGGGCAAGTAAAATAATTTCAAAATAGGTTTAGATAATTTTTTTCTTAAGACCAGGCTTAACTTATTCACTTATGTCTATCACAAAGTTTTCCCAACTCATTGACTTGCCTTAGAATTTTCCAGAGAAATAAGCAGTTTCTGACTCAAAGTACTTACTTAACTTTTGTTGCTCTTTTATATCTCTTTTATATCTCCTATGTTTTAGTTTGGTGGAACCCTAATAATCACTAAAACCAGTCAAATCCTTGGCTTTTCAGCAATAGTGTCAGAGATTTTAACCTGAAAGAACAAAGCCTTTTTGTGTAGGAAGCTTAGAGCACACCACCTAGTCTCTTTGGAATATCAATCTCTATGTAGTACATGAAGGTTATTTCAGTAAGAATTGCCTGATCTTTTCCCAGGTTACAGTCATAATGAAAACACAGTTTACGTTAGGTAGTGTGATGAAACACACTGGCAAAAGAACCAATACACAGGACAACAAGTTCTGTTTGCGCATTATCTTGTGATAATGAAGCTGCATCACTTGTTTTTTCCTTTGAAATGGAGCATGCCTCTATCACCTCTTAGGCTGACACAGTTTTAAGTAAGAGAAGACTAGAAATCTAAAAACATATAACAGATGACTTCCTTACATTAATCAGATCAGGTCAATATATGGATTAGTATTGTACTTAATTATTACACTACCTGATCATTAGAATTAGAGATTATGTAAAGCAATAAATCAAGCAAATGACACACGACTGGCTCTGATCTGAAATAATACTGCCTTGAGCGGAGGAGAAAATAATTTTCCAGATTAAAAAAAAAAAAAAAAAGAAGAATGAAAATTAAACTAAGGCCCTTTTTGCCTGGTAGGTAGAAGGAACAGAATTATATTTTGGTTTAATGTTATCAATATTAATAATTACCAGTTTAATATTTATGCTAGAATTTTAATATTAATAATATATAATTAGAATAAATTACAATTATACTTTAGATATAGAATTTGTTTTAATGAAACCGTGCATACTGAGCACCCATACTGCCTAAATCTGTCTGGCCCTTGACCACAGGTCAACGTCATCCTAGAGCATTTGGAGCTGTCAGCTTCTTGTCCCCTTGCATCCCCTGCTGCTGCTTTCAGCTGTCCTCACAAGTTAGCCAAACACGCACCAACTGCACATCTTTCCACTTGTGCCACCTCATCTTTCTTGCTGCCTCCCAGGGAAAAGTGAGAGCCTCAAGACAGGTGTTCAGAGAGGATCTTTTGGAAAAGGTCAGCTGACATTCTGCAGACTCAAAGGAGCAAGATCAGCAGAGTTGGAGACTTGGAGACTTTCATTAATGTTAACAGATATAGCTTTTATATATATAATGTTGATTTAAAAGACAGCTAAAACCAGGCAATTCTTAAACTTGGCCAGAACTGACTGAATACAGCCTCTGAAGTAATGTTAATCTGAATGGAGTTAAATTATAGTAATCCCATAATTTAGTGTGCATTAACATGAGTTAGTCATGCCAGTCTAATTATTTGCCAACATGGAGAACTCAGCCTGCACAAACAACCTGGAAAAGTTACCACTTCATAAGACAGGAGATAATTTTTTCCATGCCCAGTAATTTTCTTAACTTTTAATATTGTGAAGATACAATTAAAGAGAGTTTTGTGCTCTAGACCCTTCACCAATTCCATTGCTCCTCTCTGGACACACACCAGCATCTCAACGTCATTCTTGTAGCGAGGGGCCCAAAACTGAACACAGGATTCCAAGTGTGGCCTCAGCAGTGCCAAGTACAGAGGGACAATCACTTGTCCTGGTCCTGCTGGCCACGATATTGTTGATATGGCTAGGCCATTGGCCTCCTTAGCCACCTGGACACATTGCCGGCTCATGTTCAGCCACTGTCGACCCGCAATCTCAGGTCTTTTTCTGACAGGCAACTTTCCAGCCACTCTGCACCAAGCCTGTAGTGCTGCATGAGTTTGTTGTGATCCAAGTCCAGGACCTGATATTTAGCTTTATTGAACCTCAAACAATTGGTGCAAGACCATCAATCCAGGCTTCCCAGATCCCTCTGCAGAGCCTTCCTACCCTCCAGCAGATCAACACCTCCACTCAACTTGGTGTTGTTTGCAAACTGATGGAGGGTGCACTCAATCCCCTCATCCAGGTCACTGATAAAGACATTACACAGAGCAGAACCCAGTTTCTCCAGGAAAATGCTGTGGGAAATAGTGCCAAAGGTTTTACCAGTGGACAACATCCACAGCCTCTCTGTGATCTACTAAGTTGGTCACCCTGTCATAGAAGGAGATCAGGTTAGTCCAGCAGGGCTAGCCTTTCTTAAACCCATGCTGGTTGGGCCTGATCCGCCAGTCATTCTGTGCATACCACAAGATGGCAATCAAGATCATCTGCTCCATGACCTTCCCTGCACTGCAGTCAGACTGACAGGCCTGTAGTTCCCTGGATTCTTCCTCCTGGCCCTTCCTGTAGATGGTGTGTCACATTGGCTAACTTTCATTCTACTGGGACCTCCCTGGTTAGCCAGGACTGCTGTTAAACAACTTAAAGTGACTTGGAGAGCTTTTCTTCCCGCTTCCCCCATACCCTTGGGGAAGCTGGTAGAACTGCTCACCAATCCATTTTTTTTTTTTTTTTTTTTTTTGCTATGTTATTAGGACCACAGCCAGTATGGTTTACTACTTGGGAGCTAATTTACACAGTGATTTTCATTTTCGAAAAAGAAAATACAGTCACCCACTTCTCATTTTCCCTACCCATAACAAAAATGCAGCTATTTTCATTGCCCAGGATGTCACAGTCCAAAAAAGAAGTTATGACTACTTCTCACACTTAATACCTCTTCTTGTAGAAACGTTCCTCATTACAATGAATGACTCACAAGTTATTCATTAGAAAATCCCACTTGGCCATTAAACAGTACTGATGTTTTCCTATTGTGCTTAAAAATGAATAATTCATTTCCTCCATGAGAATAAATTAGAATGATGAATAACAGAACAGAGTAAATACGACTATGTCCTATTTTATATATTTTACCCTGTGCTGGCTACATGTGATTTTCTGCCTGCTTTTTTATTGCCTAGGGTGAATGTTGTTAGTGCATGTGTGTGTGCATATATATATATGTGTGTGTGAATAACTATGTGCAAAAATCTATAAGACATATGGATCAAAATAATGAGCTTCAGTAAAATATTTGGGCACATTTTACACACAGACACACTTACATATCCACACATGCATATGACACTTTAAAAACTTAGAGGAATTAACAAAAAAAACTTGACAATACTTTTGATCATGGAATAACTGCCTGAAAAATCTCAGCTCTTCTATCTACTGTCATTTCCCTGAACTGTGTCATGGCTGTAAGTAGTCATTTTCTCCTCTCCTCTCCTCCCCTCTCCTCCCCTCCCCGCCCCTCCCCTCCCCTTTTTGTTCCCCTGCATATATGGTTTTCAATAAGAGTTTCAAAGCATTCCTTAACACATCTCACACAAACAGGTGAAACATGATGAATATATTCTCACATCTCTTGATGAACTATAATTCTTTCTTCGTGCTTCTTGCCAACTTATTTATTAAAAAACCAGCAAATGATCCCTTTAGGGGCAGAGAGGAACTCTCCTCCTGCTACCAGTGGGGGAAAAAAAGAAAAAAAGGAAAAAATATTATAAACTTACAATTTTTTGAGTTTTGACTGACAACACATTGCTCAGCTCCTTTTGTTATGATTCTTCACATCTGAGAATTGATTGGTCCAAGAAGACCTAAGAATGCCTAAGACATTCTTCCAGCAGAAACTTAGTAGTTCAACCTTTCCTATTGATTAAAGTTATAACTGATCACATAATGATATTGAAAAAAATAAAAAGTCAGTTGAGAAAAAAGCAAAACCTTCATTTAATTCCTAATTTTCTCTGCCTCATATTACTTCTTGAAAACAAGAGAAGTCTCTGTTTAATTAACATCATTTGTGGCTCACAGGATGGGGAAAAAAAGAATTAATCCTGGAGGATGTAATGGCATATTAGGGTTTGATAAAACTTCTGCTCTGAGAACAATTTCCTTGTAATGAATCCCTAATTAACACAAATGTTGTCAAACACCCATAAAAAGCCAATTCAAGTTTGTTTAAGTTAATTAAACAAAGCTGCTGCTCCCCATGTTCCCTTTGCAGAGTGTGCTGGCACCTGTGCACCTCTGTGCTTCTCCACTAGGCCTGGCCAGGCAGCCACACTCACACACCAGGGATTTGGCCATGGAAGGGACAGACGGGCTGGGATCCTTCCAAGCAGGATCCAGTGCCTGGGCCTGCAGCCACCAGTGCCACCAGACCAGCATCACAGCATCATGGCTGGGCTCCCCAAGCCCCGATGTGGTGCCCAGCCCAAGATGGCACAGGAGACATGGGCTCTGCTCAGGAGACCTGTGCTGTGCCCTCAGCACTGCAACAGGTTTAATCCTATCAGAGGGAAGAAAGGACCTGCAGCTGAGGGGAAAAGAATAATTTCTTCATCATGCCACCCCTCTAAATTACAGGTGTGGTTGGAAACTGCATGCTGTTTGGTTAATACAGTATTCCCCTCCTTCCCCATACTGCTCTTGGTTGCTCTTTTTTGTGGTCTGGAAAGTCAGGAAATTGAAAGGTGATCTGAAAAAGTCTGTGGCTGGATAAAATATAAGAGGGAAAAGTTTTACAAAGTTTACCAGATGATAAAGAGATCAGATCAATTTGGTTTAGACCAAACTATACAGGACAGGATGGGAGCAGCCAAGTAAGGACCACGCTTTGTTGTGGCCAAAACTATGCCCCCCAAGCAAAGGTATAAGGACAATTAGCTTCTGCCTTCTGAAATTACAGAGCTTATCCATAGACATACATATACATGTGTATGCATGTGTGTATGTGTGTATATATATGCAAGTAGAGAAAGCTAGGTATTCTGTCTTCCTTTTGTTCTCCCAGGGCCTATCTTTTTCATTTGGAAAACTAATGCTTCAATGAACAGTACGGTAATCTTATTCCATAAAAAATAAGAATTATATTGTAAGAATCATCCATCCTTCTGACTTAAACATTTATTTCTTATTGTAATGGAGGCTATCCCTCTCCAGTACTTTTGCTGAATGTGGTATTTTACCACAGTAATAAACAAATTAGAGATATTGAAAGCCATTCTTTGTCATCTTCGTGTCTCTTTCTCCAATTCCTATTTGACAGTCCAGTGATTTATAAGATTTAGATTAATGTTTATGGAAGATTTTTTTTTTTAAATGGCAATACTTGATAGCTTAATCTGTCCTCTTTGTGACTCAGACAGTTACATTTTCATTGACTGATGCCCATTCTGTATGAATCTTGTTTGCCATACACCTACTAGGAAAAGAGAAAAGATATTGTAACCAGAATATATTTCTATATCTCGCAGTAGTAATTTAGCACAGAGGATACCTAGCTGTCTCTACAGATTCACATTTAAATGAAGCTATGATTGGTGAAAGTGAAGAATTTCATGCCTTCCTAGTAGATAATTGATTGTTGTTTTCTCATAGTCTTGCTTGTAATCAAAACAGACTTTCTCCAGGCTACCTTTTAATTGAGAGCTAAAAGAAAGTGAGAGGCTTCTAGATTTTAATCTTAATTCCAGACAGAAGGTCTTTAAGAAAAATGATAGATCTGTAGAACAAAGGCTGATATCAAATCAGAAGATTCACACTGAGGATATGTCTGTCTGGAGAGGGTTCTGCAAAGCACAAATTCAAGATAAAACATTTCCTTGTCTGATAAGAAAAGCAATGATTTATATCTTAATTCACTGAAGATGTTTTTAATCTCATCTGAGCTATTATAACAGTAAGCCTGCATGTAAACTTTTAATGTATCCTTCTATTATAGGCTGGTGGAAAGCAGTAAATATGGCTGCCTGTCTAGCTTTCCCCATAGTTGTTAATACAGCTCTTTCATTTATACTAAAAAGTGCGTTTGTCAGTAGGGAGACCTTAAAATGGTACTGGAGACTAAATTAACTTTTCCTCTAAATGGAAACTTCCTGAAGTTGGCCAAAAAAGTTTTAACAATTGGGAAAATTAACATACCTTCTGACAGTTCTGTGATGTCTCTGAAAATAAGAAAACCAGCATTAGAAGTAGCAGTCTGCCTCAATTTTTCCATCAGTAAGAACTGGTGGAGAAAGAAAACCTCATTTTCATTTCAAAACCATCAGTTTAATTTCTATCTTGAAAGACTATCTCAATACAGAAATATTAATTTTATGTAAATACTTTGAATATTTTATAATTGAAACAAGAATAATGTCTTATTCTAAAAAATGCATCTATAGGTTTTAAAAAGTGTCTCATTTCTGTTAGCCCAATTATATGTAAATGTTTCCTTTCAAGACTAATTCTGTTGACAGTTAGGCAAGGGAGTTTGTACACAGCATACTCAAATCTGGTACATCCAAATCCAGCATAAGTAGAACAATAATAAACCACATAAGCAAGGTATTTAGACCTTAAAACTGTGTGTTTGAAACTTAGAAGTGTTTGTGCAGTATTATAAATCATGGGTATTAACCAGAGATATAAATATAAGCATGTTTTCCTCAGAGTTAAGACTTGGGAATTGTGAAATTGAATACATTGAGGAATATGAATACAGTAAATACATTTTTTTAAAACTACTGTTAGTATAAGCACAGCAGCAATGAATGAACAAAATGATAATGGACAGAGTTAGTTGTTGAATTCCACTGTATAATTTTGTGATGAAACAATTATTCAATTATTACCATAGGCGTACTTCTGCAACAGGTTAGAAGAAACAGACCTAAACTAAGGCTATTTGAGAAGAGACATTGCAGATAAGATTCCTCCATAACTTCCTCCATAATCCCTTGTTGTCTTAGTTGGTTTCTATAGAAGTGGAAGTGACCCACCCTTAACTGAAATGAGAAAAATTTTCTTGATAAGACTGTTTGTATTCCATTTTTCCATACAGTTCTATGCTGTACTGACATCCACTTTGAGTTCAGGTACATGTGCCTTACACCAAGAAGGCAGATGCACATCTGCTTTCCTTCATCTCCACATGTGTAATTCTGAGGTGGCTCCTCAGACAGGACAAAGTGGCAAAGACTCACTGCTCTCTGTGGTTTCAGCCAGCACCTTACAGGACTGACTGGCACACTGCACAAAAGATATATGTGTGCAAAATCCACCTGGAAACCTCTTTTAACTTTTTACCTACGAAAGCATTTATTTTTTTTATTTTTTTTTTCACTGTCTACAATAAATGTTCTCAAACCTGCATAAATGAGTAAGTTATGATTTCTGTCCTGGCTCCAGGGCAGCAGTGGGTGTAGTGGTGAGCTCTTTCTGGTCCAACCATGGCAGGATAGAGAGTAAGGGAAAGCCACAGCAATATCTGTTTTCTCCCCACACTGAGTAAATCCATCACACTTCTAGCTTACACTGCTATACAAAGAGTCACTTTAGCAGTCTGTATTCTCACAGGAAGGCATGCATCTGCGCACAACACCAGCACCTAGCTGGGAAAACCTGAAAACCTGTCTTTAATTTGTATGTTTTACAAAATTTTCTCCCTTTCCTCTACTGTCTGCTTACTACCTTCTGCCTGAAGGCTTTAGAAGAGCAGCTGAGATAGTAGTGTGGTACAGGGAATAGACTGATGACAGCCAAATAGGGGACTAGAGAGAACTGAAATCACAACTGGATATTTGAGACCCAATTACTGGGAAAGTAACAGACAGTGCTAATTTCATCAGACCTGTAAGTACTGACCAACTGCTTAAGGGATCAATAGCTCTTAGTAGCACAGCAGTCAACTGAAGAATAATTGGCACCAGCCCAAAAAGAAGGATGTGTACTTCTGTGGGGAAATAATAGCTTTAAGATTAATGTAAAAATACATTTTTCAAAATTAAGGTGAATTTGTTCTAGCAGGTCAAACCACCACACAGAGACAGAAGGGATATTAGAAAAACTTAAATTCTTGTAATATGAAGTAAGTAAAAATTAAACAGCATACAACAGAAATATGGATATAATAGAGTCTTCAAATGTAGTGCAGATGAAATTTGTGGTAACAAGTCTAGGAGTACAGTCCACAAAATCCATTCTTAACTATTTAGCCTTCTCTAGACTATGAACTGTTATAGGTTTTCCAAATATGCATTAAGTGCCTACATTGTTGCTTCTGTGAATGACCGCAAGTACTGTTGTCTTCATTGCACTATTAGACATTGACTAGAAAGCTTACCATGGGCACTTGGGGTTGAAAATTTAGGTGCTCATGTCCTAAAACCCTGGAAAAGCTCATTCTGCTAACATTGTGGAGCTGATGCTGACAGGACTGAGTTCTGAGAACATCATAGAGTCATATCTGTGTTCTTTAAAAGAAAAACTGGTGGAAAGAGTGCCATATCCCTTTTGTGTCATAGCCCAAGGAGCAGAGCCACTTTGCAGCACTTCACTGCTCTACACTGAAAGAGAAAGGACGAGTTCCTTTCAGCCTTTTCTGCCTGTTCACCGTTAGTCTCACGTGTTAGTCAGAAAAGAAAGCACAGACTACCAATATCTTCTAGCATGTTAAAACTGAGTATCAGCCTGAAAGTGATAAATTAGTATTTTGCTGTCTGGAATGTACATAAGTTCAAGTCACTACACATCTTGACTGACCCTGAAAAGTCTGAAACCTATGGACAGCACAGGACTAGCTTTACTTACCAGCTGTATGTTCACAACAAAAATGGAGTTAGGTGGAGCAGTTTGGGCTGCCTTCTGGTTATCCTTCCATTCAGCTGCTTCTGGGCAGATGTGTTTCTGCAATATTCTCTGAGTGGGGATCTCAGCACGGTGTTCCTGCTTCTGTTCAGTTCCGGGTTCAATTTGATACTGGTGATTCCTGGCTTTAGGACCTTACATTTTTTCACTCATTTCTAAAATGTGCCCAGTTTCCTTGAGCCGAGAAACAACTACATCACACAAATCATGAAGTTAACTTCTGCGCTTGGGGAACAGAAAGATGTTCTTTCCGTAAAGGAAAACCCACATAAAAGTTTAAGCTTGCTCATAAAAGTTTGGATAGAAAAGCTTTCCAAAGAAAATGATTAGTAGAATGCATTTTCTTATTGACTATCAAGTTCGAGTTTGTGAATATTTATTATGTACATTCAAAGCTTTTTAAATTATTAACATTTTTATTGGTTATGTCAGTTATAATTTCAAGAAAGCCTATTACATCAAGTTCAGAGGCAAGGCTAACTTTTAATAGGTGATACATAATTTAGAAGAACTCACTGAAGCCAGCAGGACAATGAAGTACATGAAAGTAGTTCTTAAAAGTGATTTTTTTCACTCATATTAGCATACCATATAAGAATAATGTCCATAGCTATCAAGAAGGACAGCAAATATCTTGACAGCACATCATCCATCAGGAGAGGCATTACTTTTCAGAATTTTAAGTAATAAAAATTTCAATAGCAGCAAAAAGTAAGTACATGGTATTACAGTAGGAACTGATAGTGTTTTTTTAATAGTTGAGAAGAAACTCTTGCCTTATTTCTCCTTTTAAAATTTCTCATGAGTTACTAAAAGTAATTCCTTTTTGAATTAATTTTTTCATTCCATATCTCAGGTTTGAAATAAAAATTCTATCTGAAAAGATTAATGCTTTTGCTTTTCCTATATGCAAGAAAGCCACAAACTTATTGAAAATCAGGTTATCCTAGGTGCTATAGTTTAGTCCTTACTGAGATCAAAAACATTAGAAATTATCTGAAAACTAGCATTTAATTATTTCATAGTCCATATAAACAAACATCTGTTAAATGGCAATGCAGCATTTGCATTCTTCAGCCTTGATTTGATTACTAAAATGATTATGAGCTTCATCAAGTTTAAAAAAAAAAAAAAAATCCTGCTTGGTTAGGTCTAAAGCAAGGGATATTTAAGCTGGGTAATTTAATTATGTTGATGAAAGTGGGCAATTTCCTTCTCATTCTCTGTTTGTTTCTTTCCAAGGAAGAAGTGTAGAGTACTAAGAGTTGCAGAAGTTTCAATTTTATTTAGGCTGTGTGGATTTAAAGAGAGTTTTACCTAATGAAAGCATGCCTGCAGGAGAACCGCATTGTATGTGACCTGAGACCGTTCCTGCAGCAGTCTCATTTCAGGACATAGCAATAGAGCAGGCAAAAGCACAGCTTGACTCTCAGATCCAGTTCAGAGAGTAATAAAATATGGGGTTTGATTTGTTTGAGTTTTTGGGAGGGTTTGTTTGTTTTTAATTTCTTATTATAAAGCTGATTTTTTTTTTCTTGAAAGTATATCTTTTCAGTATATTTTAACACTGCAGAGCCACATATTAGCCAGGGAATAACCCAGAAACCTAACTTCAGCAGTGAGACCTCAGGCAACTTTGTATACTTTGAATGCCTGTATTTGTTTATTTTAAATAAAATATTTTTCTTTATCTGTGTCAGCATTAGAATAGCTACAGTTTAATAATTTGTAACTGCTTTATCTCTGAATTAAAACAGATTCCTTCTCAGGGTTTTTGGTTACACTATTAGCACCACTGGGCTCCCTTATACCTTGGGGGAACTCTTTTCTTCTTAGCATATCATTTTTTAATACATTCTTCACTAGATTGTAGTGATCACAATTCATCTATGATGTCAACATTTGTCATTACTGAAGCAGTTTCAGAGGTCTGTGGAAACCAAACCCGATGCAGTTAGCTTTTAAATATGCAGTACAGCAAAGCAAAACAAATCCTTCTAAACTAGAGGAAAACTGACAAGCAACTGCACAGATATTAATAGGTAAATAATTGTTTCAGCAAACCAACTGAAGGTGCAAGCATAAGTTCTTCAATAACTCTGCAGTGCAGCCTACAAAGTACAATTTTGTGGCAAGGTAACTATTTGTTGTTACCCGACTTTTGCAATAAAGTGTTTATTACACTTAGCCGTGGAGCAACATGGGACTAGTAGTTTGCAAGATCCAAGAGAATTCCTTACAGATTTCACATTCCGTGGTATAAAATTTCCAGGATAAGATATTATCTTGGGTCTAATGAGGAAATATTTAAAATTTTGTTTGTTGCCTTTAAATATCTCAATTAGATTTTATTATTTTTGTCCTTTATTCTCAGGTATGTTAAGTAGGATTACACCTACTGGCCTTAAAATACAATCAGTGATTTGTAAAAATGGTTGAGATGACTTACAAGAGAGGCCCCTTCATTCTTCATTTACCATACTATCTGTTTCAAAACAATCCAGATTTCCCTGCTATGTCTAATAATTATTTCTTACTTTAATTATAGAGGCTACATGAAAATATATTATCAGTGCTGCAAACCATTATTTAAGGGATTGATATACTCATTTCCTATCTGGCTTTCAGGCATTAGAACAGTTTAGGTAAGAATAGACAAATAACCTAGGTATTACAGAAATTAATTTATTGATACATTAATTTAGTAGCTGAATTACACTGTTGTAACACACAGGATATTCAGCAACATAATGCTGCTGTAGCAATTATTTTGATTTATTTCAATTTGCATGTCCAAAGGTAGGTATTATGTGCTGTCCTTTTCAGTCTTTGAGGACAGAGTTTGGACATTAGTTGAGACATAGAGGAAAATAAAAAGGAAGGTTTGAATTAAGTACTATATTTCTGCTCTGGAAAGTGTAATGTGTTAAGTCCTGCTATTATTTCCACTAGTTCAATTTTAAAAGCTTTATCTACCCAAAAAGTATGAAACATTTGATTCCTGACATACATTGTACTAAAGGTGTGGATATAGTCAGCTAAGAGCTCTCATGTTAATAAGCTCTTCTCCTTTTATGAAGAGTGCATTCTAACTAAATCAATAGTCAAACTTATACAAGACAGTAAAGTAAGACATTCATTCACAGCAGAAATCCCAATTAATGTCAGGATGATAAACGCTACAGTTCATTAAAAATGATGTCTTCAAAACAAGTTGACAGAGTCAGAATTACTTGGGAAAAGAAAAGAAAATACTGATAAATTTCATGGTTAACACCTGAGAAACGATTTAGGAACCATGAACATTACATAGTATTTTGCTAAACAAATAGAATAAGCAGTAGCACAGGAAATCACTGAAGCTTTAAATGGGTGATGGTTTGCACAAAACAAACACATCAATCTCTGATAAAGAAGCACTTCTCTAAGTAATGTTTTCCCAAATGTGGGCAAGTGTATGTACAATTTTCTCCTAAATCTAATCTAATGTGTGCATACATATCTATATAGAACAGGCTAAGTATGTAGAGTAGTAGTCTTTCTTAAATATAACTTCAAAGATTTTTTTATTAATTTCTTTTAATGATTAAACAGATAAGTACAGACACATGTAACTGGTTTCTTAACTACAATTTGCATTTGAATTTGCTTCTTTTGACTTGCTTTCACTTCCCTGGATTCCATTTCCCTGAGCTGAAAAACACACAGAAAAATAACCAACCAACACACACTTCCCCTGATACAAAAATAACCCCAACAAAAACCCATTAAGTAACAAGCCCGCCAGTTATTCTTTATGAAGGTTTTGTGCCTTTAAGATAATTTTGAAGGAATACATTTTTAAAATATATTAATAGTTATCATAGGGTGTCTTGCTCACAATAACCATCAAATAAGTCATTCACATAAATTTAGTTTTCCACAGTGCAGATAATATTTGTATTTATCTTAAAATTTATAATATTATGCATGGAAGTTTCAGATAAATGGATTTTTTTTTGGCAAAAAATATGATCAGTTAAAAAAATGCTCTAAACAAAAGGCATTATTCTGGAAAGGAGGAATATATAAAAGTGTGCATGGAAAAGAGAAATTTTTATCAGGCTTCAACATTATTCCTTAGATATTAGTAAAATATTTCAAATTGCTTTTAAAAATCCAGATTCTGGAAAGGTAGAGTCTTAAAATGGATGAGTCAAAAATAGAATACCCAAAGGTACACTGAGAATTAAAACAAATGCTCTGATTTCTAAGCATGGGATGTAATGACAATGTAGTACTTGCAGCCAGAATAGCAGCAAAAACATGAATATGATTCTGATGCTGCTTAACTTTGAGTAAGAGAACTCTTGAATTGCTCTCCAGAGTTAGCTGTGCATCAAGAATGTTGTATGCCAAGCACACACACACACACACAAAGAATCTTTCAGGAAAAAATTTAAAGTTGCTGACAGAAAAGGACTTCATTGTAATTTATATAAGTGGATCCTCCTAGTTCCTCCCCCTTCTTATATGTACAATCTATCAATTTGAAAGTTAAAGAACAAAAGATTACAAAGGAAAGTATTGGTTAAGTAGCAACTCAGTGCTCTCAATTTGTTCACATTTGTTATTTTAGTTTCACCAGAGCAGAATATTTTTGTTTTAGTAAATTCTAAGTAGTGAGGGAAGCTTATGCTTTGTCAATTGCATAATATGCACACACTAAAGTTGTCATGATGGCACAATTAATTGATTCAGCTGTACTAATGACTGTTTAATTTTTATATTCACAGTACAACTGCCACTAATCTTTTTGCCTTGTAGCTGACACCTGAAGCATTTAGTTCATTTTGAATGTTAGAAAAACAGTATTACATACACAAGTATGAAATAATTGACCTATTTGAATGCTAATTACTCTTAAGAGTCTTGGTTCTCTAAAGACAGAAATTCAGCCTGGGCCGTGAATTGGTAACTAACTGGAATGTGGCTATGAGCGTAAACAAAGGCATCAGTGAAGAAACAAAAACCATTAAAAGATGACAGCATATGGGCCACCGAAAAATAAAATATATTCACATAACAGATTTGTTTCCTGATCCCAAATGGGTAACAAAATAGCTATGTTTACTAATGTACTGGGATTCTGGTCTTCTGGTATCTCCAAAGACTAGGAGATATTGGTATAAACGTGTAAGAGCATGATAGGTGAGCATCTTACCATGTCTGGAGTTTAAAAGACAAATTCATTTCTCTTATTTCTGATATGTAAGCTGCTAGAACTGTGGTTTGGTCTTATCTGGCTTACAATTCTACTCAGAAAAGGACTCCATTTTTTCAGCAGTCAGGATCCTGGATGTTTTCTTGTTGAGGAGAGACTCTAGGTTATGCCTCATGCTAATGGGCTTCATGGGATTTCTAGTGTTTGTGGAGAATATAGTTATCAGAGCAGAGGGTCTCTCAGCAGTCAGAGAGCACTATCCAAGTCCATGGAGGACTTGAAAAAGAAGACAGAAACCACCTGAAGCTAGACTCTTGTTTCTGTGGCCCAGAGCATAGAGAGGAGGGAGAATCATTGGTGCGCAATGAGTACTAAGAGCTCTATAACTAAAGGAGTGAATCACTGATTCTTCTTTTCCAGATTTCATGGGATAAATTTTCAGATCCTGGCTGAATAAGGGCAAACATTTTCCAGTAGATGTCCATGGTATTTTTGGTATTTGGTATTGTTTGGCCAGGTGTGCCCTGGGCAGCTGCTGCAAACTATCCATTATTAACAGTTCATCAGAAATTAGATAGAGGGTGCAGAATACACAGTTTTGATTATACCCACATAATGATGGGCCGGCCCCTGTAATTAGGACAATGTAAAAATGCGTACCTGTGAAAAATTCCCCTCAAGTGTTACTGAAATACTCATGGCAAATGTTTTGGCCTTTCGCAGTGTGCAAAGGGTTGAGCACCAAGAAGTGAGGGTATCAGCCCTGGTCCTGTCATCAGCCAACAGTCCTCTGAGTATTGCAAACTGGAGAGCTGGTGAGCTTTGAGATCCATCCCACTCAGAGGGAGATACTGGCCACAGTCCACTGTAGTCCAGGAGAGCTCAAAGCTTCTCACTCAGGACTTCTGCTAATAGGGTCTCAAGATGATTTTCTTTAGTTATCAATAATTACTAGAGTTTGCAAAGCAACTGTTTCCAATGCCATGGAAAACTGTTTTTCAAAACTCTAGAAAAAATTATACCGCTCCCCTTGGGCTACAGTTCAGGTAGAGAAAATTCCAAGTCTGTCATGGGATGATTGATTATCTCTGCTCTTGTTCTTCACCATAGGAGTCCCTTTTGTGGCCAGTGCCATTCCCACCTTAGCTGTGTAGTTGTTCATAATACAATGAAGGGATGCTTCACCACTCGACTTATTACACAAAGGCCAATGAGAAGCCCGAAAAATACAGCTTTGGGGAGCCACTGAGTGTTTCCTTTGCTACTGTTTCCTCAACAAATCACTATGAATTATTGAAATCTCTGAGAATGTGTTTTATCAGTTTTATTGAGTAGTCACAAAGGATTATTTGTGAATGATAAGCAAATTCAAGGAAACAGGTACAAGAAAAACTGTGCTCAAGGCTTGAATCTGCAGAAAAATATTTGTGTGTCAAACATGAATGGGCTAGGATTTATTTCTCCACTTATACATTGTGAGGGATTAATGATAGGAGAGGGATGGCAAGTACCACCAGAAACTAAAACAGTTTTGAATGGAAATGTTTTCAGACAATAAAAGCATGGAAGAAAAATCTCTGGTACTGTCAATTATATCAAAAAAACATGAGAGTATCACAAGATCATTCCCTGTCACTGTCTAGTCTATCGGCTTCCTCAAAAATTTCCTCTCTCAGCTTCCATTTTTGGACTAATTATCTTGTGTAGTACTAGCCTAAGTATATTTTTACTTAGGTGTTTGAAATTAATTCTGCTAATTTTCCAATCACATAGCATAGTATGCAATCACCTTATTTTATCTGTAGTGCTTATGTCAATACAAACCCTAAATTATAATGACTGCAGAAGAGCATCTTAAGTTTTCCATTAATTTTCTTCTGGAATAATAAAAAAAATTAAATTCCAAATATTTGTTAGAATAGAAGAACTTCCCTCCTGGATACACAGAGTGTTGGTAAATTATACTAGGGAGCTACATATAAATAGCCACAGAGAGGGAAAAGTGACCGGTAAAAGGGACTAGAAGGGGACTGCAAGATTATCACTGGTGATGCTCTGCGGTCCAAGGCACTGCAGTCCTCAGACTCCCTCAGTCACTTGGCTCCTGTGGGTACAGCCACAGCAATGGACAGCTCCTCTGCTTTTCTGACCCAAAACTTCATACTCTTCTTAGTCTCAAGAAGTAGTTAGTGTGTTCTGTACTTAAGGTTTTTATTATTATCTCAAGGTCCCTTTGGGAGCAATCTACATCTTTACTAATATTTCTTTTAGGCTGGACTTGGCTGACAGTGCTGACCAATAAATGATATTAAGAAGCCAGAGGAGTAGCCTCTAAATGCAAGATTTCTTCTTGCCCTGAACAAAGCACCAATTTGAATATTTTTCCCTCACAAAAAACTATCATTTTCATTACCACAGAACTCTTACACTGAATGAAGGCACTTGAATGCTGGACTTCAGGGGTGAACCCTAAAGCGCAGCATTCAGAGAAAGATAGAAGGAGCAATTCAGTTTGCACAGATAACAAGTATCTGGAACATTTTTCATTCCAAATGTATTTAAACGTGTCTCTGACAACATAAGAGTAACTTTATAGCTACCAGGTTTTACTAATATCACTGCTTGAGTTTTCATTTAGTACTGCTAATGTCAGGTACTTTGAGGAAAGTATGAACCTTGTGAAACTTAATGAAATAAACCTTCCCACTTTTTCAGAGGCACAGCCTTAAACACTCATATTTTCTCTGTTATATTTGTTACTGAGAATCTGAACACACTGTTCTCGCTAGCAGGGTAAATTGGCTCTACTGACTGTAATATTGGAAGACAGAAACTAATGCATTTGGTTAAAATGTTCTTAAATATATTGAGGTGGGTCACTTTGCCTTCAACTACTGTTACATTTAATTACCTGGAGGCAACTTGTTTACAGACAGCCAGATGAAACAAGATTCGTGCAATAAAACAGCACACTGTCTCAGAAAAACTGTGCACTTCTGCTCCTGGCAGTTTTCCCTAATGGTCTAGAAGTCAGAAGAATACCTACGCATAAATTATGTGGCACTTAGAATCAGTGTGATTCAAAATATTAATTACTTAATTTAAAAGCGAAATGCAAATTTGACTAAAGCCAGTGGGAGTTTCCACAATGAGATTAATGAGGTTTGAATTAGTTTCTAATGCAGTCTCTTTGAATAAATAGTGTTTTTTCCCCTTACTAGTTTTATCCTGTTTCTTCCTGACCCCTCTTGTCCACGCAAAATAGAACAATAAGAGACTGTAGTTTGTACTTACTATTCATCAGGAAAGAAAAAAGTATTAAAGCTTTGTTTGAAAGTAAGTTTTCTTTGTAAAAATATGTTCCTCCAAAAAGTCAATATATCTCGCAATACTGTTTAATATTCAAAAGTTTATCAGGAATTTAAACTTTGTGACAAAATACTTCTAAGAAGCATCTCAACAGACAACAACTTTACAGTGATAATGAACTTTGTTCATTTAAGAAACTGATTACCACCAAATTGTCTTATGATAATTTGAAAAAAAAAAACCAAAAAAAAACCCAATTCTCCTAATAGAGAGTAATGAGAATTAATTTAAAAAGTCTGAAGAAACTGCTGTGACATGCAACCTGAGTATCTCACTTGTGCTTCTAATAATAATACAAAATATTACCTACTTGCTGCAAGTGTAAGTCTATTGCCAGCCCTATCTTATTGGCTGGACATGTGGGTGGCAAGGCTTTACCTTTCTCTGCAGCATAATGGAAGAGCTGCTGAGACCAATCTTTCAACAAGTAGATCCATATCATGCTGCAGCCTTGCAGGATTCTGTATCCAGAGGAATATGGGGAGAGTACAGAAGGTTTTGAGAAGCACTCAGCACTGTGAGCTTTGAAGATGCATTGCTTACATCTACTGCTGAATATGCATTTTAAGTTTATGAGAACTTCTGTGCGATTTAGGCCAGATTTTTTTTTTTTTTTTTAAATTTCTTTAAGGCCATATGCCACCTAAATGGATTAATGATATTACATAACTCCTGGGGTACAGTTATTTCATGCTTCAACTGCAGCATATTGATCCTCCTGGAAAAAAGAGTGTTCACAAATTCAGTAATGATCTCATCTATTCTCTTTAATATTACCTCCTCTACATATTAATGGCATTCTTTTGTGGTGATACCAATTGCATATGTTTAAAAGGTGACTAATAAAAAGAGTCTATCAGCTTCTTTCATATTAATTCCAGTGTTTAAATACTCATGAGTTAGACTTTTTGATTTCATTTGGCTTCTTTGATGACTGGCATCTATCTCTTGTTTTGCCTTTCTTCAAAGACACATGAGCAAGTCTGAGCACTTAGGATGTGTGGGCTGACAGGTTGGCCTGTGGAACCCTGGCTTCAAAAAGGCATCTTCAGGAAGGTATGGTGCTGGGCACAAACAGTATCCATGGGGTCAAGATTCCCCTTGTGACAAGTAGGTGCTCAGACTGCAATATATTTCCACTTGTTTCAACATGAAGTGTCTTTTAAACCAGGAAACAAGTTTTGATGGTGAATTTTTAATTACTTTGTTTTTGACCAATCTGTAAAAGAAAATAGTGAACCCTTCTTCCTTAAGGACTGCTACGATTGCCTAATAAATCTAGTGGCTAAATGAAGAGGTTTTCCCTGGATCACCCTGATAACTCTTTCCTGAAGCAAACCACAGACAGTTTTAATTAGAGAGATGGAGACAAGAAAGCAAAGCATAAAAGACAAGAGAGACCAGAGTAATAAAATTAGGGTGCATGGGGATGTAGATTTATACTGGAATATAAATATTTTCAAAAGTACATGAAGTTCTATATTAAAGTGAATTATGTAATTAAAAAAACCCAGAGATAAGTATAGTAAAATCCAGGGTCTTAGAGCACAAAAAATTGTATTACTAGAAACAGACGCTTCCTATACAGAGACATAAACATGAGAAAAACATTAATATTAAAATCAAACAGAAAGAAGCATAAATAAAAATTATTTGAAATAAACAAAGAGGCCATTAAAAGAGTAACTCCACTTTAGTAAGAATTAAGGGAAAAAGAGAAGACTCAAGACAACATATTTCAGCTATTAGAACTTCAGTCAAAGCTAAGCAAAGAAAAACAATAATTGGGTCACAAAATTCCACTGAATTCTAATGAAAGAAAGAAATATCATGTTATGAAGAAAAATGATACCTAAGATGAAGTCAACAAAGACAACACAAAACCTCAGAAACTAGGAGAAAGTAAAATTGTTTATCTTATAGTAAAACGTCTATGATAATCATTAGGTAGTCAAAACTGGAGTGGATGAATTGATGTGGAAAGGTTTTAAAATGTTATGTAGAAGTTAAAATGGATCAATACTCAAACTTTGTCATATTATTGATTTTTTTTTTTCCAGTTACATTTTACTCTCTCTGCCATGCTGTATGTTTATCAAAATGAACTAGAGATCACCTCCTTTCTAGGCCATGCATTCAAAATAGTCTTTGCTATTAAACGGTACCAAGAGCTTCCTGTCCAAAAAACCCCAAACCAACCAGTTTTTAAAAGGATAGATAATTCAGCCACCAAAGCTCAAGGAAATAGGTATCTTTGCTTTGTGTCCCTTAATCTAATAATACTGAATTCTATCTGTATTTGAAAACAAGCCTAAAAACCTGACTGGTTTAAAAGATGCAGATCTTTAGATTTTTGAAACACTTGATATTAGTAGGTTTGCTAGTAAACACATGACCCTGTTTGAGGGGGAAAAAGAAAAAAAAACACATTAAAATAAACGAATGACCCCAGTGTCATGGACTGAGAACCGACAATCTGCATTGTGTTGTTTATTGGTTTTATTGTTAAAAAAAGCCTCTAGCTTATGAATATTTATGCCTCACTTTATAAACATACTTATATGCTGTTTACACTACTTGTGTGTCCCCTTCCTGTGTGCTCTTTCTTAATGAAGTAGATGGCATTTTCTTCTTCTTCCCGAAATGTCCTTCACTGTCCTTTACTGGATGTCCTGTAAATCTTCAAAATCATTTAAAGTTCAGACAGTAAAACAGCAGACTACATTCCACCGCCTATGAAGGCTGCTTCATATAGCAGTACTTTCACTGCAATTGCGAGGTTTTATGTAAAGTTGCTTTTGTTAAAACTGATATACCACAATACACTCTTCAACCTCCCTTCCCTTCTCTAGCTTCCATATATCAGAGACATCCATGAAATCTGGGACAATCCATCAGTTCAGAGACCAATTAAAACAATTTTCTGCCTCCACCAAAGGTTGTATGAACAACAGACTACACAGCAAAACTTCAGATTAAAATCATGAGTCATAAAAAAGCTTCTGTATCTCACAGTCTGAGTAATCCCCATAGCTCACAAAATTTCAAAAGACTAAATAATTTATTTTTACCTGAGATCAATGAAAATGCAAATTTTTTCTCATGCTTAGTACTTTTATATAATTGAATTCTATTTGTATTTGAAAACAAGCCTAAAAGCCTGACTGGTTTAAAAGATACAGGCCTTTAGATTTTTGAAACACTTTCTATCAGCAGGTTTGCTAGTAAACACATCACCCTGTTTGAGGGGAAAAAAGAAAAACACATTAAAATAATTAATAACCCCACCTACCATCAGTATATAACTTTACTAAAAATGATACTTTCATTTCCTTGGCTACACAAGGGTATATGGCAAGACCATGAGATACAGTTTCCTAAGTGTTATATACTAAATGACATTTTTAATTAGCTTTAAAGCAACCAGTGGTTTTGGATGTGATTAACACTGTAGAAATATGTTTTGCTCAGAATCTATTCTTTATATTTTCAAGGACAGACTACTTTTAGTTCTACTTCAGAGCCTCATAGATATTGAAATTCTGTGGTTGGATTCATAGAAGAATTTAGTAGTTTCTTTATAGAAGATACCTGTTTTAATGGAGTCCAAAAAAGCTTATTATGCAGACAATACATACATCTGAAAATATTTTCTTCCTTGCTGGTAGAGAGTAATATTTTAATAGGATATTTAATTTTATATCACTCTTACTCTTTTCAGCACTGAATCACTGAGCAGAAATCCACCTATTTTCATGCTTCCCATAACTTACATTTACATTTTGATATGGGAGTTCCTCCTCAAAAACTGCACAGAGCACTAATAATGCCTTTGATTAGCCTAATAAAAGTTATAGTAAAGCTGTAGAGTAAAACATAGTTTTGAACATGCTAGTGCTACCTATTTGTGCAAAACAAATATTTACGAGCAACTGATTTAATTCACTGTGACTTTACTCAGCTGAGAGTTTCCCACCAGCAGGACAAAACCTCTTCCAGTCCTTCTGTGCAGGCAGACGAGGCAAAGAGCAAGCTTTTTTGTTGGGCTTCCATCTACACTTTCGCCATTTCCTTTGTTTGGGTGAATGAGAAAGACTAATTAAGTTAGTGAGGATCAGATGCCTGTGGTGTCACTGCAACATTTGAAGGAATGAACTATGTGGCGCATCTGCGCTGATATTAGAGCTTCTCATGCCAAAACCACATTAACAAAGGTAGTGAGTGTGGGCCTGAATGGAGCAAGTGCACTCTGCTCATACTCTCATCTAAATAATAAAGCGAGATTCTTAAATGTGACGCTAATTTAAAATCCTATAAGCACAAACTATTTTGCTTGAAGCCTAGTTCTGTTTGCTGACTTTCTTTCCAAAATCACTTCTTTTCCTGTGTGACAGGGCCTATCAAGTTGATTACTCTCTGACAGCAGAGTGATGGCTTGCCAGTTGGACAGCCTGAAGTGATTAGCTGGCCCTTTTGTCACTCCTGGCATCTGACTCAAAGATGCTCAGGCACTAGGTTTGATGAGACTTCAGAAAGGTGCAGAGTCCAAGCCTGACACATTCAATATGCCATCTCTCATCCAAAATAGATGAAACAGGAGCTTTTGCTAAAGGACTGTTGCAAGGGAATAGTTTGCCAGATGTGAGACTCTGTCTCAATGGAATAGAAGTTCATGTCAGGTTATTATTTAACATAACTATTTTCCCTTCTGTTCACAAATAAGAGGTAAGGGACCGAAAGAATCAACAGCTCGGGTTTGTTTGATTTTGGGTTTTGTTTTGGTTTGTTGGGTTTTTGGTTTTTTTTTTGTTTTGGTTTGGTTTGGGGTTTTTTTGGTTTTTTTTTTTTTTTTTTTTTACCCAGAAGGTTTTATAATTAGAAAGAAATTTAGATTTTGCTTTTTAATTTTAATAAGTTTAA
>JAWWEE010000105.1:46218132-46248639 GCA_035221455.1 Xenops minutus | reverse complement strand
GGGTTGGTTTTATTTGGGGTTTTGTTTGGGTTTGTTGGGTTTTGGGTTTTTTTTTTGTTTTGGTTTGGTTTGGGGTTTTTTTGGTGTTTTTTTTTTTTTTTTTTTTTTTTTTCCCCAGAAGGTTTTCTAATTAGAAAGACAGTGAGATTTGGCTTTTTAATTTGAATCAGTTTCAAATAAAACTCAAAGGTCAATCAGTATAGGTATGTCTTAACATTTGACAAGGGCGCATAATTATCCATGTAGCCCATATGCATCTACTTGGAATGTGCAGTTGATTATTCCACAGTTTTCAAAGTGTTTTCTTACTGGAGTGACAGCCCCATAGAGTCAGGTAATGAGGGAAATATAAATTGCCAGTCATCAAAATTGGTTTTCAGACTTTCTTTGATCTTTCCCTGGCTGATGAACCTTTCTTCTGATGCAGCTGGCTGACTATACTTATTAGTATGAAATTAATTTATTATTTTGATTAAACAGAGAAAATGGACTCTTGACCAGAACATTTTTCTTGTTTCAGGAAGCGATTGTCTGAATATATTACAATGTGCTGAAATCCACAACTAAAACATATTTCGCACTATATCATTTATGAAGAGCCACCTGAAAGCAAAAAAAATGTTTATTCTATAAATTACTTCCCTTTTAGAATTAATAAATGTCAAAATGAAACTAAATTTAATAACATTAATCTCAGTTATAACTAGGAATTTTCAATACATAGGCTCTTTCTGTTCTACTACAGTCAATAGTTGCTCACAATACTTAAAAATCGTGAGATTAAAATTTCACACCACAGATGTTATTCTGGAAGATTTTTAAGGGCCTATTGATACCTTCAAATGAATATAAAGAAACATTTATCACCATTATTCTGTATCATTCAGCATACATTGAGAAACTTCCAGTAAATGGCTTTTTTAGCAAGATGTTATTGGAAGAAGATATTGTTTATGGTGCTGAAGCAAAATCTCAAGATTTTGCATAAATTATTCAATCTACATTTAAAAAAAATTGACATTTCTAACAAATTCATTTGGAATATGTCTGGAGAAATACATTAAGTCATGCAAACACTTAAATTTGTGATTAATTTTAGGCATATAAGCAATAACATCAGGAAACACAAGTTCTCCGTAGCTTAGGCTTGCTGGCATACTGGAACAGAAAAATTCATACAGGATGCTGTACAGTCCTGTCCCATAAGAATTTATGTGGTATTTCACCTAATTTCTGTCTTTGTTTATTAAGTGCCCTAACTGGTGACTTCAAGAGGTAATGATTCCTGGTAATGATTGACTTTGCTTCTATCTCTGATTTTTCTCTTCATTAAGTATAATCCAAAGTCAGTGAGCATCCTTTCTTATGGTTAAGGACAAGTTTTTTAGAACATATCCAAAGTCCTTACAATATAAAAGACACCAGATAATGAAAAAGCTCTTGCACACTACCCATAACTGCTAGTGGGGCTGCAAACCACTGTGATTAGCTAGGGGAATTGCTTTTGGTTTAGATCACATCTAGACTTGTGCTTGAGATGCCTGTTTCAGCAGAAGCTGTAGAGAATCTCTCTACAGCCCCTCAACTCACAAGCTCTTATTTCCTTCCTTGTATTTCTTTTGCCTCCAGATTTTGAGTTTTCGCATCAGCTTCTGCTTTTAGAGAATTTCATCCCAGCAGATAAGCTTGAATGTTTTTGGGCTATAAACATTCAGTGATCTACACCTGTGCTGATGATGCTGTAGGTTAAAGTCATTTAAGTGGAATTAAGGTTGTGTCCCTTGAATTTTTCACATAGAATTTTTCTTTTTTGAAGCTGGTGGCTCATAAACTATAAGTAACAAAATATAGTTAATGACTTCTAAGGACAAAAGAACCAATATACCCACTGTATGAATAATGTAGGTATAAAACTGTATATGAAATTATGTCACAAACAGAATCTAAGCCTAAACACTATCACTGTTATGTCTTCTTTTCCTTTGGTCAGTCACGTCGGCTCATGAGTTAGTTCTCTTGTCCTGCACACCTCCATGCAGCACCATAATCCCACTTTAACAAACTGAATGGCTGGGGAGCACACTTAGAGAATACAACTTCAAATTGGAAAAAACCTTACTGCAACACAGCAATCACAAGTAGGATTTAATTGAGCCTGAATTTCAAACATAATATTTAAGAAATGGTTTCAATACCAATGGATTGGCAAGAGTATAGACTTAGAAGCATAAAAATGCAAGATGCAAGGCTCTGTGTTTCTTTCTTTGGTATAACAAGTCCAGGAATTCTAGAGAGGAAGTCATCTTGCCATGAAAGAAAACAAGCTCCTCTTCATCTGGTTTGGTCATATTTTCTTTCTTTCTTGATGGCAACAGACAAGTGTAGTTCAGTTGCTTTAATAGTTAAAAGCTGTTGCAAAAGTACTCTAAGGGATGGTTTTAGTGACTGTATAGAAAATAAATAACCCCTGTTTCAAAATACTGCTTTCCTGAAATGTTGAATGAGTAACTACTGCTTTCTGAGGGAGACATTATTCTCGAGAACTTAACCATTGCTGCCATTAATGATCATCCTATGTCATATTATGTTGATGCAGAGAATTATTAGCCAAACTGATATATAGGAACTTCTGTTCCCATGTCAGATCCTTTGATGTTGTTCATTCAATTTACAATCTTTTCTGTACTTTTAAAACATCATCTCTACAGTAGATATAATTAAATGTTAGAAGTAAAAATAGGATAGTTACTTAGGAAAACTAGTGATAGGGATTTCAGCCAATTGAGATGAAAAGGCACATGGTAACAAAGAAAAAGCAAGCTAATTTACCTGTTTGGTTTAATTAATGATGTTTCGAAATGAAGGAAGCAGTTTTAATTTGGGCCAGATATTTTTCCAGAACCAATATAGTAATATACTAACTCCTTAGAGATAAAGTAAATCTTTGTATGAGACTACTTAATCCATGAGTGTTTGTGATGATTATCTGTCCATCTGTTAAGATGCTAGGGACATGGTTTAGCTGTGAACATGGCAGTGGTAGGTTAATGGTTGAACTTGATGATCTTATAGGTTTTTTCCAACAATTCTTAGATATTTCAGAGATATTAACACTTGACTATGCTTTTGAATTAATTTTATGATCAGTGCTTACTAAATATTTTATTTAAGAAAGCATTTTCTTTTAACCACAGGGATATATTCTCAGTACCAGCTGGTTTACTTAGAGTTCTGTAAACATAACAAGCCAAAGATATAAATACGCCCTTCTAATGTTCCCCCACTGTTCAACAGTATGTCTGGTGAGGCTGATGAAAGATTTAATGTATTATTAAAGTGTTAATAATACATTAGGTGTCAGGGATGGAATGTCAAAGCTGGACATACATCAAGGCTCTTTCAGCAGTGGATTTTCTTCAACTCCTGGCATAAGGAAAGAAATAAACAAGTATTAGCCAGTTCTTTGTGTCATAGGAGAAGATGACCTTCAGATTTTTGGACTTAGACACCCCCATTAAGCTTCCTATAAAGTCTAAAATTATAACCTTTAAAACATTGTAAAATAATTTTTTGGATTGACTATGGTGGTGGTCTTTATGGGGGCCTCATTGTACTTCATTGTAGAAGAAAGTAATATAGAATCAGCTGCATATCATGAACCACAAGAATATACCCTTAACAGTAAGTCATCAGCAGGGATTCAGGAATCATGCCTAGTTTTTTAGCTATTCTTTAATAAAAAACTTTTCTCTAAGAAGTTAAATCATAAAAATTTAGTATTTTTCTGTTGAATTTCTAGAATATGCATCGTAAAGCAGCTTAGATCACCAGATAGTCTTTATAGACACCGACCTCAGTAACAGGGAGGGATTTCAATACAGTAACTGTACATTCCACCCCTGAAATGCTATATATTCTTGATAACCTCAGCAGTAGCCTAACCTTGAACTTGAGTTCTGCTGAGCTTGGCAAGCATTTGCACTCTGTCTCCCTGCTGTTTGCATTAAACGTCCATTGCAGGATTCAGTTGTACTCGACACAACCTTGTATGATTTTGGCCCATGGCCAGTGTTCTATCTGGTCCACAGAAACATTAAAAAATAGGTCTAGAAAAGAAGAGCACATCATCCTTTTCCATCCCCTTTCTTTAGCCAGACCATTGTTAAGTGCTCTTTACTGGTGCTTTTTTAACCTATTCTCAAGCACTTCAAATGATTTCTCTAGCATCCGAAGCAATTTGTTTTAGTGCATTACTACCTTTATCATTAAAAAGGTTTTCCTGACATCTAAACTGAATCTTTCTTGCTGTCATTCAAGAACACTATTTCTTGTTCCGTGCATGATAAAGAGCAAATTGTTCCCTTCCTCTCTGCAGCACTCTTTCATGTTTTTAAAGGCTACTGTCACTCTCCTCTACAACCTTATGTCCCCTAGATTTTAAACAACCCTGTTTCAACATTTTTTTTTTTGTTAGTTTGATGTTTTCTAAACTTTTGATCAGTCACTGGATTGTGCCAAATTGATCAACATCTTTCATGAATCATGGTGTCTAAAGTTGAACAATGGTCTTAAGATATAGCTAGACTACTGTTTATATATACTTTTATCCATTTCTCTGCCCTTTCCAAAAATGTCATTGTTTGAGTCACAGTCATACTGTAATCTACTTTACCTCAGGGACTTTTTCTGTAACACTGCTGCCAAATGAGACATTTCATAGCTTGTAGTTATGCTACTGATTTCTCATACCAAAACAGAAAACTTTACTTTTGTATTTACTGAATTCAGTCTTATTTTTTTATGCCTTTTCTCTAGTGTATGAAACTCCAAATCAGTTCTACTCCATTAAGCCATTCTCTTAAAGTTTCATTTTCCTTATCTACAGCAGGCAGTACTAGAGTACACTTGTGGAAGTTCAGTCCATACATTCTTCCCTTTGACAGTGAGCTCAGTTACAGGTTTCCTAGCCAATTTCTGAGACTTTTATCAAGACATGTCCCCAACTTACTTATGAGAATCTCCTGTGAAATACTATCAGATTAACATCTAAATAATAGATATCTGTTGCTTCTTCTCTATTATAGAAATAAATCAAATTTATTTGATATGATTTGTTCTCAATAAATCCACGTTGACTGTTGATCATCTTTGTTTCTTCTTGCAACTCATTTGTTCCTACTCTTTTCCTGAGAAATTAAAGCTAGGTGGTTTATTTTATAATTCAGCTTATGCAGACCTTACTTTTCTGTTTGTTCCAGAGAAGTCTTATTTTTTTTCTACTCAGTCATCTAGTATCTCACCATATTCCAAGACCTCTTTAGAGTAATCACTAAAATATTTTGTTTATGTCACTTCTTTAAATAATATTGGATAAGGTTTATTGTACCTAATCATTTCAAAATTTCCTACTTCCATAGGTGTTCACTAAACCCTTGGTTTTCCTTATTCTAGGCTAAAGTAATATCTTTTTGTCAGCAAATGAACTTGCATTAGTCACCTGATTGGAGATTACATTCTACCTTTGAAAACACTGAGGCAAGGAATGTCATCTATCTGTTCACATTTTTGATGCCATTTACAAATAAATTTCCCTCTCTGCAACATAGCATTTTCCTATAGCATATGTTATAATGTACATTTCCCACATTGTTTCCTTTTATCACTTATGGTGCCTCTCTTGTTATTAGCTAGCTTTTTGTGTCTTGCATTTCCTGATTTTGTCCTGCTATGTTATTGTTCTATCACCTTCCCCTCAGATCTAATCTAGTTTTTAGCTTTCTGTAAACTTCATACTTATTTCTCAAGGTCCAAGATGAACTCATTGTTTAGTCAAGCTGATAGCTCCCATTACAGTCCTATTCTTCCTTTACACTACATGGTGTTTCTGATTCTACTTCTTTGTTCACTTGCATCTTATGTCTTAGGCTTGCTCCCCATAGTATATTAGGTGGTGGATATCTGAGATACAAGAACTGCCTTCTTGGAAATGTCAGAACTTATATACATAAAAAATACTTTTTGAAGAAAGAAATAATATGCTTTTTGACCTGTTGAAAATCAGTGTCAGTTAGGAAAACCACGTCATAAAAGCAGCATTTCCAGTTCTTGTTCTTACTGGATCAGTAATAAAATTCTTCAGCTTGATGATAAAATTTTAATATTATAGCTCTAGTTATTGTTATAAGCAGTATGTTTAAATGTATATATACTTAAAAAAAATTCAAGCACCATAAATGCAACTTTACAATGCCTTTTTAGAAGTGCTCTTTTCCTTGACAAAAATATACAGTATCTTCTTGGAATGGAATATGTATTGCTACTTTCCCATAAATATTAAATACAATCCTTGTTCAGAGAGCCATATTGTATAATTACAAGTATTATTACAACATTTCCCACCTGTAGGCTGGATCAGGTACTGTTTGGGAAGGGAATTTGAATCAGGTATAAGACCTATAATATGGTCATCTGTTTTAATATGCATGGAATTATGAGTCTTTAATATATTCGGGTACCTCAGTGGTAAATCTCTGTCTGTTGGATTCCAATGATAAATTAGTTGAATTTTAAATTAATCTATATTATAGGTGGCAAGAATTAAGAATTAGTAACTAACTTCCAGGAAATACTCTGGATATTGCTATAGCTAATAAAAAATCAGCTTTTCATTTTGAAGTTTTGACTCTAGGAGCTCTTAAAGGAACTTACATGCTAAATGCATTACCAGAAACAAGGTATAAATACTGTTGGATGCTCAGATGAATACTGCTACTGTCCACTTATTACAGAGAAACCAAAAATACACAGGCCCAATATATGACATAAATCAAAAATATATGCTATGGAGTGATCGATCAGGCCCATTTACAACATTCTGTGAGTTAGGTGTTGCTTACCTAGAGGAGAACTAGAAGCAAACCTGGGAAATTAATAACTAAAGTTACCAGAGAGAATCTGGGTTAAATCAAGTTTGATTTCAGTCCCTCCAATATTACTGTCCTTGTAGGACATGCAGGAGACTCTGAAAGTCTTCACAAATCAAAGGTTAAGCTTAGTAATAACTAGCGACATACTGGTGTCACCATATTCAATCTCCAACAGTCACTGCAAAGGCATCAACTTAAAGCACAGGAGAAATATATGTAGCAGGTGATTTCATCTATCCATGTTTCAGAGAACTAATACAACTTCAAATAATCCTTCAAAGAAAGAAAGGGCTCAGTGTTGGAGACATCCATAGTCTGCATTCAGTTAAAGGAAAGGTGAGCACAGGCCATTCGATCTTGGAACTGCAAAAATCATTTGGCTTCATGAGGAAATCCTGTTGTAAACAAAGTATGAATTGCATTTCAATCTTCTCCTACACTAAGGTAAAAAGAAAGGTCTGATTTTCAGGTAAGATGTCAGAAGCTGTTGATTAAGCCAGTCATTGTGAAATAGTAAATGGTCAAGGCAGTACTTCAATTTCATTTAGCTGTAGTTCTGAGCACCTAAATTTCACATAAAAGAGATCTATTCTCCTTTCTATTACCTATTACATAGCTCTTGCTGCATGAGTCACCCCAAACCACTCCATCACAAGTTCAGATCTGCTGCACTCCCAAGGCAGGGTAAACACATAAGTGAGGCTGCTTGCTGGGTTGTGTTGCATGAGTGAAGGATGTGTTGTCCAAGGTCCCATGGAAACTCAAGTTACTGTGTAACTCCAGTGTTCTCTCCCATACTCTGACTGTGGTCTCATTTCAGCCTTAATATTTAGCTTTTAAAGTGCGTCTTATCCTCCCGTAAGCATTCAAGGAAGACCAAGATATCTGATGTGCATTTGTTACTGATATTCTTTTACTAATCATGGCTGTTCTCAGGCATTTCTATCATGCTTTTCTTGAAGAATTTCCCATGAAGCATGTGAATGCCCAGCCTCATACTCTCCATGGAACAAACATGAGTCTTATTTATTTACTTGAAGAGAATGTGCAAAAATATGCTCTTTTTAAGAGGTGACAGAAGGGAAAAGATTGAATAAAGGAATTTCAATATCAAGAAGTGCAGCTACTTCCTGAACATCTCTAATATGTTATTCAAAAAAAGAACTTGTGGGGGTTGACACAACTGGGACAGAAGTAAAAGGACACTTCAGAAGCAAATGAAGGGAAGAGTTTAAACTGTGATAGTCTGTGACAGAAATCTTAGACAGTAGAAGGAAACAAGCTCTCAAGATTAGCATCAGGCAAGAAATTGGTGTCACTGTAGAAAACACCTTTGATTGCATCATTACTACTCAAGCCTGGCTGACAACAGCACCTTCACTGAACAAGATGGTTTAGCTTTAAGCAAATTACAGTGCTTAGCAGCCACAGTCTGCCCAGATCACTTAACTGAAATGCCAGTGATGGCCTTTGACAGAGAAAGGTGTTGAGGAACTAGTGATCCAATCAATTAATACTCTCCATTAATTTGCTAGCTACAGGTAAAATAGCTAGCAAATCAAATAACATGCTAATGCAGATAGTAGAAGACTAGGCAATATTTTGTCCTTTGTGACCCAGGCTGGAGAAAATTCCTTTATACTTTTGAAGGGGAAGAAGAAGGGTGACTGTGAACAACTGTATTTTGAATGTCACATCTATTTTCTGTAGAATACACCAAATTTTTTAATCAGTATCTTGATCATCTCAATGTGACAGAAGAAATTCAGCCACTAGGTTGCAGGTAGTATGCCAAACCAAACTGAGATCAAAGGAAAAGGAGCAGGACTGGATAGCCACAGGTGATATTTTATTAAGACTTGTGCATGCTAAGAAGGAGGTGTTGATGGAGGAAGGAAGGGAGGGAGGGATGGAGGAAGGAATATTTGTCATAAAAAGCCCTTCAACTTACCTGATAGAAAAAGTAATCACGGGGGCCTTTGATAACTTCTTATGGATTAGCCTACTTGAAATTACTACTTTAGTCTGTGTTGCTGAGCAATCTTGCATTATAAAAGATGACTCCCTAGGTGATGTTCTTCAATATCAAGTACGTCAAGAAAAGTAACATAGGGCCAGAAGAAACTTCTGGCTCCTCAAGGCTTATCAAGATTAGTCCAGCCGGTTGAAACATAAGATCTTCCCTATAATAACTGCTTGTTTCCACTGAGTTAAAGAAATTACATGAACATCCTGCATGTTCACTTATTTGGAGCAGTGTCTCTCTATAGGACAGCCAGTGTAGGACTGACTTTTGAGGGCAATGTGCCAATCCCCCTTGCTGTACATGGTCTTCTGTCTTGGTTTTAGACTTCCAAGGCCTGTACAGCAGAATACTCGATCCTTCACACAGATGCATTTTATAAAGTGCTGACAAAAGTGTATCAAATCTCATGGAAAAAAAAAATATGGGGTTTTTTCCTACCTTGAGCTATGTATTCATGGCTAATCTATGCTTCTTAGATTTATCTCATTCTATCTTTAAGAATTTCAAAGCAAATATATTTTCAAGAGCTCAGTTTTTTTCTGTTATAAGGAGTAGAAAACCAAGCTAGTGAGCCTATCTGAAGACTGGGTTATTTATGTCTGGGTTATATCTATGTTCATCTTCCATCTTTTCTCATCAGCTTTATGTTCATGAATAAGAAAACCTCTTTTTTTTCAAAATCTCTCATTTCTGAAAATGAAAGGCAAAGAATTGATTAAAATTTTGCTAACCCCTTTAATATTTTTATATATTTTTAAATTTTTATATATATTTTATACATGCTTCTTTCTAAAATTGCCACTGGGACAAATCATTGAGAGGGGATAAGACAAATAATTTAGAGACAGAAACTATAAATAAAAAATTAGTAAATGAGCAAGTAGATTTTTTTACATAAAAAATAGCCCCAGACAAAGAAAATTTTTAAAGCCTGAGTATTTATATGGATAGGCAAGTAATGTTTTCTGGTTGGTGAAATACACAGTAAGTAAGGTGTCATTTTGGCTCAGCCAGTGAACTCAAAAATTTGAAATCTGTTGGAAAATATAAGAGATGAAGCTACATAAATCCACTGTGAAAGAAAAATCTTGTCGATTTTGCTATTAAGGTAACATTATACTTGAACCTGAACTGTGTTATGGAGTTTGTTATTGAAATCTCTATATTAATTAACCTTCAGCTATAGTTCCTATAGAACATGATGAAAAAAACTACAATCTTATTTTCGTCTTACTCTATCCTCAATAATGAGTATTTCCACACTGAGCAATATATACAATTTATGCTTTTATTGTCATCTTCTAATTTTTACTTTCATTTGGAGTGAAATGCAGGCTCATATCATTGTAGAATATTCTGCTCATGAGAAGGTTTTCAGGCTATTATGCAGAAGCCTAATAATTATGAACATTATGTTTTTATAAAAATGACTGATAGTCTTGTGACAAATACTTAGTATTTCCCAAAAAAAGCCACTCCTTTAAGGTCACCAAATTCACTTCAAATCTTTGGAAATAGGAAGGATATAGCATGCTAGTGAGCAGTGTTGGTAAAACCTGTGTGTATCGAAAGGATATGATTTAGAGATGAAAGGGTCATAAACTGTCCTTAGCCTAGAAGATAAAGAAGTATCAGGATTTCCTATTCAGTGTATGTATAAGCAGTAACACACGGGAAAGTCAGCAGCAACAAGAATAGCCAGTGAGAGACTGGTTAGAATGATTTATGATATGCTGATAATACAGCTTGTCTGGAAGTCATATAACCCAGAAAGGTGTCAAGGTGCAGCTGTACTTCAGCGACTGAGAAGTGAGTGAGATTGGGCTGCAGCTGAATTTGTCAATGGAAGCACTGGTGTGCCTCTGGAATATAGGAACACGGAAGAATCTGGAGGAAGAAACAGATTTCAGAGACCCTCCTTTAGTTTGTCACAGGCTGGTTTACAAGCTTTTGACTTTAGCAGTCAGATAAAAGCACTTAATTGTCTAAGACATTTTTCTTCTCTGTCTGATTCCTGCGTGTTGTGATAAAAGAATTACTGTTCTTTTATCCTTCTAAAAGCAAACATGAAGTTTTAATTTAATTCCAGTCAGAACCTAACATTGATTTTCCTGTGACTTTGTGTATTTTTAAAGATTTTGAAAGAAAGAAACAAAGCAAAAAGCCAAATATTTTTTAAAGGCTTGAGCTTTATTAAAAACAGATATGTCTGTTCCTGGTACAGTTAGAGTCAGAATTACATGCTATAGCATGCTAGAACCAATTTCTTTTAAATCTGCACTGGCTGATTACTAAGTTTAACCTCTAAATAGAGCATACACCTGTGGAAGGCTGTGCCTATCTCACATGCTGAGATATATTGTGCCTACCTGTGCATTCACTCCCAAGCTTTATTTCAAAGAATTCTGGAAAAGAGTATGAGGTGATTGATGGAGGTGGACAGGGGATGGAAAAGGGAACATAAAAATTAGTACACAACTGGGAGTATCATTCCGTATGTACCTGAGACATGACTGCAGCACACTGCCAGATCTAGGAACTTGGAAGGACCTAGCTGAATTTCCTATTGCTCATGGACATGAGACATGAGAAGCTGCTGTACAAATACTTTAAACACAACTTGCTTTGTATTTTAGTTCTTATGGTTGAGAAGTACCTAACACTGGTGGGTTTGTAGAGGTTTTTGATAAAAATGTAGGAAATGACACTACCACTTGTTTGGAGCATTTCTGTATTAAACACGGAGTGAGTCTTGGTATCCAGCAAAACTAATGTTGCCCGAAGGCTAACAGAGTGAATAGACAAAAGCACAAAAACTGTTTGAATTAGGCTTCATTTGATGTGCTATCTAGCCTATGAGGAGTTGTTTTCACTGCAAACTACTCTTTACAAAATCAGTTATCCTCACTTTCTTATCTTTACCTTTCTAGAGTGGTAAAGTAATACACCAATATTGTATCAGTGGATGTTATGACTTGTTGGCCTCAATACTATCTTGTTCAGCAGAAGGTGACACTAATTATATTACATGATGAATCACCACTATCCACAAGAGACGGTTCCTGTGTAAATACTTAGACTATTGCTTGATATTGTTACTACTCAGGAAATTTGTTGATGGCAGAGAAATTCTCTCTTCAAGAACTCTCTTAGACATTACAGTTAGATCCAACGCCTTAATCATTTTAATTCAAAGATTTGTCTTTTGCTTGGGATATCAAGTTCATCTATATTGTTATTTTACTCTGGATTATTACCTAGAGTGAAAACTGCTGCCTCAGATTGTGATTGCAAACCAACAACATACAAGTTTACATACTTACATCTTCTTCCTGTGTCCCTATGAAGTTTCCTTCCTTGCTTGCTCCTTTGCTTCCTTCCTTCCTCGCTCCCTTCTTTCCCTCCTACCTTCCTCCCTTCCAGTACTGAGGGTGGCAAGCACTGTTAGTCCTTTGCCTCATGCTCCAAATCAGGCTCACACCAAAAATGCCCATCCCTGGTGCAAAACCTGCCCCTCCCTGGTTACTTCTCCTTGTGCATCTGTTCTACCCAGAGTTGCTTGAAATCTGTTAGACAGAGTGTCCTTATGGACAAGTCTGTCCCTGCATCTGTCTTTAATATCTGCACTTGTAACAGATTCCACCACAAGCCTGACACAGTACTTGTTTGTTTTAAAGGCCAAAAATCATGCTGCAGCTGGAAAAGGTTTTGACACAAATGTGTCAGATGGCCTTTGAAGGAGCTTCCAAGATGCCTGTGGTGGAGAAAAACACAAATCATTGCTCTTCTGACTGTCATTCATATTTGTCCAAGCATCCATACTCCCTCTCATCTTAGCACAGAAATGGCATAAAAAACCCAGAGCAGTGACTCACATGACATATTTGTATCCTATAAAATGTGAAAAAATCTGTTTGTATTTTTTCTTTTCTGCTACAAAGGTTAAAATCTGTTAATGAATGTTCACGTTTTCTGTTATGCTCATCTGTACTGAAATGTCAAATCTGTTTAGTAGATATTCTCAGACTGAAAATAAAGAAAAAGGGTATTTAATTTGTCCAATTAGCTATAATATGCAATATTCAAATACACCAATAAATAATCTGTGGAAGATTATATTTTCAATTATGTTTGCCCACTAAGCATATAATTGTTATAAGTCATGTTGAAAGTAATGTCTTGTGCCCCTTAGCGAAGGTGTACTGGTTTTTCCCTGCAAATGACAGCCATCTCATCAAAGAATAACAATAAAAGTTGGATAGTGATACTCGTTTTCTTCTTTGTCATATGTACGGAGGCATGAGAAGCAATGAAATAGTCATTATTGAAGAGTGTTACACCAAAACTACATTAAACTCCCTCTGAAGCACCTGGCTTACTGTGGGTACAATGCCACCACAGCCAAGTTAGTTAATTGGCTTCAGCACAGGACAGAATAAATGCTTTGACTCAAGTTCCTGACTTCTTTGCCAGAAATAAGACTGTGTTTTGTAAACTTTTGTAAGTATAGACAGTGTAAGAGGCTGGGCCAACAATAAAGCAGAGCATATTATAGCCTTTCTGAAAATCTTCTGAGAGGTAATAAGAAAAAAGTATGCACTGAATACAAATGTAATTTCTGAACAGATAATTGTCATTACTGCCTTATTTAGTACCTCTTTTTTCCTCCATACAACTGTTTGGTTTTTTCCCCCTGATGCACAATTTGCTCATTACTGTAGAATTCCAGCAGAACCAACAGCTTTCAAGTAAAGCATATTTTCTGTTCTTTTTAATCTTACCCTGAGGAACAATCCACATGGAAGCTTAGCTGACTTTGCAGGAGATCAAGAAGCAATGAAAGCGTATTTGCCAAGAAGAACCTTTGGCTTAAAAATTGGTGTGACACAGGAGCCTATACTTCTGTTATTCTTAGGGGACTATGCAATTTTTAAAAGTAGGGACTGCATAAATCGTCTTAGCTGATAGCTAAATGAAAAGGAATTTCAAAGTTTTATAAACAGTTCTAAGGAAGATGAACTGTTTACATGAAGTCATTATATACTCACTGAGAAAACACAAAGGAATTGGGATGCCAACAGTTTTCTGCCATCTTATAAACACTGCAGAGAGAGAAAGAAGCAATTTTCTCTTAAACATTTTCCCTTCCCCAATCAAAAATTAATAGGAGGGTTTGCTTTTAATGGAAAGTCTCGACCTAGAGCATATTTTGATTTGCATATTTTAATGGGATAGTAAATAACTGCTTTATGTAGAAAGCTTACAGATTTTTTGTACAGATTTATTTCTTCCTGATTTACATAATGCTTCTAGCTAGTGTGTTCACACTGAAGACACAAGTGAGACAGAGGGAGACGGTCAACAGGATATTCATTATACATCTGAAAGTTCTTTTTGCATTGTAGAAATGAGTAGGACCTATACTAACAGAAACCCACTGCAAGCAGACAATGCTCCCCTCAATGGCAAGAAATACAATGATAAACACACAGAGTCCTGTGTGGCAAAAACTGTTGCAGTGTTTCCAGTTAGATCTTGGTCCTTACTTTCCATTAGTTAAACTCTGCTAGAAAAAGAGGCAATACTCTTCAGGAGTGTTTCTCCTTTGTGTTGGTATAGAACTCCATGTATTTGGAAGAACATGGAGGACTATAGGAAAATTAAAAAAGAAACTGTGTAAGTCATAAACTGAACAGCTACTTTCAGACTTTCAAAATCTGTTTGGTTAGACTCCTGAAATGGGACAGCTACTTAATATCAACTTGTATCTATCAGTACCAGCTTTGTATTGTGTGGTTGCTTCAGGTAATGGTTGGCCCAGACCCAACAGCCTGGGATTGTTCTTCATTTAGCACCAGTTTTGAAGTTAAAAACTCATTTATATTCTGATTATTCTGCTAGTTCTTCCTGGAGATTGCAGTTGTATAAAATGGTAATCCAAACTTTTTCCATCACTCTATCCTGAGAACTGACTCAGCTGGAAAAGATCTGGCATGAGTAGTTCATAAATCTCCTGTGAAGTAGTTTCTTTCAAATACATTAAATATAAATCCTTCGTTTCTGATTGTTCTTTGATGTACATATGATTAGCATAGCATTTCTAAGTTTCTCCTTTTTTTGAAGTTCTCTGCGTTTTAAACTGTTATATGTGGGGGGGGCGGGGAGGGTGGCTGGTTGGTTGTTTTTTGTTGTTGTTGTTGTTGTTGCTTTTGTTTGGTTGCGGTTTGTTGTTTGTTGTTTTTTTTTTCCCTGTTTACTTCTCAGAAATAAAAAAGGGTTGTGAAAGCTCCTTTCCAGCATAACATAACTTGTTGTCAGACTAGCCTTTCAGTGAAATGGGGAATCCACACATAGTTGTATTTATTTCTCTTCATCCTTTCTGGAAGTAACCAAGCACTTTGTGCTTTTTGCAGTCTCTGAGGGATGATTTCATGGAACCTTAAATACCCATAATGTCAGTTTTTCAGATAAAATTTTCCCAGTCTAAAGGTTAGGCTCAGACATTAGGATAGGGTGATCACTTGACCTTCTCAGGTTGCTCAATATGAGTAAAGGATTAGGGAGAAAAGATATTTCTCCAGTGAGATGCAGAGATCTCTTTCTTTCTTTTCCCATATATTCATGGCACAGGCATAGAACATAATCAAGAGCTTGATGAGTTTCAAGGGATCTAATAGAACATAATACAATTATATTACAATAAAAACACCTGATTAAAATAAACAATTTTAATATTACCCATGAAATTATCTTCTGTATTTAAACTGAAAAATTATCTTAGAATTTCAGGGAGATGTTATTAGTTAGGCCTTTTTTCCTTGAAAAAGTGCTGTTCATCTGTCACTCTTCAGATTCATGTGACTTTTCCACTGTTTTGCACAATGAAGCATATAATTAGCACTAATGTCAATTTTACAGTTGCTTTTCAGAATTCTTCCATTCAACAAAATGTGGGTGAGGAAAAAATCTCTATGAATTAAACAGAAATGGAGGATCAAGATTTGTAAGGAAAGGACATGTGTCTTTTCTAGGCTGGCTAAAACAATTGGAAGAATTTAGATGTTTGAGATACATGGGAGAATTTAACAATGAAGCTACAAACCACAGTGTTTTTTTCTGGTTTTTTTTTCCCCTTTCGTGTTTGCTATAGGAAGTATAATTTTCTTCAGAAATATTGCCCTCCTCACATGCTTTGATCCTTACTGTTACCATAGCACTGCTTCTACAAATGACATGTGCATCCTAAAACAATTTGAAAAACTGAGAAATTAGAGAAACAAAAACTTATGGCTTGCATGCATCCTTCTTATAAGATTTGACTTACTTGTAAGACAGGTAGAAAGGCTCCTTCGACTCATATTATCTGAGTCTAATCCTGGGTTTCCTGTTGCACCAACACAGTTGTAGTTGTCTTTGGAATTTATCATTATTAATGTTCCCATTCCTGATAACTTATAAGTACTGGCTTTCATTGTCATGCCTTAATTCCTGGTTTCTACATGATGGCAACAGAAGCAGTTTTGATTAGGAAATTGAAAACTGTATTATTTCCTAAATTTTCTGTAATATCTTATTAATTTTTTTTACTTGCTTGACTTTAAGGTAAACATTGCAGTATAAACAGTGCTGTTTTAGTAACTAGTTATTGCAAAAATCTGTAACAGTAGTTTAACAACTGCTTATATAAGAAATCTGAATTGTAATCTAAACATATAATAAAATCCTCCACTTTAATGAATAGTATAAGTACACTGTCAGTCAAAATTTTTTGGAAATATTTATACACTAGTTTTTGTTTCAGTAAGATCTTGAAAAAATACTGTAGCATATGACAGACAACATAGTGTCTTACACGTAGTGAGATTTTTTTTTTAAGCTCATTATTCTAAGAAATATTGTCATGCTCTGTCAGTTTTATTCTTCTTTCCATAAAACCTTCTCATTTAGAATACATGAGAAAGGTAACTTTTTTTTCCCTTTCTGGCATTTCTGCAATAGTGTATTACGTAGAAAAATATGTAATTTCTGATTTTTTTCCCAGCATTATTTTTAGAATGCAAGTGAGGGTTTTTTTCTGCAGTATAACTTTGTAAGCAGAAAGTTACACAGTTCTCACAACAGGACATCTGGTATGAGGTAACTTTATTTATTTTCTTTATTTAAAAAATATGGCACACAGTCCAGTGGTCAGACCAGGCAGCTCTTCAGTTCCCTCAGGCTCTCTTTTGTGCTAAGGATGGATATTTCTAAGGTTTCTAGTCTTTGTGGCGCAAAGAAACCTTTAAACTTCATTCAACCATGAAATACTCCACCAATGAATGGCAAGACTGATAGTTTGGGAAGTAAGTTGTGTGGTTTTCAGTTATATAGAAGTCATAGAGATTGGTTCTGAATGAAACCACAACACCTCATAGCTGGCTGAGTTGCTCTAAGAAGAGAATTCTGTTGCTCTGAGACAAGTGGAGAAACTTGAGTACCCTTGAAGCTTACTTTCTTTTATTTCCTTTTTTTCTTTGTAAATTGAAACAGCAGGGGACTTCCATTGTAATGTAATAAATATACTCTAATTTCAGTTTAATTATATACCCATTCAATACACATAGGTTATTTTGGAGGAAAAGCTATTAGTCTATTTCCCAGTATCAAAGTTTTCTCAGTAAAACGGTATATTAAAAAAAAAAAAATCTCAAATTGATCTTTTTGCAAATAGAGATGATAATAAATCTTATGTGTAAGTGCAAACTCATTACTAGATTTCTCCTTTAGTCCATTCGCTGGGTGGAGCAGTACCTCATTTTTATCTGCTGAAGACTCTCAGTTTGAGGCAGAAGTCTCCTATGTCACAGAATATTTACGTATTTTGCATATCAGGTAGGTGAAGAATGCTTGGCTCTGTTTGCACTCTGACTTACCATTCTGGTATTTCATTCATCTGTTGTTACTGAAACATGAATAATCAATGACTAATATGCAAACAGGTCTTCTAGAAACTGTAATCATCCCAGTAAGCAGAAAAAACTTGTTCTCCTTCCAGTGCAGCTAATTATGTGAGCAGAATGGAGAGCACCTTTCACTGTCCAGCTAAAATGCATCCCATAAAACAAGTCACTTGTAAATGAAGGTAAAAATTACTTCTGATTGGGAGAGGCAGGTAATTTCTTACACATACACATGTATGCATTCTTCTGTCACTGTTAATTTTGTTGCTGTACCAAGTAGCACAGCAAATTCAAACTCTGGTAGCAACAATAGTATGGCCATAACTAGACAAAATTGCCCCAGAGTCTCCAACTCAGCTTATCCAGTCCAGTATTCCATTTCTAGAGGTTAGTACTGAAAGTTTTATAGAAAGGTACAACCACTTGTACATGAGCATATGCACCTCTGTTCTATTACATTTCCTTCTAGTCATAATAGAGTTGCATCTAAACCTATAGACATGAGGACTGATTTTTTTTTTTTTTTAATGTTCCACTATAAATTTTGCATTTCAGTGCAATCTAGATCTTATCAGACAAAAACACCCTGGCAAATCTGTATTGTGAAAAATGAAACAAACAAACAAAACTGTATCTTCTCTCTGCCTTGCATTGTTTTTCTTTTATTCTCATAATTCTGCTTAGCTCAATACGCCTAGAAAAGATAAATTTGTGAGAAACTAGTATGCTGAACTTTCTTTTCCTAAGACCTCTAAATGCCTTCTCTTTTATTATCCTCAGCTATGGGATTGAGCAAATTTTTTTTTTTTTTAAAACAAGCATTATTTTGATATAATCCCAACTTTGTCCCTGAAGTACACTGTCACTAACACACTGGATATAATACATAAAAATATCTTAATTTTCATAACTATTAAAATGAAATTCACTGTTCTATTTCTTTAAGAACTCCTTATAAACATAATCTATAAAATCTACAACTGCAGAAAATAAATTCAGATGTGTCTTCACAGTCACTGAGATCTTTGAAAGTAGCTCCATACCCATTCAAATATTGTGCATATAAAATACTCTTGTTTGAATTAAAGGCTATCTGAAACTCATTAGCTTGTCTTGTAAAACTTTTTTTCAAAACATTATTTTAATATGCCTAAGAATCTGGGGATCAGCTAGCTCAAACCTGTGGTCAGCCCCAAAAGACATTATTATTAGGCAATATCTCAGCTAAAAGAAATTGTTAAGATATTTATATAAAGTTTGTTTTTAATCTACAGATTGATAAAAAAATCTAAGGCTTTCTGAAGAAATCCAAGTAGCTACCAAAAAGATAATTTGAAGTACTAAAGAACTTTTGATTAGGCAGTTAAGTTGAGGAGACTGCTAATCCAACAATGATGCATCTATTTATCACTGGAAGGGGAGGAGCACTGATTCCACATAGAGAATGAGCTGAGATTTGAGGACAAAATATTAAATAGATCTAGACACTGTTGAAGATTTTCAGGACAAATCTGGCAATAAACACAAAAAAAATTTTCATAAGAAATGAAAGAGGATATGTTCAAAGCCTGAACCCCATGGCTAACACTGTGTGAACAAAGAATCTTTGCCAGAGGAGAAGATTAAAGGTTTTGAGTGAAATGTGTATGTCAGGTCAAGCATAAAGATGATCAAAACAGTTGAGTTGCAAGCGGATAAGAGAACTGAGATACAAGGTGTTCAGTGTTATAATTGCTAATCTTGTGTAAAAATATTAGAATAGAACATTAACTACTGCTATTCCTGTGGCAGCAAAGTCTTTGTATTGGACAAAGTCTGAAGTGACAGGTAAATCAATATTGGTATTTTGATCACTGATGTCTAGGAATTAAAATTAATCTTGATCCTTCCAACAGAAGAAATTGTGCCCAAAAGAATAAATGATCAAGCTTTGTCTTCCCTTGTAAAATATCATAAAAGGTAGCAGAGTCTATATCACGTTATTTAATCTGTTTTAAGAGCATTTGAAAGAGAAAATGAAACGCTGCAGGTATACTGTGTTCAAAGGGTTTGACCTCATTGTACTAACAGTAAGTCAAGAGGAATACCTTTTAGATTATGAGCTGAACTGGTCTTAAGCAATGTGAGATCAGAATCATACCTCTGTAATTTAAAGAGGAACCTTTTGCACTACATGACACTGAAACAAATTCAGCAATTACCACATCTCAGCACTGTAAGAAAGAGGCAAATTAGAGACTGCCTAAAATAAAATGTCACAGAAGATGTGAAAATATATCCTGGATCATCTAGAAGGAAAGTAAATGAGGAAACTGATAAAGCAACAGGAAAGATGGATTGTAAGAGAGAAAGGGGAAAAAGAAATCTCAGTAGACACAGTGTAAAATAAAATATTGAGAGGGGTGCATATCCTATCTTAGGTGGATGTGTTATAAAAGGAATATCAAATTGACCTGAGATTGGATCTAAGTATCAAAGTAGATGTTCGTTAACCACCCACAGTCTTAAAAGGTGTCATCAAGCACATCTGATGTTGACTCTCCTTGTTACAACTGCTCTGTGATCAAAGGGTTTGCCAGCGCCAAAAGCATGACAGAGCCTTTCGTCTCCGTGCTCTCATGTCATGATGCATCTTGCCTTTGCACCAACGGGTGGCATGACCAAACACCCAACTCCTCACACCTTTCTAATACCATGCAAGTTCCTCTCCTTGATAAAAATAATACTAAAATCTTTCTTGTGACAGAATTCCTTGGGGTCTAGTAGACAAAATATCACTGCACTTTACCAGCAAGATTAGAGAGAAGAGAGGGGATAAAAGAGTCTTGAGAATGAGATGGAGAGCAGCACTAGAGGCCCCGCAGTCTTTGGAGAGTAAGGGCAGAGGGAGGGGAGATGGAAAGATTTGCTTGATCCAAATTTTAGAAAATAACTCAGTTTTATGCATGTGAAAATCCAGCATTTATTGATTCACTGACTACATGTAGAACAAAAAACACAAAGATAATTGCTGAGCTTATGAAATTGAGGCAGAGAGAAAGCTAATGATCCCACAGGTGCAGAAAGGTAAATGTGGGAAAAAGTTCAGCAAAGAGGCACAGAGTGAGACTAAAGGATGAGAGGATCAGAGTGCTTTTTGAAAATGACTGTATAGAAAGATTTTGGCAATGAAGTAATCTTTGAGTCATAGAATAACGAATAGGTGAATAGATAAAAATTATGTAGAAAGAAAAATAACAGAAGATGGTATAAAGCAGACACAAAAGAATAAATGGACAAAATGAAAATTAGAAGAAGCAAAGTTGATAAAAGAGGGAAATGAAAATAAGAATGAGGCTCTAATCAAACAACAGACAGAGATGGAGCCTAAGGGCTAAAGAATATCTTTAATTAATTTTTAGACAGCATGAAGCCATCAAATTATATACTCCCTTGGAGATAATAAATCACAAGAATATATAACTTGCACAAATATGGTGACTATTTCTCTGTAGCATCTACTATTATGAATAATTTTGCATGTAAGTTATTTTAATTTTACATCAACATGAAGTATCGTTGTACCTTGTCTGTGGAATAACAGCAAAATCTTTTAGACTAGGCTAGCACAGTAAAAATACAGATTTACTTTTCATTTAATTTCATAATTATTATATCTTCTAACCACTGACTTGTTTTGATGTAAATTAAAATGCAAACATTTATCTTAAAAAAAAATACCCGTTTGAACTACAGATGAGCTTCTTACAGAAAAAAACTGCTTTATTTTCAAGTATTGATGCCTCCTATCAAAAAGGAACTAAAATGTATACCTGTGGCTTTGGGAAACAAGTAAGGGATATAAAAATGCACAAAGAGATCCCAAGATTTATCCACTGATCAGTATTTATTTTGAAACATCTAATCATCATCTAATTATATGACATGATCAGAACAATTCCTCCTGGCCTTAAAATCCATGCCTGTCCAAATACATAATTGATAATCATGCAATCACATGTCTTTGGGGAATATTTCTTTCTACTCTGTTAAATGGGTAAGCTTATATTTTATCCCACAAGTATTGGTATCCATTCTACACTTCCAGATTGGCTAATGCAATTATTCATGATATTACAATTAGTCATATATATCCAATTGTTTTCATCCTATTAGGCAATTATGCACAGTATCTTCTGTCAAGCAGTTTCACTGACTAATTATTTGTGGTACAGGGAGTGTACATACTTTTGATTTTATTAAATTTAATGTGATTTCATGTCATCTGAACTAGTCCCATTCTAGTATTCTATGTCAATACAACATAGGTAACATGAAGCACACATAAATTAAACTCAGAGAGCTCTAGAAATTCTCTAATTTATAAACAGTTTATAAATCATATCATCTATCAGATCTGCAAATTCTGTAATTAACTAAAATAGAGGTTGCAAAATTGTTTTTTACTAGTGAATATATCAGTTTGAGGCAATGTTCTCATAATTCTGTACATATATATAAGTATATGCAAACACACATGCAAAGAATAAGTGCATACAGAGATATATTTAGCATGTATATGCATATAGAATATCTATAATACCTATGGTTGTGAAAATGAAGGTCTTTGCAGATACACCTTTCTCCTTTCAAACAACTCATGGGAAATAACAGTGGCTAACACTGCAAGTGCATTGCTAATGTGTGATTTTGAATAACCTGTCCCTGGACTAAAAAAACTGACAGAAAACTTTTGACATCTTAGGATAATGTTATATATACCTGTGTATAGATACATGCACAAGTACACAGGCGTATGAATATATCCTTGCAACTCTTACACACATACTACTCATGATAAAAATAAGTAAGCAACTGGATATGATCATAATTTCCCAGATAGATCACCCTAGTTGATTTGACAGAACATAACCAATCAGTGCTGTGATCACAGTTTTTAGTTATAAAGGAGATCCAAGCAAATGGACCAGAAGAAAAGAGAAAAAATCAGAATGTGAGAACTAAGTTTGTCTTTAACATCTCAGTTTAACAGGGTCATAGCTCAAACAACTAAGAAGTTTAATGAAGCTTATAGGTAATTTGCAATGTTCATTTTGTGTAAAACCTTTGCATCAGAAACATGGACAATAAATAATACATAAAAATAAAAACCAGACTGACATTATATAATCTCTATTCTATTCTCCCTCAGAGCTCAAAGCCTTACAAGTGAATCTTGGTTTCATCCTCTCCATTTTACATTTCTCTCCTTCTTACCTCTAGATGGAAAGACTGTGCTGATTGTTATACATATGACCAACAGAATAGCAAATGAAAACCCTGTACCCTTTGCCCTGCAATCCAAGTCTCTGGTGTTGTGGATGTGCTGTCTCAATTGTATTCTTTTACTTCCCATGTACAGCTAAAAATTTTTACCAGAGAAAAAGCTTTGCCATACACATTTAAACTTCTATTTTTATTCTTACAGAATCTTCACTATGATCCTTAAGTAGTATGAACTGATTTTAAATTTATTTTAAATATAGAATATGCCTTTCAAAGGCTTCCAAAATCCACCAAAGTGTAGTAAAGAATGGAAATGAGCATTCAAATAATTTCTTTCAATAACAAAAGCCTTATTTGATAACTGAAATTGTGTCCAAATAATAACTTCAAGCATTACTTCACCTGTGGGAAATATAACTAACATTGTTTTGAAGACAGTTAATTTTGTGACAAAAGCAGCTTGTACGACTTTTACATAAAATTATTTTTATGCCAGTGCTGGTGCATCTGCTTATCCTTTAAAGTACACTTTTCAAATGAATCCTCAGCATGGAGGATGCACTTCCTTTTTTGTCTTCTTCAATCCAAGCATGTCACTTGTCTGTCTTTGGGTGCTGCTTTGTTCCGTTGTATACAACAGTACTCTAATATTGTTGGTTTTCTGCAAGAATAAATGTGCTGTTTTTCTTTTTAAAGATAGAGCTTGTAGAAAGTGTAATATAGTCATGTTACATACATTGTTTTATCTAATTTGAATAGTTTTTCTCATTGCATGGGTATAGATTCAATAATTTCACTTATAAACGAGCACTGTTACAGGTTGTCCAAAGAGGATGTAGAGTCTCTGTCCCTGGAGATTTTCAAAACCTGATAGGACATCCTGTTCTGGGTGATCCTGTTCTGAGCAAAGGGGCTGGACCAGACAATCTCCCGAGATTCTGCCACAGCTATCCTTGTGGCCAAAAGCCCTGGTGCAGGAGACTCACTGAGCAGCTTTTGTGTTGCTTTTACAAACATGATCAAGAACAGCCCAAAACTATCAGCTAGAGGAAAGTGGTAGGAAGAAAAGGGACAATGAGAGGGAGAAAGAATATATCTATTTAGTTTTTAGAGGTGAAATCCTCAGTATGACAGAAGTCCAAAGTACCTGTATTTTTTAAATGTATAATGAACTATGCTTATTACATAAGGAGCCTGGGCTCAACATCCAGACATCCAATTTGATGAGGTGAATACTCCTTTATGACTTTAAACAAGGTTTCTTACCCTTCTGGAGAGTGTGCTTTCATGCAGATAAAACAAATTAATTCTTTACAGATAAGGAAGTTCCCTCTGTGCTCCCTTTTCTGGTAACAAAAGTTCTGAATGAGAAAACACAGTAGTAAATTATCCTGAGAAGAGGCAGAACGAGTCTGCTTGCCCCGCAACCCTCTCTGACACCAATATTAACCAGCTCCTGGGTGTGATAAAAAGAAGCACTCCCCAGAGATTTAAAGAAAAACTACACAAAGATGGAGACAAAACTAAAATATTTTTAAATAATTGTAACACAGTAGTTCAGAGTCCTCACTGAAAATTAAAAGCCTATTTTCCTAGGTGTTTATAAACTCCTGCAAATATACATCTCTTACTTTCAAATGTCCTGTTTATGAAACATACTGCAATGATGACAGCCTCCAGATTTAAAATGTATTCTTTCTCCTCTCCTCATTACTCAGCTTTTTTCTGGAATAAAGTTTCAGAAGAAGAAACAAAAGCACACCCATGAACCAAGCACTCCAGTAAAAAATCACATTGTCAAGAAAACTGTTTTCCCTTTTGCTGGTGTCTTGGATGGCTTTGTGCACAATACAAAATGCCTTGTCTTCTGCTGGCAACATTTGAATTACAATGCACAAAGAGAAGGGGCGAAGGAGAAATTTTTACTTCTCTGCTGTGTTTAGCTGCCTCTAAGAGTGACAGTTCTGGAAAGGGACATGGTAATCCAAAATATGTCAGAAATATGTGGCTAATGTTCTCTTTGATGTTATCTTGTAAGGATAGTATATTTACCTTAGAACACAGTTCAGTGCACATGTGTGAATGTATCCCAACAACTAGCATAGCAGCTATGTAATGCTGAGTAAAACCTTAGAATGGAAGGAGAGTAGTCCAGGTTTTGTCTCATTTAATCAGTAACAAAAATTTCCTGATTATATAAGCATTGCCCAATGAGACATGAGATTTTTTTTATACTGGACAACTCTGTAGACAAACAGTTATTGAGTCTATAACATAATTGGCTTGAAGAGAGCACACAGCTCACAGAAGTGTAGGGTGAGAGGAAATTTGAGACCATATAGTCCTCCTTTTGCGCTGTTCTCTGTCACACCTCTGGAGAAAGTGCTATGGGATCACTCCTGACAAGCATTTCTCTAAATTGTTCCTGAGGACAATTACTCCACTTACTTCACCATATACACATATCCATTTTCTTACATCCAAATCAAATTCAATGCTAATGAATTCCAAGTTCATCAATGAATTCAGAATTCATCAAAATTGGAAATCTAAATGCTAAAAAAAAAATCAAGAAAGATCTTGAGTAACCCAAAGACTGCTTTAGAAAGCTTCCCAAAAGAAAGGACTCCTCAAGTAGTATCAAATCATCAGAGCATAGCCATAATTCAATCTTTCTTCCTGAAAAAAAGATCCTCAAGAAATTCCATACTCCATTCTTTGCATTAAATTAGGAAAAGCAGCTTTTCATCCATTTATTGATACAGGAGAACACTGAAGACCTACTACTTTGCTACTTCAAGTCCTAACGCCAAAGTAACCATACAGGGCAGTCCTCCTGGCCACAAGCAGATCCAGAGCACATTCAGTATCTGTGCCAACTCATTCTTATTTCAATGATTCTTTCATCACTAGAAACTAATTATTTTAAGCACAGTAGTCCTTTGGGGTGAATGAAAAATTAAGTTTAATCCTTTAAAATGAGAGGAAATGAATATTTTTCTGCTCTACCTCTGTTGGACTAATTATTTCAGTTTTCATTAGAGCTTTGTAGCTCATATTTTATCTTACAAGATGGGTAAATATAGTCAAAGTTTTCAACAGAACCTTTAAATGTTCAGCAGACCAAGACTGTACTACAACATTAAGGTACGGAATTTGCAGCTTGCTTAACTTCTATGAGCAAGAGTACAGAATGTATCACTCATTAACATGCATGGAAACTCCCAGTTTGGTGTCTTCTGCTGAGTATAATTAATTTCACAATTTAATTAGATTACTTTTAATGAAGTACACATTTTATAAACTTACTAAGGATAATCATATGCATGTCTTGTTTAGCAAAATTACACCAGAAGAAGGATGCTTTATCTATTTTTAACCTTTGTGCTCCAATTATTAAGTATAAAATTCAGATTTTGGTTACTCTACATTAAGAAGAATTGTAGTTGTTGACTAATAGCAAAGTATGACTCACAACTGAATGAATATGTCACTGGAATATGCCTCTAAGTCTTGTCACTACAGTTTAAGTTCATTTTTCCAAATTAGCAGCCTAGTTGGTAATCAAAATATTACAAAGTAATGAGAACACATTCATTATGTGCCCTCCATCCAATTTTTACTGTTACAGCTTTAGTGTAAGTATTGCAGGTCTGTGTTTCCTTATGCTGTGAATACGAACACCTATGCCCTTGAAAACTCAAGCATAAAGGCCTAACAGGAATGGCCCTTTCAAAAGCCTAAGGGCCTGATCCTTGCTTAAACTAAGGCTGCATTAAAACGCTCTTTCAAGGTAAGGGACAGAGCCCTTCAAAGGGACCACATTTTTCAGGCCTTTCGCTGTATTAGAGTGGATTAACTTGAAGAAAAAATGTCAGCTGAAGTCATTGGGCCTGTGCAATTTTGTGTGGATAAATATATCCTGCCAAACAATAAGCACTGATACTTTATCTTTTATAGCACATAAGGGAGGTGAAGTTATTATATCAATTTCCCTGAGCATGCAGTTACAGTATTGATTTGCTTGTTTTCTTCCAAAGTATTGTTCAAATTTTTTATGTAGCAATATTTCCTTTGAATAAATGGACTACATAAACCAGTAGGTTTTTTCCAGCTTAAGATTTGCACTAAAAATAATAGTTAACATAAAAGCTTTGAAAACAGGCTGAAGAGCACTTTGTGGTTGTCTGAAAAGACCACAGCAACACCATGACACAGAGCTCCTTTATGTTTCTGTCTGAGCCTAAACGATGACTTTGCTCATTATGTGTTTCTGCTCAAGTGCAACAAATTAGGCAATACACAGAAAGTAAGAACCTTGTCCCAGACATTGTACAGCTCTGAAGAGAAGGATCAATTAATACTAATTTTCCATTAAAGTTGATGCTCTAGGAGCTCCATGTCATTATTAAGATTACTACATTATTATTACAATAACTATCAAGGTATCAATATTGCTATTACCATCTGTGTCCATGTTGCAGAAAAATACATTAAATACCTCCACATTATTTAATGAATGAAGGCAAAAGGAATGATTCTACATGCATTTACCAACTGTAAATGTTTAAAGTACCTTACAAATAGTGGCAAGATGTCAATATAGATTTTGGATGATTAAATATTAGTATTTTTATTTCATAAGTGGTGAAGGTTAGGGCACATAAAATCTCTTCTCCAAAAGATGAAACCTAAAGAAATTATTCAGACATTACATTATAATCAAAGAAATTAAGCTATTGTAAAAAAAAAATAAACCTTGTTATTTGAAAATTGAAGGACAGCACAGAAGAAGACACAAGGATGAGATCATTCTAATAAGGGGAGTGGGACATTCTCAACTACTATAAAGTACTATAATTTATTCTGATCAGCTGAACTAAAAATCTAGAGTCATTAGATCTTGTGTCAATATTTCATAGCTTTTGCTCTGACACAGTTGGGAAGCAAAGAGCAGGCAGAATTTTTTTTTTCTGTAGCTTCAGAGTTCTTTAAAGAACACCACAAAAAAAAAAAAAAAACCAAAACAAAAAACAAAACCATAACATACCAGTGGTTTCCTTCCTCCTTAAATATTGCACTTAATAATGGGAACCACTCAATCATGTTCTGCTCATAGAAACTTCTTTCCTTTGAGGAAGAACAATGTAAAGATTTCATGCTGCATTAAAATTAGCTCTTGCTTCTACAAAAAAAAAAAAAAAAAGAGCATGCTTTTCACAAAGCCTTTCAGCTCTTTTATATGGAGAGAAAACATTGTAGTAGATTACTTCTATCAGAGAAAGTGTATTTTTTATTTACTTGTAAACCTGCTTCATCTTCCCTACTAACCTTTCTTTACCTCTTTCTGTTCTGCATTTGAAAGGGCAACAAACAGTGAAACTGATCAGTTGATATATGTATAATGTACATAAAAATATGCAATTTTATAATTTTGAATATAATATTCACAGATATCTTGAAAGGGTTGTGCACATCTGTCTCCATATTGAATAATTGTATTTATGATACTCACAGTTTGCCCTGTTCTTTGAGATGAAATTCGTTGCTATTCCTATGACCTGTTTGAGTCACATTTAACTGATATAAAGGTTTTCCTCGCTCCTTTCAAATAAGGAAAATAATTTTGTCAGTAATGTTCATTAAAATATAACTGATGAATTTATCTCAGACTGTATTTCTTTTATTATTCAATCTCAGCTTCTTTAATTCTTTTATTTATTTATTTATTTAAGGCACTCGATCCTCATTCATGAATTATTCATTACCTGAAGTAGAATTTAAAATATTAATTTTTTACTTCTACTGTATCAGGCAAAGGTCAACTGGTCCAAATGGCTTCAAATCTCAATCTGTTTAAAGATGCGTGGTTTCAATCTGCTTGCAAATTGAGACTGGGTTTACTACAGTACAATCTAGAGGTAATATTTTTTTTCACAATTATTGTTCATGACAGCAATTCAGACAAGACTGAAAATGGTATCTCCATTAAGATAAGATTCATAATTTTTAAATGTGAAACTTTCAGAATAGTTTTTATGCTTCTCTTTTGTTTTCTTTTTCTTCCCTCAGTCCTCTTTCATTTTTATTCTTTTCCTGTTATGTTTGCAAGGTGAACAGAGCAACAGAAATTAAAAACGAATGGGAAAACACCAAACCTTTGAAAAAAGAAGCATCTTGGCTCATTTTGTTAAACATCAGTTTCATTGGGGGAAGGAGGTTGTTTCTCAGCTGTTGTTAACAAAACCCTTTTTCTGATTCCATAAAAACCAAGAACCATTTTAAAATCATCTTAATAAAACCACCAGTGCCTGGTTTGTCTTGGAACCTGGAAAAAATGGTTGTGGCTATCCTTAGATGGAGATACTTTTGAGAGTGCTTTAGTACACTTCATTGGCAGGCATAGAAGAACATTTATGATAAAGAACATGGGCACAGCACCTCAGATACAAGCATATAATAGTTTATCACTAATGCAGGGGATGACACATGATGTTTTTATCAAAGCAATATAAGTAACCTTATACTGAATTACTGTAGCTTGTCTAACTGGTGAACAGAAATCTGCATGTACAGCAGATGTTCTTGGGGATAAAAGGACGTATTTACGTACATTTAAACATCCATTACAAGACAAGCTGCTTCCACATGCTGAGACAACTGATTTGTGTCCTTTTAATTGTTCTTACTAAGCCAGAAAAGTTGTGAGTAGAATAATCATTGAGTGTTCACTTTATTGTACTGTTTTCCAGATATAAAGAAAAGTGAATTGTATTTCTAAAGTGTAATACCTTTTTTTCCCCCTATATTGACTGTATAAGCATTCAGATATCCATTTGAAAGGATGAACTTCATTACAGAGATATTTAATAACCCTATCTTTATTAAGAGTCTGTGTCTATGCATCACAGTGCAGTATGGACTGATGTATGGCATACATAAAATATAAATACCAGTTTTAATAGCAGTAGGAATAACTATACGGAACTAGTGTAAATGTTGAGGCCAGGGCTCTGGCACAGGTCAGGTTTTGGGTAATGTTACAATAAAGAGCTAGTTTGCAAAATTTTTTTTCAGTAGATTATTTAACTTAATTATTGTAGGAGTTGCCAGTGTGTGGAAGTGTCAGGATTAATCAGCAACAGTTTTTTGGACATTATATTTGAAAGTATTGGACGTATGTCCAATTTCCTACTTCTAAAAAAAAAGTGTTGTTTGGGTTAATTTTTGAGAAGAGATGATTCATTCCTGCATGTCATATGCTATTCTCACAGGACAGAGGACAACAAGAAGGTAATTAATTTCTAGAATTAACAAAAGATTCTTTAAAACTCTCACATCATTAAAAAAA